>JBCNYG010000006.1:10579380-10597518 GCA_039654305.1 Porochilus rendahli | reverse complement strand
TGTGTTTGGAAAAAAAAAAAAAAAAAAAAAAAAAAAAAAAGGAACTGGATGAACTGTTGCAATAAGCAGCAAAATGGGGGAATGTACATCATTGTCTTTGACACCGTTACATTGCAAAAAAAAATTCTGAATGCAATATTTTAGTACACTGATTAGATTCAAATATTTTTCGATTGGTTGCACTGGTGTAGTGTAAATATAGCAGTTTGATTTAATTTTCTCCAGACATGAAACAATGTACATCACATCTACTGAAACAAGCTGATCTTTTCAGACACTCCATTCAATAAACCAACTAACTGGACGGTATTATTACTGCAAAAGAGCCTTAATAGTTTTTTATAGAGAAATTACACTCATGCTGTACAGAATATAAAAAGAAAAAATGCAATCTCTAAAAAAATCAGGATGTATACAGGAAAAAAAATAATTGCTGTATGGCCCAAATGTTTTCCCATGAACACAATGCATCATTAACAGTGATGACACACTAAGTGATAGACCTGTTAGACGTGGCAATTACAACTTAATTGAAACACTGCATCTTGTACTTCCCGTAAAACAATAACGTGCATATGAGTCCTATAATGTGACAATTGCCAATCTGTGAAAAACACTAAAAAAATTACCATACCAACAAGCAAAGAGAATTTCTCCAAGTGTGCACACAGATATCCATGGATAATGTTAGTGACGATTTTATTTAAAAGGGAAAAAAACCCACCTCTAAGCTTTTTAGGGGAATTTGCATTTAGTTATGATTTTTAACATAGTTTAATGTTATTCATTTATCATTCATTCATTTTCAAAGCCACTTATTCCTAATTAGGATCACAGGAAGGCTGGCGCCTATCTCAGCCGACACCCTGAACAGCTAGTTTGATATCATGACACTTCAAAATTATTTAGGGCTTTCCAAAGAGTGCATATGATGCTAAGTGCAGTGTAGTGTGCATGCTTTAGGAACTGTGGTATTAGACTCAATCACAAGTGCCAGGCAGCTAAGAGCTAATTTCTCTTTCTCCCCCATCCCATGCTCACTCCTCTTGGATTCCTTCATCTTTGTCACCCTAATCCCTCTGGGTAAGCAAATCACATGACCTCAGAGCAGACCCTGCCCTTCTCTCTCATGATAATGTATTAAACACCTTACTCAAAAATGAAATAACTCAAACGTTTGTGGATATGAGATGTGTACTCAGGCTCAGCAGTAGACGGGATTGGTGGTGGAGGGTTACAATGTTGGGGGCTTGAGCCCGTACTTCCTAGCCACCTCTGTCTGGGCATAGGCAGCATCACAGAGTGAGTATAGATGGGCCATCTCCATCTCAGACTTGGCAAGGTTAATGGCCTTGTTGAACATATCTATGGCCTTGTCGAGGTTGCCTCTGTGGGAGGGGAAATAATGTCAAATTTAGTCTATTCCACAGCTGTAGAAATGTCTTTTTATGAATAAGACAATACAATATTTGCAAAATACAAGATCTTTAACAACAGACCTCTGGACTTCAATTGTTCCCATTGTCTCATACGCAAAGTCGCATTTATTGTCAATCTCAATAGCTTTGCTAATAAGATCCAAGCCCATGTCGAGATCCTGCTTCCACTGGAGCTGAAGGAGCCTGATACACACAAAAGATTTTTTTTTTTTATAGAAAAAGAGATCTAGACATAGATATATTCAAGTGCTACATTTCTTTCCTGATTGTGCATGTAGGCCACAAATCTTTCGTAAGCAAATCATAAGCTATATATACTATATACAAAACTATATACAATATTTACTTTTTTCCTAAACTGGACAAAGGTATATCTCAGCTTTATTAAGGCATCACCTGAACTGCTTAAGACACATCTCTCATCTTAAAACTCTCAGGCTATCTAATAATTTTGGCATACAATGAATATAAAAGGTCTACACACCTCTGTTAATATGCCAGATTTTTATAAAGAAATTAGATCAATACAGATAATTTTCTACACCTTTAATTTGATGTATTATCTGTACAATTAAAACATGGGTGAAGACTGTCGAGTCAAGATGTGCCATACTGTTAGACACCTACCCAAAAGGAATGAATAGTGTCATGCAATCAAAAGGTGTTTCAACAGTACTTAACATATTAGATTAAGGTTGTACATATTCATAAAACCAGGTTATTTTGTTTTTTCTTATACTTCACTGTATGTCACATTTAAAAAGGAAAAATATGATAAGAAAGCATTGTACTTCTTTCCGAAACAACAACAAATTAAAATGATTTTTATATTAGGTTTATCTAGTAGTGCACTAGATAGGGTACAGTAACAATTACTTATACAAGTGTACTACATTATGTCATTTAGTGTTTGACCATCAAAATAACTATTCCATTCACTACGCCAAGCTGCGTGTTTTCATCTGCCACCTCCATTTTACAAGGACTTTTCATAAAATCAGAGTCAGAGAACAGATGCTTTTAAATGCCGATGATGATGGCAGCATGAGGGAACTTTAATGCCATCTGTTGATTAAGCACAAGCCTTGTCATAATCACTTCAGGACAAAAATATGTACAGGAAAGTTTCTCAATGCACATGCTTGAGAAACTATCTCAATAAATTTTATTCTTCGTATGTTGACATCCTTAAGCATGACACTAACGTAGACTCCAGTCACAAGTCGATGGCACAGATGGTGCATTGAATGGTACGGGAGGACCTCACCTTTGCTTGGCAGTGGCCAACATAGTCATAGTATTAATGCACATGACACATAAGGACTGACACCAAGTTCAATCAGACTTTTTCATTTGGCATTTTAGCTCATCCAAGTGACTGAAGAGTTCATTTTTTAAGCAAAATACCCCAAGATGCCATCTAATGTTATTTACATTTAATGCAATGAATATACCACAAGTGCAAGTTTCCACTACAAACGAGAAATTTGGTAATCATGCATGTTGTTCAAACGAGGTACAGAATGATTAGGTTGGAAAACTCTAGAGTTTACCTTTTAGAAATAAATGAACTAAGTGCTCCACTAGCAGTCATGAAGCCATGTGGCTGAACACTAACCCTTTATGGACATAGGTTGTGGCATTGTCAGGCTCCAGTTCAATACATTTGTCATACATCTCATCCGCCTTCCCAAACTGCTGCTGGTCAGTCAGTGCCTACCTCGACAGAGAAGGAGAAAAAGTTATTAACAAAATAATATCATGAAAAATAGTTATGATGTGTAAGAACAGAGCTGTACAAAACAGTAACGTCCATACCTGTGCATAAAGAGCATAACCTTCTGCACACTTTGGAAACCTTTTGATAACATCCTCAAAGCCGTCCATGGCTGTCTGCACTTGAGACGGGCTGTTTCCTGTGTACGCCTGTCTATACTAAAGTACAGAGATGGAAGAAATGATTTTATACCCAGAAGAAACATATGCAACAAAACAACAGACAACACAACAACATTTAATAATTTCTCCATCTTTCTCTACAGGTGGTTTGGGCAGCACCTTTTCTTTCCTCCATGCCATCAACTGCTCTCTGGGCTGTTCATTTTTGATGTAGTTCTGGAAGCCATTACCTTTGTAACCAATTTTCATATAACTTCTGATGCCACGTCTAGCATGTTACTATTCATTCAACTTTCTCGTAAAAGTAGGTGAGTCTGTTGGGCTTTTTTTTTACCCAAGCTGGAGTTTTACACCTTATCAGAGTCAGAGTATATCCTGCTTTCTGGAGTGGCTAGAAGTTCAGCTATTCCTGGATGGGACGCTAGTCCATCGCAGGTTACCTTCCCAGTATTTATACTGGTAAAAATTTACACTGCTGGGTGGACAGAGGCACTTGTGGTTAAGACCCTGCTCAGGGGTCTTAGCACGGGTGGGGGACTCAAGAATTAAGGATTTGAACCCACAACCTCTTGATCATGAGCCAAGTACCCTCACTACTACCGCACTAGCCAAGGACCACTGGCCACAACAGCATTGACCTAAAATACTGACAGTGTAAGAGATTTAATTTTAAGACACATCTTGGAACAATTGGATCTATTCAAAAACATTATTATTAGCTTTAATTATGATTTGATAATCAATATTTCCTTTAATTTTTTAAACTTGTTTATTCTAAATAGTGAATTGACACTATGAAGCCCTGATAATATTATACTTTTCTATAACACTTTTTATTAACAAACACCTTTTTGACCCTTGTCCACAAAGGTTTATCCTTGAAAGCAGATCCAATATTTATACTATTTCTCATTCTTTAAGTAATATATAATTTATTACTTAGCACAAAAAATATTTATACCAAAAATCAACCATCTTTCACAGATTAGTTTGAGAGCATCTTACAATCCCAAGGTTTAATTTAACTGATTTTGAGGGCATGCCCTCTGAACAGAAAGTATCTCTGTATCTTATCACTCAGATGAATGCTCATGAGCGCCCCCTGTCACAACTTACCAGAGCAAAGCACTTCTGTGCCTGTGCCAGTGCAGAGTCAGGCCTGAGCATAATACACTCATCAAAATCTGCCACTGCTTCCTCGACCTGGTCCAGCAGGATCTTCAGCTGAGAGATGACAAGTGAGTTAAAAGTCGATACATTTAAACAGTGGAAGCATTGCTAAATATGTCACAGTAAGAAACCTTATTCTAAAAGATAATAAGCCTCATTTAATTGATTCTAAATCAAAGTGTGCAAATTGGTCCTGCTAATATGACAAAACATTAAATTATCCATTAAATGGCCAAAAAAAACCTTGGAATAAATGTTTACAAAAGACACAGTCAATATAAAGCACAGCTTTCATATAGCTGGATGACATGTAAGCACTGGTTGGGATTACCGTGACTATTCCATGACCTTTCGGTGGCAGACGTTCACAAATGTGTGCGAAAAAAATATGCAAAACATGAGCACTGGCATACCTCACAGCTGTCATCACATCTACTGGCAGTAACAACTTTTCGCTGTTTAACTTTTACTTCTAATACAACATACAATAACTTCTGGTAGGCCTCAAGCATGCCTTGATGGTTGCAAACAGTCAAAGTGATATGGATAATTCTGAACATGACCAAACCGAAGCCATGTCATCCCAGTTCTCAAGGAAGCTCCCCGACTCTCATGTATTTCGATACAAATTCAGACGCATAAGAAGGCAAAAAAAAAAAACTGTCTACCGCAAAGTAATTCTGGCTATGAGATACCGAGGCTTAACCCACTATTGCAGACCAGGTAACCACTTCTACAATAAAATAATCTTATACCATATGTATTATTTTAATGTAAGAGGGCTCACTTATAATTTGCTTTCAAAGCATACAAAAACAAAACAAAACAAAACATGCAGGTTAAAAAGGGAAAGGATGTCAAAAGATGTATGAGACATATACCTGCCCCCTGTGGTGATAGACATCTGCATTCCGGGGATCTATTTCGGCTGCCATGTTGAAGTCTTGGGTGGAGAGCTGAGGCTGCTGCTGCTGCATGTACATGCTTCCACGTTTTATCAGAGCATTTGCTCGCAACTGTACAGAACACCCCTTTCAGAAAACACTTCAATCTGTTCAAAACACTGCACAGAGCACATGAGAATCCAGAATGCTTGCAGTACCTTGACATTGGCATCCTGCATGTTGATGACTCGGTCCAGGTCAGGCTGGGCAGCTGAGGCATTGCCAATGAGCAGGTAGAACGTGGCTCGTAGCAGCAACGCTTCAGCAGTGTGTCTGCCCTTCGATTCAATCTCCTTAGTGCACTCACTGATGATCTTGTCATAGTTCTCCTCTTCCATATACTGCTTGGCCTTCAGATACCCTGAGCTGAATGTAAAGAAGATACTCAGTGTTTTTATTACCATGTCCAGAAACCCTTACTAAACATTACATTGGGTTTGTAGAGGTGCTTGGATCCAATACTGATATTGATCTGAAATGTTGGACTGGTATCAGATTGTATCTGCCCCATTTTCCATTTCTGATGGTGTGTGGTGCTGATTAAAGTGATCCTTGTGCAGGATCCTAATCCCAGCTCCCTCACACCTGTGATATTTCAGGTAATTAAGTGACAAAATTTCAGAAAGTCTTAGCAAATGTGAAGGTGCAAGCATGGGACCAGTATATCAGCCAGAAATCAGGCACTGTTTTATATATGGAAAATGCCTCACTAATTTATTAGCATAAATGAAAGGCTTTTTAAAAGGTTTGCAATTAATTATGTATATTCAGCTCTGATGTCAACTATGAGTATCAGTATTAGGGAGCATACTGGCCTGAAATTCTGGACCAGCATCTCTTTAGATTTGCTATTTTAACCATCTGATCCAATCCCACATTTTATTTAATGAAGGTGCTCTGCATCAAGGAACTGCTATGCATCAAGCAAAACTAGAGATATGCAAAGAAAGGTATTTCACTCTATTGTACTGTATTGTAATAAAAGCTATTTTCCTCCACAGTATACCATCATGTAAAAACACTGCAAAGTTGATTCAGTTACTGTAGAGATGATATCAGAAGTAGATAAGTGCTCAGTAAAATTGGGCACACACTATTTTTCTTTCATTTCTGTTCGTTTCTGCTTTCTGGAAACAAACACTTAGCTCCATAAATCAGAAAAACTGTACATGTGCGGATGAATGCACTGTAACTAGTCATGGCTCTACAGATGACCACGCTAACTGGCCTATTCTGTGGGCTGCACACTGTGCTTTCATTGAACCGAACAATCCCGTGTTGCCTTACCACCATGATTATGTTGAAGCTCAAGATGTGGTGAAACCGTAGAAGTGCTGAACAACATGCTTGATGTTGCATTAATGTTTCTCCTCAGGATCCTAAAGGAAACTGAGCAGGGGTGTGGTTTTTAAAACCGAATGTGGATATTCTTTGTTTGCATGGAATCATCTTTTTCTTTTAATATTCAGTGGAGCCTATCTCGGCCGACACTGGGAAAAGGCAGGTTACACTGTGAACAGCTCGCCAGTCCATAGCAGGGACAACATACACACAAAAACTTACACCCAGGGGCAAGTTGGAACAGCTGGTTGCCCTAATGTGCATGTCTTTGGACTGTGGAAGGAGCTGGAGTACTCAGACAAAACACAAGGCACAAGCACAAGGACAGCAAACTCCACACTGAAACACCCAACCCTGGGATTAGAAATTTCTCGCTGTGAGGCGGACGTGCTAATCACTATGCCACCGTGCTGCCCGTAAACAAAATTTAAAAAGGTAAAACCCAACACTAATCTATCGACTCAGCTCTGATATCTGAATTCTAACAAATGAGGAAAAAGTGAGACCAGTGCATCCCTCCAATCATTTACATAAGATACTGAATATAGTAATCTATATGTGTAGAAAATTACACCAAACCTCAAAGTCAAACAGGTAAAAAAAAATAAAAATCTAACCTCTCTGTGACCTCAGCAGCTTCGCCCTCTTTATCCTTGTCCTCATCTTTCTTCTCCCCTTTTTGAAGGGGTTGTGATATGATGTCGTCAGTGAAGGAGCTGAAGTAGGACTTGATAAACTGAGGTGATGGCATGAGAGGCTCCCGGTTCTGAGTATAAAAATTCAAGTACATATTGAGGGACTGTATACGGACAACAGTCCACAATATACTCAATTATAAATACAGGGGGCATGGAAGAAAAATCCCAGAAGGCTAAACAAACTTAAATCCCATTCTGAATGGTCTGACTGCTGCTTTAACTGATACAGTGTGGATTTCCTGTGTCTCCTGAAATCCATCATCATAGTAATGGGTTAAAAATTATGACTGGTACAGATAAAGACACTCATTCCTGCACATTTATGGGGTGATCACACTAGAGGTACAACAGAAAAGCAACTGACGCAAATGACAATTAACGGCTGTATTGTATATACAGGTGTATATGTACGTATATGTAAAAATAAGTAAAAATTTAATAGATTGGGATCAAAACTCAACTGATTTAACACGATATTTGCTTTTTTTTTTTTTTTAATCAAACATTCGCAAGCCAACCTCAAATTACTCTTGACTTTCGTGTGATACACGTATTTAAATAACAATTTGAGTCACAAAATATGACATTGATGTGAATTACAAAGTTTGCAATTTACTTTTCTGTATCACCTCTAGTGTGATCACCCTTTAGCTCAACTTAACCTTCTCATTCTCTCACCTTGTATTTGTCCTTGGCCTTCTCTTTTCCCAGCTGTTTCAGCACTTTGTCTGCCAGTAGCATGCTCTGCTGGTTCTGGAAGGCCTCGAGTATACATACAGCTGTCACATCTGGAAGCACACAGTTAAGATCTTACAGCTTACTGAAATGTGTCCTTCTGACAATTATGTTAGATTTAACATTGTTACCTATAATTACGTGTTTTACTTTTCCTCAAAGACAAATAAAGCAGAAAATATTGTAAAAATATTGACTCCCACCTTCCAGACACTCCTTTCTATTGTCGAGTTTTTCCAGGGCTCTGGCACGCCTAAAGAGTGCTTTAACATAGCGGGGGTTCATCTCGACAGCCTGAGAACAGTCCTCCACTACTTCAGTCCATTTCATCTGCAGTCACACGCATTAATCAGTTCTGCAAAATACCCGCTATCCATTTTCACTTCTAATAGCTATTACGTACAAGCTTAGAGTCCTGAAACAAACCTGCTGCTCGTATGCTGCAGCTCTGTTCTGGTAGAAGGTGGACAGGTCACTCTTCTGTTCTTTGGGGCACAGGCTGATGGCCTCGGTGTAGCACTGGATGGCCTGCTCATACTTACCTGCCTTGAAATACTTGTTACCTCTGTTCTTAGCAGCCTGTGCCTTATCCAGGGGACTCTACATGGGGAGAACAAAAAACTGCCTTATAGCTGAGCTCCTCGTGAGATCTTTGTCAGGTGTGTTCATTCAACAATATTGCCATATAGTTTTCCAAAAGTACCCCATGCTTGTGATGAAATGATCCAGTAATCAGCATTAGCTCTGTGAGGGCAGTTATACATGTGTAAACAACATTTATTCACTAATTTTGAGAGATATAAGGCATTAATAAATAATTAAGACTAGGGACACCACTTTTATGAATTGGGGCATAAATGTGGTGTCGCTGGCCTTAATTATTTATTAAACCCACACACCCATGCAGGTATAGAGTTACACTATTTGATATACACCCCCCGCTCCAGTGCTCCCTGACCCCCTCATTGCTGTGGAGAAACATAAGGTCAACTTGCGCTGTCGCCCTCTACATCTCCCACCTCTTTGTGAGACAATTTTTTCAGGCAGAAAGCTGTCTAGCATACAGACTATAGTTAGGGCGTAAACTGATCACATCTCCTGAGTGGTGCAACGACAAAGTGCGCAACTATCAACCTGGAGATCGCAGGCTTGAATCCAGGTTGATGCATGCTGCCATTCGCAACTGGGAGTCCACTAAAGTTAACTGTCCAAGTTCTGACTTCCTGATCCCATGCCAATCATGTGCATAAGTGAGCTTATTCATACAAGCACTTCCTCTCCATGTGTTGGGCTACCCTTGAATGTGCAGTAGTTTATAAAGGTGCAGGTGGCAGCATCACAGTAGTGAACCAGTATCAGAATGTATTCACTGATACTGACTTTAAAGCACTTCCGTAAGTTGATCTCCCAAATGCTGTAAATGTCAATCATGTGTCACAGAGTGGGCATGTGCTTGCCTAAGTCCCTTTCTGGTTGGTGGTGGTCACATGAAAGGGAGGCAACACGTGGCGGGTCATTAGCACAAGAATCTGTGGTGGTACATCGACAGACGGACAGTCTGTCATACAAGCCAAGACAAATCCAGCGGAACCAAACGTTTCTATTATGTAGAATTAATTTTGCATTAATGAACTTCCATCAAACCATTTGAAGAAATTTCAAAACAATAAAGTCATCATTTCACTCATGCCAAAGAAATTACTTACCAGTTATAATATCAAAGAACACTGTACTCGAGTGTGAGGAGAGTGGGGTTAAACCTATTCAGTGACCACTTAAGCTTTCTTCCTCTGGTAGCAGACAGGCTGTCTCAGTAGAATCCCATTTAACCTAAGCTCTGAGCTAATGCCAGAGGCTGCTGAATCCCAGAGGAGCTGAAATTAACCTTAACCAACAGTACAACATGACATTGCTGTCACAACCAAACCACATATTCATTCTACACATCCTCTATAAACATAGCAATTAGCCTGACCTGCTTTCACAAGCTTTTACCAAAGATTAAGTCCGTCCACATCACAAACGCAAACCCTCTTATTGACATAGTGATATTAACTTAGCCAGGTGATCTGCTTAAACACAATACTTTTCATGAAGATGTCAGCGTAAATTGACCACTCATTCAGAACATCACCACCTCCTGCTCTATACGCATGAGTCAAGGCTCAATCTACTAAAATGGAGCAACAACACCGATAAAGCAGAGCAAAACAAAGTCCAGAACAATGCTTTTAGATGACTTTCTTACTAGCACAACACATTTACCTCATAGACAATCACAGAAAGGGAAAACAGAGGCTAACAAGAGCACAAAAAGAGTGTAGTACAGGATCATATACTGGTTTGTTCTCTTACTGTATTAATGCTCTTAACTAGCTCGCCATATCTTATTACATTATTTTGCTTGCACTTTAAAATCTAAAAACTTCTTGAAAATGAAGCAAACATGGAGCAACACAAATTATGCAATTAATTCTTTTTTTATTTATCTGCTTTATAATACATGAACACTCAGAGCCTGAAGTGTTCCTAACTCTTGAACTATTGACTAGTAACTGGGAGATTTAAAATTGACTAAAGGAAACACCTTCGCTGGACTACTTTCTCCTTGACATTTGAAATTTACTGGGGCAAATGAGTTAATTTCTATTACAACCAACAAGTCTACCACACTGATTATGTTTGTGATAGTATTACCTTTGTTTGTGTAACTGCATGCAACACAGTCGCTATGATGAAAACCCCAACAGTTACATTTGTATTGCTAATAAACAATGCAGCAATTCATTGCAAATATTAATCTCATCATAGTACAAGGGCAGTGTGCTGTTCATATGAAAACTTGTTTTGATATAACTGTTCAAATGCGGAACTTGTTCTGCCTTTACCAGCAGGCTTAAAATTTACATTTTAAAAAACCAAACTTTAAAAGTTGGCAAATACTTTGTTTAGAAATGCACAACAACTTTCAGTAAATAATGTAAGAAAAAAGGCAGTGGGTTGGCTGTTAACAGACTTATATAATTACACACATTGTACTTTTAAAAATTCATTTTATCCTCACTTCAGAGTCTCAAACCAAAGATGAAATAAGAGTTTGGCTATCATTAGCCCTTAAAAAATGAACTCTGAATTAGCTCAATACATACTTCAGGGTTTTTGTGGTTCACTTTCAGGAAAGCTGTTTGAAGGGACTTGGAAGCTACCTTACAAGTGATATTTATCAAGTCTAAAGTAATAACTTTTTCTAAAAAGAAATTCAAGCCTTATGGAGTTAAGATGTGCACACAGTGGGCTCCCAAAAACCACTCTGACCCAGATGTGGGCACCAAATACCCCAAAATTAAGCCACTGGTTGGCCATGTGGTTTCATAACATGGGCTCTGTGCTAATCTCAGTATGTACTTTATGTTTAAACTTTAAAGCCTAGATAAAGTTTCATAAATACATTTTTTGTCTTTTTTTTTTTTGGCAATTTTGCTGAAAAACAATTCAAGACCAGTAACTCTGTCAGTATATAATACAGTATTCCCACCATTTGAGCCTCTATTTTAGTCTCTTTTTTATTTTATTTCTTCACATAGTCATGCAAGTCAGCAATATATAGCCAAATCAGCTAAATGGAACCTTATTGGCTTTCCTGTGGGGTGTAAGCGCTGACCTTGGACGGACATGGAACAACCATCCAAGCTATGTTCAATGACTTATGGTGCTCCGCTATTAACTAAAGTAAATCTCATTGAATATTATCAAAACTAACATTTAAATACATTCAATTCATATTAAAGAAGATATATATTAACATTGCAAACAGTTTATTTTAATCACAGTATAAATTATTGGTGTGAGAATACAAATGATGAAAACTAGATTTATTTTTTTTTTTTTTTAAACCTGTCCTGTGCAGCATCATAGCAAGCAGAATGTCAGTCTGGTTGCAGTGTTGTGCCGAACAAATCTGTTTTTCCAAGGGGAGGTTTATGGGTATAAGACTCCTCTTGATAATCTGATTCATTCAATTATTTACTGTTGATTTGTGTTAAGGAATCTTGAGTGGATTAAAAAAAAAAGACACCGTACCATGACCGTGCCAGCATGCAAAACATGTGGAACAAGTGAGTGAGCCGCGACAAGTGGTGAGCGATAAATGGTGGTAAATGCGACCACGCCTCCACAGTGGCCAGAGATGATGAAAACTAGATTAAATAACACCGTAAAGTGTTCTACTAACCCTGACACAAAGACCAAGTTTTCAGTTCAACAAAAGTCCAAAACTGTATTTTTTTGCGTTTGGGCTAAATTTGGTAACATTCTACCAATTTGTGCCTCGTGAGAGAGTCAGACTGATTTTTTTGGACAGACTTCCATTTAATATTGAACAGACTGCATGTGACCAACTTGAGCTTTCAATCTATTCTAATAGAGCATAAATCAGGTAGTTTGTAGACTTTCTGATATTGAAATATACTTTTCATAAAATGTATTTGAGTGTGTTGGATAATTTCAATGAGATTTCCATTTATTGCCCTTGACCCAGTTTTTGGACTTGGAATTTTTTTTTCAGCAAAACAGTCAAACAACACACATTTTCAAAAAGAAATTGCATTTCATTCATAAGTCCCGACAAAGAAACTGTTTAAGGTCTTGGATGTTTTAAAGAATAGATGAAAGTTCCTACTGAGAATAGCCCAGAGCCCTTGGTATGCGACTACAGGTTAAAGCAATAGCCTATTTTGGGGTACTAGGGGCCCACCTTTGGCCAAATTGGTTTTTGGGAGCCCATTTTGTGCCGATCTAAACTCCATATACCTGGAATTTCAGAAGACATTACCTCAAGCTTAATAATCAAATGACTTGTAACACATCTTTAACACCTGCTGAACTTAGAATAAACCTGAAATATATTCCATTTTAAAAGATTAATAATTACCAAACTACCGTATGTACTGCCACCGAGTTCAGATTTTGAAAGACTTAAAAGGCTTAAAAGACAGAAATAGGGCATTTCCCCGCTTGAAAGTAAATTTTATAGTAAATAGAAAAGATATGGCTCTCCAAACATGCCTACAAAACATTGCTATATGGCGATAGAAGGAAATGGGCATGGCACCAAAGTTTGGACGGCCATAACCCCTGAACGAGTGAAGATATGAAGCTGAAGATAAAGCTTGGGATTATTTCACTTTGAATTAAAGGGGAAAAAATATTGTTAAAGCAAATCCGAGACCTTAGACCAACAACTGTCCTTGAATGTTAAATTTAATTGTGTGATGTGGTATGGACTCACCCTACGAGAAGCTTTTACTAAATTAAAATGGAACATTTTTGGAACATGGGTTGGTCTGAGAAAGTACTCACTTTCATTCATTCATTTTCTGACCCGCTTATTCCTATTTAGGGTCGCGGGGAGGCTGGCGCCCATCTTAACCGACTCTGGGCGAGGGCAGGGTACACCCTGGACAGCTCGCCAGGCCATCGCAGGGCAGAAACACCCTGACGGCTATGAAGCCTACTCTTGACGAAAATCAGCAATGGGTCTTTTACATGCCTCTCACCATAGACAGTGAGAGACATGGCCTGCATTTAATCCAGTTAGCTGCACTGGGGAAATTACACATACTTGTTATCTGATAATATTATAACTAATTTGCAGTTAAAATTACCCCATGGCCATAGTGAATTGTTGCCTTGTGTTTCGCATGTATTTTTTTGTGTGAGAAAGACATGAGACTTAAAGTCTGGAGTTTATGGGCTCATTCCATTTCATTTTCCTTTTTCAAATGTCTGATCATTTTCATGCAAATCACTACATTTGATCCTAAAGTGATAAGATTAACACATTAATAACACACATCAGTTAATTTATTTAATATGAAATCAGGACCCTAATAGATGGTTCATTAACAACCAATCTCTCTTACAACCGCAAACCTCCCAAAAGTATAATTACACACAACAATGAAAGCAAACAGACCAGAATATAGAGTTTTTGCTAAAACTATACAGTAAAACACTCCCTCACTCCTCTCAACATATCAATACTGTCACTTTCACTTCTCATTGAGCTAGCTAGGTAGCTAACCTGCTTAAGGTACATTTTGTAAGCTAACGTCGATGCCAGACCTCTTTTTTCATTCTAAATATGCAGAAATTATGAATTTAAAGACAGCTGGTGGCACATAAAAAAGAACGAGTGGTAAATAACTCTAAAGTGACCGAATCTCGAAGTGAGTAGGAAGGAGCAGGACGCCTGGGGGTTGGACTGGCCTGTCGGCGTGACTCTGGACGCGTCTCAAATCACGTAGCTCCTCCCTAAACACGTACCCTACGCTCTATATCACACCGCAGCGTCAACAGCCTAGGTAGGGTGCCTGCATGTGCGTAAGAACACCATTTGGGACGCAGCCCTGAACAGTTGGGTTAGCTAAAGCACAACCCGAGCGGATTCGTCAGTAAAAACTAGCAAACTGAAAAGTTGTGTACACTGTAGGTTACAGTCCAGTTCTAGCTCTAACACGGTTTATAGCTGTGCAGGTTTAACTGTAGTCTCCAAACAGTGGTTAGTTACCATGTTGTCCTGCTCGCTGCCTTCGGGAGTTTTCCTCTCCTCATTGCTATCAGTCGGCGGCTCCTTGCCGCGGCTCGGTCCCCGGTTCCGGCTCCACAGGTACGCGGCTCCAACCCCGAGCACGAGGGGAGTCCCGACCAGCAGCGCCACCTGCCACCGGGACAGTCCTAACCCGGTCTCTACTTCGATGGGCTTTGAAGCGGCCATCGGTCCCACCACGCAAACCACACACGCACACACACCCCGACTTCAGCAAGCAACGGAACACGCAGAGAGGTCAGAGAAGAAACCGAAGCATTGTGGGATACTGGAGGACTGTCAGCAAACAGGAAGAGACGTAACTTCCGGATACAAAATTAAATTTATAATGTCATAGTATAAGTTCGTTTCAATCTATAGTTTTTTTTAATTAATACAGTTGTTCATACGTCACATGGTCGGTATGTACGTCACAGAGAGTTTATTTGGATCTCATATAAATGTTATTCTTTAGAACTTCCTTATATAATCACTGCCCAGGAAAACACAACACAGTTGTATTTGTAATATTTTTGGGACCATCCTATCTGAGTATGAGTACTGAGGGACTCATTTTCAGTAGCAGCGCTCACCGTCCCACTTCACTGAGCTTCCGCTCTGGATCCAGACTCTTTTAAGTTTGTTTAGGGTCTCAGTAATCAGAAATGGGCACATTTAAAGAGTGGTCATGTTGCCTACATAAAACTCAGCAAAAATGCATAGCATTGCATCTGCAGTGGAGTACTGACCGTGCCTCTACTGTCACATGATGATCAATGATCGAATATCTGCGGCAGCAGGTGTTTAATGTCCCTTCCCTGGCCTGTGTATTCGCCTGATTTGTCACCCATCGAACACTTGTGGGATCAGCTCCAGGCAGGAACTGCTCGTGGCACTGCAGAAGGAATGGAGAAACATCCCACAAGACAACACATGGAGGCTCGTCAGATCCATGCGCTGACCAATTACGGCCTGCATTAACTCAAATGGAAGTCATATTCCATACCTATCTCGTTTTTTGGGATAGACATTTTGTTGATTTTGGAAAGAGAAAGGCGTGCCTCAGTTTTGTTTAAAGTTGCAGTATTTTGACACACAGATTTTCGGTTGTTATTGATTAATAATACTGTTCAAATGAGTGATTTCATTTGCATTGAGTATAAATATTTAATTGAAAGCTTCTTATTGGGATATAAAACCAATAGTGTTTTCCTATTGTGACTTCATGGGCATCATCATGTGACATCACATATCATGACGTAATCATGCTAATTGCCTGTCTTGTGTGTTGTATCATCAAGTTTTTACCTCTTGACCTGAAACCTGATCTGACCTGTAAAGAAGAAGAAGACTCACAAATAAGATGTTTAAAATAAAAAAATAATAATTTAAACACTTTAAACTGTGTGGTTGAAATAGAGTTCTAGGTGGTGATTTGATCCACCAAGTCAGTACAAAGTTTACTATTTTTCATAGAAGATTAAAGACTTTTAAAAAAGGAGATACTGTGCAAACACAGCCGGTGTGTTAGTAACAGGATTTTCAATAAATTACTGATGGCTCTGCGATGGCCTGGTGAGCTGTCCAGGGTGTACCCCGCTCTCGCCCAGAGTCGGCTGAGATTGGTGCCAGCCTCCCAGCGACCCTAATTAGGAATAAGCGGTTCAGAAAATAAATGAATGAATGAAAAAAACAACTTGAACAGAGTATAAAATAGTCCATCAGGTCCTTATTCGCAGTGGCATAGCGGTTAGCACATCCGCCTCTCGGCAAGAAGGACCTAGGTTCGATTCCCAGGCTCAGGCGTTGAGTTTGCAAGTGTGGGGTTTGCATGTTCTCCCCGTGCTTGCGTAGGTTCGCTCCAGGTATGCCGGTTTCCCCCCACAGTCCAAAGACATGCACATTAGGCCAAACCTAAATATTGGGCTGTTCTAAATTGCCCCTAGTTGTGGATGTGAGTGTCAATAGTTGAATGTGTTGACCCTGCGACCCTAGTGAGCTGTTCAGAGTGTACCTGGCCTGTATCACATCATAGGATTAAGAGGTTCTGCATGTGGGATGAGACGGTGAGGTGATTATTATTCACCGCAAGATGGCGCCATTGGTCTGTATGAGGATAAACACCGTTCACCCAAAAATCGCCTCAGCTTTACTAATCATCCTGATTTTAGATGGCTAATGATATTACATAATTTATAAATTGGGAGTAATCTCTGGTAAATATGTGCATCGTAATGTTTAATCCCCGCCCAAAAATTATTAAATCATCTTTAGTAACTGCTGTATGCTGGTCAGGGTTAGACCGAATTAAATGATTCCAAAGTGGATAAGCTCCAAACTAAATAAACAGATAAATAAATAGAATTAGCAGACGCACGTTTCCATGGAAACGAAAGCTCAGGAAACTGACAGCCCCTCGGATGCTACAGGAACCCGTTCATCACTGTGGCATGCTGTGAGCTAACACTATTACTCTACTTACATTTAACCGGTTGGTTTTCGAGATATTTCATCCCACTATACTTTTCAAACCCTTCAAATGGCAAATAACACCGCGGAGACTTTGTGGAAAACAACTGTTATTGTCAGCACTTCCTTGCAGGTAGATAAAGTGAAGGTTTTCACTGAGTGCTTGCTAGCGAGCTAGCTGTACACCGAGTTTACCCTCTTCATCCCACTGTTTCCTGTTTCTGAAATTAGATTTCGGCTTCAGTTTGACATGAATGTTTCACATAACTTGAATTCATTTTGTTGTCTTGACAGAATCAGGAAATTTCAGTACTGCTTTCAGCACAACGACACCTTCTTCGTTACTCGGACAGTATTGAAGCAGGTTCACTAGTCTTTCCTCTCTCAGGTGAGATTGAGGTGGAGGCCCTCAGGTGTGTCTTCCACCTCCATTTCCCTGCTCTAATACATTCACAGAAGAGAGTTTGTTGAGATATTTCTTCGTAAACCAGTGGTTCTTAAAGTGAAGACCAGGGAGTTACCGATTGTTTAGTTACAGTGGTAGAAATGACAATCCACCATCAGTAAACTCTATTAGCTTTAGTATGAATAAAGAGTAGTGGTACTGGTACTTTACAGCATTATTTGTGCGATTGTAATACATTTAAGCAATACAGACATTTATTTTAATTTAATTTGCCATAAAAAAGGGTTCAAATTATGGCAGTTAGCAGTTTTTCTACAGGGTGGCACTGTGGCGTAGTGGTTACGTCCGCCTCACAGCAAGAAGGTCCTGGGTTTGATTCCCAGCTTGGGCGTTTCTGTGTGGAGTTTGCATGTTCTCCCTGTGCTTGCGTGGGTTTCCTCCGGGTACTCCG
>JBCNYG010000006.1:10563595-10574024 GCA_039654305.1 Porochilus rendahli | reverse complement strand
AAGCACGGGGAGAACATGCAAACTCCACACAGAAACACCCGAGCTGGGAATCGAACCCAGGACCTTCTTGCTGTGTGTCAGACTTGCTAACCACTATGCCACCGTGCCGCCTACTGTGAAGAACAAACTTAAACAAAAAATTTCACACTCACACCGAGGCTCAATTAGGAACAGCTAATTTGCCCTTGACCCTTTTTGCTGTGCTACGCAACCGCACTGCTCCAATCTGGAAGACCTTATACTAATTTTATGGACATGAAGATGTGATAAGGCAGGAAGACATGAAGAATCCTGTAAATGTCAATGATAAATGTAAGAGTGTACTCACTTCTTCTGTGCTTTGTTTATTTAAATAGTGAAGATGACTATAAAGTGCCAGTTCTACATGTCACTTTTTGGAGTGTATCACCTTTATCTGTAGGCACTGTAAAGAGGGTGGAATGTTTCCTGTTCAAATATGTCAACAAGTTCCATGTGATGTATTTATGTTTTCCCATGACTAAATTTGAGATCAGTTTCAGCACTGTAAAAGATTAATTAGTGTGTTCCATAATGACATGCAGCCATACAGCTATTTGTCTTTTCTAAGTTTAGAAAGATTGCATTCATTTCTTTTTATGATCACATGACCCCCCACCCCACCCTCTCAACTACAGATGTATTTTTCCTATAATTATACTGGATTTATTTATGGTTATGAGAGGTCACATCTGTATATTGCAGGCCACCAGTAAACCACACGTGGATAGTGTGCGAGAGCGAATGCATTTCGCTCGAGCTCACATCATCGAACAAAGTCTTCACACTTTGGTAAAGAAAGTGGACATTTTTAAGGTCATTTCATTTCCATCAGCAAAGTCCTGAATCACATTTAAAAACACAAACTGTTTCCTAGATTCTAAAATATTCAAGAATAATGTCTGCCTCCAGATGTGTTTTCCATTACAGCATCTAGAATATATTTCTGTTAACAACACACTCACTAACTTCACATAATATGGCATGTGTTTTGTTTGTTGTAAATAAACAACTTTCTGTTGGCAGCTTCTGACGGGAGTTTTCTTCTTTTTTCTGACAATTTAAACAAACTATATATTAAGAAGTTTAACACATACAGTACATACTAATCACACTTAGGATTGACATTACAAGTGGAGTTGGGGTGGGGGAGATGGATGGTATGGATCATGTTGCACTCTCTCGTCTAGAATTTCCTCTATTCGGATGACAAGACTCTCCATCAGATCATATGTAACAAGTGCACACTGTATCCCCTGTTAATTACAAATATATTAGTTGGTGCACGTTCACACTCACTATAATAAACCAAATTCATTGTAAATCACTGTAATAAGGATATTAAGAAAGAGATTGTTTACCTTTTCCTGGGCTGCACATGACATTCCACCCAGTGCTTTGTTTTTCACAATCATGCGTTGAACAGATTTTTTTCTTAAGACCTCTTTCAGTTCTAAAGGGTCAAAAATGTTAGGGGAAAAAACGTTGTTGTTCTTAACTATAAAAAAATATACTATCAATTAGAATAAAACTGATTGGATATGTTTTTTTTTGTTTGTTTAAATATTTTTTCACTTTTTGGAAACTGGAAGACAACACCAGAGTGACAAATAATGAGTCCAACGCAAGGTTTCATACAGCTTCCCAAAGAACTGTTGAGATTTTTTAAAATTAGGAATCGTACGTTGGTGCTCCACTGGGGTACAAAATAAAAGAAGGTCTGAAAATATACATCTGTCCTTTAAGTAATATGTGACAATCCCTTACCCCTCACTTTGATCTTTTTGTCATCATGAAGTCTCTTTAGCTCTGATCCATAATATGATTTTGACATGCTGAGACACACACGCAGCATCTTTATGTAGCTTTCGGCAATTTTACATAGGTCTGCCCAAATACCTGTCTGAAAAAAGAAATAAATGAGTCAATGCAAGTATAGAGCTTAAATTGTTCTGTTGGGGGATATTTGTGTTTTATTGACATACAGATTTGTTTCTCTCTCTGATGAGTAGATATCTCAGAAGATTTAGAGACACCATTACCCTAAAAAATACCAAACCAGTTGCATTAATATAAACCTGCTCAATTATGCACTCATCCATCAGCCAATCATGTGGCATCACAGCACAATGTATTAAACTTGCTGGTTAAAAGCTTCAGTTAATGTTGAAAAGAGTACAAAAACAGATGATCTCCTGCTGGGATTTATAAAAAGAACACTCAACACATCAAACCTTGTAGTGGAGGTACTTCAACAGCAGAAATCCAGGTTTCCCTCCTGACTGCCATGAACAAGAATCTGAGGCATGGCATCATGGACATGTTTCTAATCATCATAAGTATTAGATGTATGTTTGTTTATTTCGGCCAAAACTTGGAAATAACATATTTTAAATCACGTGTTGCACCACACTGGTCAAAGGTTAAAGTAATTAATCAAAGACAGACTATCCAGAGCAGTGCGTGTCAATCACTCACTCTGGTCTTATTTAGGAATGATACAGGATCTGCCCTACAACATCCACCTGCCTGCCATATGCTCTGTGCTGCAGGATCATGGCTATTTACCTAGAATCATCAATAAATAATTGTCAGGGCTGAATGATATCATGTGAATAAAACATCTCTCAAGGCAGAGGCAGGTGGCATGCATGGATTTTGTGTTCCAACTTAGGTCTACAGTTTTACAGATTAGCATATGCCTCTTATATTTTACTTTACAGTACTGTCAGGCTTGCCAGTGATATCTATTTAGTAATTAGAACTATATCTGAATTTGTTATCAATAAAAGGGGTTAGTTAGTTAGAAGACATAACACAACCATTAGAACATGTTGAACATTTATTTCTTGCACAGATCTTTCTCTATGGACATTAATTGTCTGTGCTACACTGCTTTTGAACTAAACAGGAAATTGCAAATTAATAACAGTTCACAAAATGGGTCATGGTTAGGGCCTGGATGACCTTTCTTACAGTGTACTACAATTTCATCTATATCAACGGGAACAAAATCTCCATATTACCCTCAATGAAATTAATACAAATTTAATACAAATTAACATAAAATCTTATTTTGTTTAGCCTCATTCATTTTTATAAAAATGACTGGTTGAGTGAACACACACGTTCAGTGACCTTTTGCGTGTTATGGGTACTCGGACACATGCATGCTCTGTCTAAATTGAAGACAAATTTGAACTTCTAATTATCTAATTAGATCCCAGCATTAAACCTATTGGAAAGTTCCTCTCTGTGTAAATGTAATGACTATCGTAATATTTTACTTTAGTACGATTACTTTACATAAGTTCTCAAATGTTTAGTAATAATAACATGAACACGTATAGCTCACACGAAAGGTAAGAACTTGCTAGAACTGAGCACACACACACTTGTGGACTGCAGACAGACAAACATACATTTTGTGTACAAATGTACATTTCCTGCGGAATAAAAATTGATGCATAACAGTAACTTCCGCGTAGCTCACGTGAAAGGTAATAAATCCATACAGCATTGATGCATCAGTTAAAAAAAATCTGAAATGGATCAAGGAAACAATCATAAATAATAAGTAAGCAATGTGTTAATAATTTAATTTGGCTAGCAAGGTGGTTGGCCAATAGCTCTGATATTTAAAATAATTCATCTCTATGTCATCATTTGCAACATATAAATAAAAATAAATCAAATAAATAAAAATCTAATACAAATTAATCAAATAAACACTGGGTTTTTTTTCTTTCTTTTTTCTTTGAAAAATATCATTATTTTAAAACTAAATTTTAGGACACAAGGACAACCTTTCTCACCTGTCCATCCCATGCAATAAGTCCGTCTCCGGACCTTGAGGTAAATACACAGTGTCCATCAGGAGCGCTAGGAGTAATGTCCCCTTAAACCAGCTGTCCATCTGTCCTGACTACAGATACAATTCATGGTAGATCATGGTAGAGTGAAAACAGAAACAATATCATTGTCTCCTCCTAATAAAACTCTTAATTTTATCCTGCAATGTATTGAACATTGCTGTTTTTAAGGGTTTGTTGTAATGTAATGAGATTAGTGGCAACTGAAGCAGTTCATGAAAGTATTTCAGTTTGTTGGTATCTACATAAGCATGAGAATATGACAAAAACAGCTGTAAGGAAAAATGTTTATAAATGATAAATGCTGTAGAATGCAAGTGAAGTGTAAGATATAAACATAGAAGTACTGTAAACTGAATTCAGTAAATTCAAGGAATTAATTTGTTCGTAAATTTGTAATTTAGAAAGCTTCAAAATCCCCCAAAAATCACAGGTTTCACTTTAATACTTTATGTCACTAATCTTGTTTAATTCTGAATCATCGCAAATGACCTGCATCTGACCTTGCTTGATTGTTCCACTTGATTTTTGATGTTTGTGAGAATGATGCTTTCCACCCCAGCATGCTGACAGGTTTTCATTATGCATCTGGAAGTGTATGAGATGTTTTACTAGCCCATTTAATAAGATTTCACATTTCACAGTGTTTACAAATGTATACAACATAAGAAAAATAAGAAAAAGGTGATTTACAGAGATACCTGAAGAACTTATGCTTGGCTTCCCCATTGAGTTTCTCTATAAAAAGCTGAAACTCCACAAGAGATTTTACTCTCTGGGAAGGCAAGAAATTAATTAATTTAACTTTGCATTAAGTGAAGCACATAATAAGTACTGGTTACATCACACGTACCAAATGCTGGATAGGGCAGTCAGTCATGATGTGAATTAGGTTCTGTATCATGAAAAGCAAAAACAACTCATTAATAGAAGATTACATTTATTTAATACTTATTAAAAGAGTTTTGGAACATCTCAGTGTCACTGTTAAGTTTATAAAGAGTTCACCATCCCAAAATACCCTGCTGTAATTTTCAATCATTGATATGGTAAATGAGAGGCTTATCTAACATTTAAAAAAAGGTGTCTTGTGTGTCAGCACTTTGTAACCATCAGTATCCTTTCCACCATGGGAAAGTTTTCAAAACTGAACTTTGCACCTTCTGTTTTTCCCATAACTTGAGAAGGTAGATTGCTGATGTTTTTGTTGTTGTTGTCGGTTATTGTATTTAATGTCTTTTTAACCTCATAGAAAAAAAACAAGAAGCTGAAGAGGGAACAACTGTTAATAGCTGAACAGAAACGAATGCTGCATTGTGTGTGTGTGTGTGTGTGTGTGTGTATATATATATATATGGGTCAAATTATTGGCCTGAAAAGAAACACCCGAGCCCACAACTCAAACCCAATGCCTTCTTATTGTGAAGCAGACGTGCTTACCACTACACCACCACTATGCCGCATGATGCACTCTTTCTGCTGTGCTAAGAAGTGTTCAGCACTGAAATGATACACTTTGCGTATCATGATTGTCTTACTTGTGTGACTGAATGAAAAATCTTCAGCTCTAGCAATTGTACGGAAAGACTGTTGTCCAGAACTCTCTCCAAGCTTTTAACATACAAGTCCTCAAGAGACAAAAACAGTTCAAGTTAAAAACTCTTTATCACACAGTATGTTATGCTGACATGCTAGAATAACCACCACAGGATCATGACCTCATCTTACCAAACCTTTCAAGATCCAGGATTCATCTTTTCTATACAGGAAAAAAATTAAAAATAACGTTTAAGTTATTCGATGTAATTTTACAGGCAGGCCATAGTTACCCATACATTGCAAAAATCTATATATTTTTTTTTCTGTCAAATTACCTGCTCAGTAAAACGTTGATGTACTCCATGTTACATTGCAGGACAAACACTGGGCTAAAATTGCAAAATGAAATGTGACATTAAAACTATATTTAAAAAACTTTTTGACAAATTATATTATGTTATAATTGTGTGTGTATTGACCCTGCGATGGTCTGCTGATCTGTTCAGGGTGTACCCTGCCTTTGCCCAGTGTTAGTCTGATAGGCTCCCTGTGACCTTAAAGGATTCAACCGTTCAGCAAATGAGAGTATACATTATTATGGTTATCCAATCTGCCTGAAGGTGTGTGTCACATCCTCGCCACCTCAGCCACACCTCCAACTGTCCCAGTCACTGGATTTCTGATCTTGGGTTACTTTTCACTGCCCCACTTCCTGTACTCACTTGTAGCACTTGTTCTTGTTTAGTTAAGTGTTTGTTTAATCGCTTTCTTCAGTCCTTCTTGGCTGTTTTGTGTCTTCACTACCTTTTTAAGCCCCGTCTAATCCAGAGATCTCTGTCCATACACCGTCATGCCAATCTAGCCTGTCTAGTTTGTCTGTGCTTGCAGTGATTCGCCACAACCACGCCAGGCTCATACAATTCTACTGGAGCTCCTGGGTGTCGAGCACTCTACTGTTTTCTGCACTCCATGAATATTGGGTCTCATGCTAGAACCACATGTGCTATCAGAAAATGTCATGTACTGTACATACAACTTAAGTGAAGTTCTTTAAGAATTTAGAATTTTTATAGAGGTACTTTTGCACAATTTACACATGAAAGAAACATGTTGTAAGAGTTTACATTCGTTTTTACTAAATGGCTCTATGTTTCATTCATTTGAATATAATTTAAGAGTTAAAACCTAGGCAACAGGGTGGCGTAGTCTCCCTCACAGCAAGAAGGTCCTCCCTGGCTCGATTCCCAGGCTCGGGCATTTCTGTAAGGAGTTTCCATGTTCTCCCAGCGCTTGTTCGGTTTTCATCTGGGTCACATCCCAGTTTCCTCCCACAGTCCAAAGACATGCATATTAGACTAATTGGCTGTTCCAAACTACTCCTAGGTATGGATATGAGTGTGGATTGCTGAGTGTATGTTGCCCTGCGATGGTTTTACAAACTGTTCAGGGTGTACACCGCCTTCTCCCAGAGTCAGCTATATATGACCTTAGGTGACCTCCCCATGACCTTAGGTGAAAAGATTAAGTAAGTTTTATTAAGTATTAGGCAAGTGAGTGAGTGAGTGAGTGAGTCAAAAACTATATAAACTTAATATTTATCTACTTGACATGATTTTATACTTTGATCACTTTATAATACTATATAATGACTTTATACTGTATCCTTTAGACTGTATCCTAATCAGATGAATCGTATAATGCTACTGTGTAACGATGATGTCAGTGTTAACATCTCTGACTGCATAGTCCGTGTAGGGTTTTCACTGTGACAGTTTAGGTTTAGCTGAAGTCAAAAATCGCCCCTCTGTTTTAGAGAAAAGCGTGGAAAACACGTCACAGTGTGCTTCCTCTGTAAGACGTTATACTGCTCGGTAATCCACGAAGACTTTTCGGGATTCACTTCAGGACGAGTGATGTACAAGTGACCGTAATTATGAAATATTCTTCTTGATGAGTTTGTAGGGACGTCGGGATTTCTTACGTAGAAAGAAAAACCGAGCGCTTGACGGCTAGAAGCAGGTTAAAGAGACGCAGATATTCCGCTATAAACCGCCGTCATTTATAACGACTGAGGAGTTTATAGGAGCACAAAGTCATGGCTAGTAGCAGCGGCTCTAAAGTCGAATTTGTAGTCGGGAGCAAATACAAGCTTGTCCGGAAAATTGGATCGGGATCATTTGGTAACATTTACTTGGCTATCAACATTACGAATGGAGAGGAGGTCGCTGTAAAGATGGAGCCTCAGAAAGCCAGACACCCTCAGCTTCTACATGAAAGCAAGCTGTATAAAACTCTTCAAGGGGGAGTTGGAATTCCACACATCAGGTGGTATGGTCAAGAAAAAGAATATAATATCCTGGTGATGGATCTTCTGGGACACAGTCTAGAGGACCTCTTTAACTTCTGTTCCCGCAAATTCACAATGAAAACGGTTCTCATGCTTGCAGATCAGATGATCAGCAGAATCGAGTACATACACACAAAAAACTTCATTCACAGAGACATCAAGCCAGACAACCTTTTAATGGGCATCGGACGTCACTGTAATAAGTTGTTCCTCATTGACTTTGGTCTGGCCAAAAAATACCGGGATAGCAGGACACGACAACACATACCCTACAGAGAAGACAAAAACCTCACAGGCACAGCTCGCTATGCTAGCGTCAACGCACACTTGGGCATAGAACAGAGTCGTCGAGATGACATGGAATCTGTCGGCTATGTGCTGATGTATTTTAACAGAACCAGCTTGCCCTGGCAAGGACTGAAGGCTGCCACAAAGAAACAGAAATATGAGAAGATAAGTGAGAAAAAGATGTCGACTCCTGTTGAGGTCTTGTGTAAGGGCTTTCCAGCTGAGTTTGCAATGTACCTGAATTATTGTCGTGGCCTGCAGTTTGAACAGGCCCCTGATTACATGTACCTGCGTCAGCTGTTCCGCATTCTTTTCAGGACACTGAACCACCAGTATGACTACACGTTTGACTGGACCATGCTTAAGCAGAAAGCAGCACAACAAGCAGCATCCACAGGGGGACCAGCGCAACAGGCACAGACTCCCACAGGCAAACAAACTGACAAATCCAAGAGTAACATGAAAGGTTTATAAGCATTAAGGCAGTTTAATAAAGAAGAGAAGAGCGGTTTTAGCAGGATTTGCCTTCAGATCACATCCCAGCATTTAAAATCAAATTCACCATGTCACGCATTCCTTACTCTTGAATGAACTAGATTTCTTATACTACATATGTAATCAGTAAATATAGGTAACATGCTCTGCATATGTCTATATATTGGTATGTATATAGTATTTTCACGAAGACGGCAGACTTGGTATGGAATTTGATGTTTTAATCTTTTCTGTGCTGTTTCTTTCACTGCCTGCTCTATTTAAATTTTTTTTAAACTTTAAAAAATATATATGGTTTTTGAAAGTGTAACTGTGCAAAACAAACGTTTTCACAATTGTTTTTATTTAGGAGAACTTTTTCAGGAAAATGTTCTTGTTTTGCATTACTGCTGTCATGAGCGCAAGCTGTCCAGTGGAACAGTTTTTTTCTCTCCAAAAATTAAAATGAAATCTTGTCAAACAAATAAACAAATAAAAAACATCTCTGACTGCAAAATGGCTTAAATTAGAATCAAGTTAAAAGTTGTCATTCACACGTGGTAAAAACATGAAGGAAGGGAATTTGTTACTTAGGTCAAGCAGCATAAAGAATAGATGACCAAGTAAATAGACCCTAATAACAATGATTAAATCTTCTCTATGTATCTTGTTTATATTAAGTCAGTATGAGGTGCACTCTTGCAGGTTCGTCATGGGTGACTTGCTACCTTTGGAAGCCTTAGCACATTATACCCTTGGAAGAGACCATGTTTTCTAACAATACCCAGATTATTTGCTGAAACAGATGAATGGTTGCTGTCGTGGTTTAGACTGCAATGACATGTACTTATGGATCTGTGACTATAGGTGATACCACATTCACAGCTTCTGTTGTATGTTGTAACTCATTTATATTTGCAGGTCTTTTATTTCTGCTGGTCACACTACATAATACAGTTTTGGAGAATGTTTTTTTCTTCACATTTGATGTCATCCTTATAAATAAAACATCCGAATACTAACATATAAGGCTACACTTCCTAGATACTATTGGAAGTTTAGACTAATATGGTAGTTTTAGGGTGTGAATTATGCAAATGTAATGAACACTTATACACAGGCAAAATTTTTACAGTTTTGTGGGACTTTCGCAGATAATAAGTCTTATTACACCAAACTGATGCCATAGGTATTGATGATGCAACTGATGCAACAACTTATTCTGATGTGGAAAATAAGTCTTGTTGCACCAAACTGACGTTCTGAGTAAATTTATTTTTTTAAATTATATTATATTTCAGATAATTTTTTTTTGTCATATCTTCATCAAATTTTGCCTAAATTAAATTGTTTTGGTCATTCTAAAGCTTAAAGTGCCCTCTATTTATACAATATATGTTAATAACAAAAAATGCCAGTTTGTTGCATTAGGACTCAAGATGATACCTTACTTTATACAGCCTACCTGAAGACAGCAGGAAACAGTTCAATAGCAATAAGCTGGACGAAAAGTAAGTAGGCCAGACAAGCTCTTGATTCAGCCAAGTGACTGTTATCGTTTATAAGTTTCTCGTCTCCTTTTCCTCTCAAGGGATGATAGAACAGGAGTTTGGGCAGAGGCTCCCGGATAACTGATAGAGTGGTCTATTATCAGAAGTAAGAAAGAGAAATTAGAAAGCACTTTACTTATGTTCTGTGGAAAGGAGCATGTTTAGCTCACCATAATCTCTGTGGCAAAGGTAAAGAGGGGAGAGTTTTGGGACGTTTGATTCTCTCGATCGAGTTGAGCTTCAAGAAGAGGTTCTCTCAGACTCTCCATGCAGCTACAAGCAAAATGCATATAAGGTCACAATTAAGACTTGGAAGAAGGAAATGGGGTGACTCACAATAT
>JBCNYG010000006.1:10490970-10508087 GCA_039654305.1 Porochilus rendahli | reverse complement strand
CTTTTAACAAGTTGGAGTCACATCTTCCACTTTTTTAAATGAATAAACTCTTAGGTCTCTGTTAAGTCCCTTAAAATAAGATGTTCCAGATATTCAATAAGATGTGTGCCTAATATTTTCTTATCTCGAGTTTTATTTTTAGAATAGATTACATTGTTTTATAACAGATTAACCAAAATCTATAAAAATTTTCCACCTAAAACATGAAAATCTCTGTTATATTTACTTATGCACGGGCATAGAGTGAACCTCAGCCAACACAGTGTTACTGCATTTTGCTGTAAACATTCTGAGCTTGTTTACTTTGCTCCTGATGCCTTGGGGAAACGCCTAGCCATGGTGTTAAACTGCCACACGTGCTGTTTACATGCTACACATCTGCTGAACCTCAGAAGAAAAACACGGAAGAACACAAAACTTGATTTATCCAACAAAGTTTCTGTCATGCACAAAAAGAAGAGAAAGACAAAGGGAAAGGGTAAAAGGGGAAGAGGAACACTAAAGGGTCGAGGTAAGGGTGTGAGATCTAGCAGATCTAAGCCAACCCACACACATACACACACACACACTCCTGCAGTAGGGACGGGTATTTTTGATTTCTGCGGTCTGTATTAAGGAGAGCGCTTGTGGGATTCTGATAGGCTGGAGATGATGAAGGATCTGAAGCGTTACTGTTCCAGGGATCTGTGTTTTGCTTGAGGTTTGTCTCATCCACCCCAGGTGCCGATGATAAGGAAAAGGCAGTTAGCAGACTTCCTTACACTCAGCTGCGTAAAGTCAGCAGGTGGCAGGCTGTGGCCAGGAATGTCAAACGGCTCTAAATAATGGCTTCCTTGCTTCAGCACCCCCAAAAACACAACTTTGGAGACCGTTGATAAAAATAAATTTAAAATAGAAAACAAGTTCATTGGCAGACTAAGTCGCAAATTGTGGTGCCTGGAGAGCAGTTGGGAGTTAGGTGCCTTGCTCAAGGGCACTTCAGCCATCAATGTGGAGTATATACATATACACACACATACACACATAATGTGCTGGTGTGCGTGTATAGCATGCAGTGAGTAGTGTTTCTTTTGTCTTCATATTAATGTTGGAAAACATGTACCACTACTTTTGACTTCTTTGCTACAAGCATACAGCACAGACCACAGCACACCAGCACATTATTGCATTCACACTCATGCACACACATACATGGATTTAGTGTTTTAACAGGTTTTTTCTCCCTCATCTCCATGTTTCATTAATGCTCAAGTGAACCAGAGACCAACTACACAAATCTCACATATTCAAACACGAAGCTGTAAAGTATTCTATCCAACACCGACAAAGCTACAGAGTCTAAAGAAAGAGAACATAAACACCTTCGGAACAATCATTTCAACAATACCGAGGAAAAAGCAGCTTCAGCATGACTATTTTAAAAAACATAAACTGATAATCTATTTTATATCATAGAACTGTTGAAATCTTGAATCTGACTGGTTACAAGGTCTTGATTAATTTTCTATAACAGCACTTCCACATGTAGACTAATGCCAGCTACAAGTCACAGGGGCTGCTTGTGTCTTTTTAACTTCAAGGGAGAGACACATAATAAAGAGAAGCTGGTGAAGGTGATAGGATAAGGTATCACTGTTTATAGCTGCTATAATCTAAGTGATAGCAGGAAGTAACTTGTTCCATGGATGTTCCACAACATTAAATGTAACTCAATATCATTGTCTAATAAATAAAGAACTGTACCTGTTGGGAAATCGCTAACGTATATGAGGAAAAAAGCAATTTGAGGTCTGCTGTCATTGTAAAACAATCAGCTTCAAGACAGTAAGTAGTTCTGTTCGTATCTGCTCTCCTCACACCATCCCATCATTGATTATTTTCATATAACAGCACACTCTTACTACTACTCATTATCCACCTAGTGGGGCAGTGGTGATTAAGTCTATATTTAATTTTACCCTATACAAACTTTAAAATTTTATTCATAATTGTATTCGCTTTTGTGTATTTTGCTAATAATTCTACAGTCATGCCAAACGGAGAATAGAACAAGAATCATTTCACAATGCTGCTATAAACAGTCACTTACTAATGCACCAATGGACACACTGCTTTTAATCTTCTTTAATGTTTTTATGTTGAACAGCTCCAATACCACTGAGCTCACGTATACAATCCTAAATTTCCAGTTAAGTAACCCATATCCTTTCATCTCTTTTGAAATAACTCACTCATTTGGCGAATCGCTAAATGCTAATAGGGCTGCAGGGATGCTGTGCTTATCTTAGCCGAAAACTGGCCGAACGTGGGGTACACTCTGAACAGCTCACCAGACTATCACATTGCCAACACAACTTGGAACTGGCAAAGCCTTGAAAAAATATTGCCCTGGAGAGCGAACTCGAGAAGAGCACAGTCATTAACCCAAGCCTGACCCGAGGCCAAGGTCATGAGTGAGTGAGAGAATGGGTAAAGCCCACAGTGATCCAGTACAATGGCATAAGATCACAGATACAGTTATAGACCATAATACAGTTTCATTCTTGCACATGAGTGCATGTTTGTTCTTCAACGTTATTTTCATTAGTTATCTCTAATTAGTCTATGTCAATATGACAAATATACAAGTTATATCTTGGTTTCCATGACTAATCTGGCCCAGTCTCATTTTTCCATAAATAATTCCAAATCAATTACAGTATTACAGAGTCTCTTTGTAGATTTGCAGCATCAAAAAAATAATATGCACAATAAGCAGAACAAGTCCCTAAACTAAAAAAAACCCTGGTTAATTATCTGATAATGTATGCAAGATTGGGGCGTTCTCTAAAGCAGTGGTTCTCACAGCAGGGTGTGGTGAGTCATAGTGAGTAGGTCCATGATTGAATCTTTTTGTTTGTTGGTTTCCAACCATGACAATCTCAACTCACCAGTATCAAAGCTATTCTATTTATTAGTTATCATAGCTTTTTGTTGTGAACCTCTTTGACTGCTCTATTGAACTGAATGATTTCAGCCGAAAAATAAGCTCATCTATAAATAATGGAACATGTAAGGCCTAATATTACATCAGTGAGAAGTTTAGTAATAGAAAGCTCTATGGTCCTAATTAATAGACAGAACTGTATTGCAAACATTTATTCAACGTTTAATTACATTTCACAGACAAATTTATTTCATTGATGTTAAATAGGTTTGTGACTATAAAGGTTTGAGGACCACTGCTCTAGAGAGTTGGTCTAATGAGTCATTGAGTAGCAATAGGTGAAGATGAGGACGGGTTACTGAAGATGAATAACTAAAGTAAAGCTCGCAGTTTTGAAGACGGTTCAGCACAGTTTAAAATGACAGCGATGTGGCAAAACAATTGTAAGCAGTAGGTAAAATCATGGTATGAACCAGCTTTAATGTGGATGTATTGAACGCGGTTCAGAAAGGGTGTGAAAGGTGATTATGTTTTTATTACCAATTATGTTTGTTTTTTAGTATACTGTATTAACTGTATGGTGGCAATGACTTTCCCCCACAGAAATCAGTTTCTGAAAAGTTAGTTAATCTAATCCCACTTTTTTTTGCTGATTTCCTGCCTAGCGACTACCCAGTTGTCAGGTCAGAATAATATTTCTAAGAAGAGAATCTTCTGACTTCTGAATCTTGCTTTACCTGGCACCAGATGTAGCACTTTTTTTTGATAAGCTTATTTATATACGGGGAAAACCCAGGGTAAAGCACTGTTGTTCTGAATCTCTTCTGCTGCCATAGAAACACGCAACACCTTTAAGGTCCATCCCAATAAGCTACAGATTGTGTACCCATTAATTGCCAGAATGTCTATGCAACAGCTCTGCATTCTGAATATTCAATAAAGCGAAGTTTTATGCTGCAGTCCAACACACTGTCTGCCAAGTGAGTCTACCTCAGCATTTCTCTGTAGTGTGCGGCTAAATCTCTGTCTCATGTTTAAACATATGCATGCAAAACAGCAAGGTACAACGTCAGCTTTGATTCCAGTTTGGTGGGTAACTCAGCCTGATAGGAAGTGGTTTCACATATGGTAATGAAGATAGCTGAGCTGTGGTCTCAGAACAGCCATGCTAAAACAGCAACTTTACCCCATAGCAAGAGAGGTGCAAAAAAAAAAAAAGTGTCATTTTCAGTCAGCAGAGTGGCGCTTATGCTAAAGCGAGACGCCAGCAGACGCCGGCAGTTTTGGTTGACGTCACTGAAAACTGCTTAGGAAAGGTTAACGTGTTTCAATTTTATTCTTATTAAAAAGGTGTGTCTTCAGGGAAAATGATAATCAAATTGAACCAACTCAGAGGAGGCAGATAATAGTTAACATAGGGCATAATATATTTTTTCTACTTAACAACCTGTCACATGTTGAGTCGGTGGGCTGGTGTCAGACAGACATGTAGGCCCAGTATGAAGCAATCTTTCCAGACAGAGTGAAACCTTTCTGAGGTGACTCAAACTCTGAAGAGACTACCTGAACAAATATCAGCTTATAGTATTTTCCACTGGTGGTATATGTGGCCTAAATGTGGGTGAAATGGTATGAGAACGAGTGAAATGAGTGCTGTGGCTTTAAGCGTTAAAGTATATGTTGGGTTAGGTTGTTCGTCACAGAACAAACCTTGCCTGAAATGATTTCACCTCCTATGAACTGAGACTTAAATGTTAAACGTAAATGTTTGCTCATTTCTAAACACCACATCAATCTGTGGCAAATATACAGTGCAAGTTCAACCATACAATATAGTGACAATGGACACCCGACACAAGGGCAGTCTCTCTCTCTCTCTCTATTTAACTCACACACTTCGTACCAGGCCTGTTAGCAGATTTACCAGATTTGGTAAACCATATGCTTATCCCCACAACTGTGAGTGCACAAAACTGTGGCTAACCAAAACCACAGGGCCACAGCTCATGTTCGGAAACAGGATGGCAGTAAGCTTTCAGTAGAATCTGCCTCACAGTAAACATGAACTTTGTCAGGTCCTTCATTCATCTACGTGCAAGAAACAAAGTTGTAAGCTGTGACGGAGGGGCAGAAAAAGTCACATCACATTTTTGACTAATACTGGTACTACATCTTGGCAAATTATAATGGCTGAAAAGATTGAGGTTAAAAATCAAAAAGTATTGCGGTGTTAAATAAAAACAGCAAAAGCGATTTCACAACTCTGAACTTGTGAGACACAGACGTGCTTATTAAAAAACATTGTAAGTGATTCATTGACATCTCTATTCTTTTATAACCATTTTAATCTACCATAGAGTATAACCTCTCTACAGCACTAAAATTAATTTCTCACATCCGCAATCATTTAAGATGGACAATATACACCACAGAATGCAAATCGTGTAAACCAAAAGGCATATTTTAATAATATTGCAAATTCACTCAAATGTTTACCAAACTTATCATATTGCGGTCAACAAAACTGAGAAGTCACCATCCATTGCTCTCTCATTCTTACTCATTTGCCGAACACCTTAATTTTACTAGCGTCGCTGGGAGGTTCAACTCAGCCAACACTGGGCAAGGGCGGGATACACCCTGAACAGCTCACCAGTCGATCACAGAAAAAAACCCTTGCTCAAAGGAGGTTTCAAGATGTCGCTAGCACTTTTTTTTGCCTCTACCTAAAGCACAAGGATCAGTTTAGAAATAACTTTTACATGTACGCTGATGAAACCAATACAGACATTTAGCTAATAAGGAAGTAAGCGGCGGTATGAATTTTAATCGTGAAGATCGTTTAGTTCTAAATAATGACATAGGACAGATCCGACACATTTGTAACTACTCACTAGCTGTTTATTTGACAGACTTTTTCCATGACTTTCATCAAAACGTGCATGTTTATTTCTTATGAAGCAGGTTTCCCCCTGTATCTTTAGCACGTCCTGTACTTTTTCACTGACACCAAAGCATCCCAACTTTTCTTGTAATGCTGAATGATCACAACATTGTGTGGGAAAATAGTGATGTGACAAAAAAAACTGCAACAATAAAAACTTACACGTACATCAGGAAATCTGTGAATGATCACATGTTGTTTGGGCACACGTGGAGAATCCCACACAGAACAATCACTTGTTTAAAGATGTACCATGAATAATGATCATTTCCTTTGTGTTTGTTTTCTTTTTTTACAGTCAAGAAATAAAATCACACCAGAATTTAAAAATGGCAAATAGATTTTAATTATAACACTAAAATGATATAATTTTTGTGCTTTATAATCGATTGCAGGTCCTTCTCTAATGGGTGCTACTTTATTGTGCTTTCTGCCTCAATATTGTGCCCGTTTGCTTCTGTAATTGGTGACGCAATATTCTGAAGACTAATATGTATAACAGGTGTTACAAATATACAGCAGGCTGCACCTGTGTTCATCAGGCACAGAGTTCATCTGAGCTGAACTTCACGAAATGAGAGTTGAGCGATTACCAACCAGAGCCTAAAAGATACTTTTGACTGGCAGATGCTGCCAAACAGGGAGTTCACCATAGCATTTCCGTATGGAAGCCATAAACATGAGTTAAAATGTCCCACTCACATCAACACGGAAGAGCCGCTTGTTATTGCCTTGTGTAAATATCCAATCTTTAATAACTGCATACAAATTTTACAAGGATAATAACCTGACACGTTATAACAGGGCCCCCATTTCTGAAATGGTCAACATTTCATCTGAGTATATATATATATATAAGTTAACTTAGAGCTAAATGTACATTATGTGGGTTGGGTCGTTAACTCAAGCACATGGTTTTGCCAATGTATTTTCCTACTGAAGCTAAACTTTAACAAAAATAAATAATTCAGTAAATAAAAACTGTATAGAGTTCAGAATAAAGTACAGCTGAATGTGTGCTCTGTCTAAACAGAGCTCCTGAACAAGCCTATGATTCTCTCCATGATGATACCTGGCTTGCATCACTGGGTTAACCCAGCAGGAGTGTTGATGTCGTTGGTGCTTTTAGTTCCTCAAATAAAAGCAGAGATGGTGAGGAGAGCCACATTCCTGATTCATGATGCACAAGAGTCTCCATTCTATACTGATAATAATAATAAGCTATATATGATGATAATGAGCTAAAATAACTCAAATATAAGATAATGATTAAAAACACTCTCACAGACCTACTGTAGTGAAGCTCAAAGCTGCTTACAGATTCTTTTGTGAAGATTTTAAAGTGGGAAACATGCCAGGGAGTTACCAAGACAACAAGAGCTGAGGGGTGAAGCGATTTACTTCTCTCGTCAGGCAATTCATGTGCTTCCTGTGTGAATGCAGCTTAAGTCTGTTTTGCTTCAGGCTAAGCATCGCACATCATATGTAAACATACACTATCCAATTATCGATTATTTTCCTACAGTGGCATGTACAATCATGTTTGACTGAAATGAGAGGAGCTGCAACCCTGGGTTTTTACCTGAATCTCTAATTCAGAGATCTGCTGCTGAAGTTCAGCCATGGCAGCCATGTTATCAGCCTCTCTTAATCTCACCGCCATCACCTCCTCTTTATTCTGATAGAAACAGAGAGAACGAGAGCATGAGCGAGAGAGGGAAGGGGATTATCTTTCTTCTACAGAAGCTGAAAACAGAACCCACTAGTTCCTCTTTACATGACTGGATTTGCTGATTGCAACGATGGATAAGATCACCAACATGAATGATGAAATGGCATGACTTTTTCACCAAAATGTGCAGATACGCCCTTCTGATGACTGGGTTGAGTCGCTGGAGAACGTATTTTAAGATTCATTACGTTTTGCAAATGATTTTAGATTACACTTCAAGATTTCCGTGGTCGCTCAGATAGTGTGAAAGATTTAATATGAACGCTGCTTTCAGTCCTTACCTTACATTCAATCTCTGCTCGCTTGCGTTTGGACTCCTGAAGCTCAGAGTTCAGCACTTTGTTCTGTGCACTCAGAATCTGCAAACGATCCTGCAGTGTGCGCGTCTCCTGCTCAGCCCGCCTCAACTGATTGCTATGGATTTGGTTCTGTTAGGAAATAACACAAAGAATTAAAGCTGACATGAAGGTGTCAGTCATTCTTTCCCCATCCAGTCTTACGTCATGAAGAGGGAACTGAAAATAAATAATAAAATGAAGGGTATTGGCTCAGTAGTTAAGTCTGCGAGTAACTGACCTAAAAGGTTAGGTTTCAAGCCTCAGTAGCACCAAGCTACCACTACTACTACTATATATATATTTTTTACACCATTACACCTAACAATCACTCATTAGGGATGTGTAGGGTTTGTAGAAACATTTTCAGATTCCTTTACTATGTAAAGCTGCTTTGTGACAATGTCAATTGTAAAAAAAAAATAATAATAATTGAATTAATTAGTAAAAGTGTTGTCACGTCATAATAAATCACAACATAATGCCCAGGATTAGAGATTAGAATATAATTCATTTCTGCAGAATATCAACATGAAAAGCCAATACGTCCAATATTCCAGCACATGGAAATAGTAATGTCAGTAATTTTTACTGTTGAATGAAGGCATAAAGGCAGCAGCTGGGGCATTTAGGAAAATTATTGTATATTATACAGTATTGGACCAAGGCCAGGAAAATAATGAAAACCTCAGCCATCCCAACCATGTTCCCTTCTCTTTGTTACGGTCAGGAAAACGTTTCCGATCCCTAAAAGCAAACATTGAGCGAATGAGGAGGAGCTTCTTCCCGCAGGGCATTCAGGCCCTCAACCAGAACACCTAGTACCTGGACTACCCAACACATAAACATTACATTCTACCTCAGCTGACTGTCACACACACAAATTACACTCCCTGTATACTTTGCACTACTCTGCACACACAACAACCACACTCACAGGACATCTTTGTACGCATACTGCACTTTATATACCGTATTACCTATATCGTCACCTTCGATGTCCTTATAGTGGGGCCAGTGATATGGTCATTGTGCTAGGCTTATGATTGAGAGGTCATGAGTTTGGTTCCCATTAGACCCCCACCATGCTAAGACCAATGGTCTTAACCACAATTGTGTTTCTGTCTACAAGGTAGTAAGTGTCTACCAGTCAAAATACTGGGAAGGTAACCTGTGATGGACAAGCCGCTTCATGCAACCAGGGAAAGCTCCAGCCTGATGAGCCAATATCGTGTCAGGTGTAAAAGCTGTTCCTGATTAGCTTCAATAAGCCATTTAATGTAACAAGGGAAATGCTGACATTGTAGCAATTCAGTGTGAAAGTTTGTGTTTTTTAAATCTTAACCTTGACTTCTGTCGCCCTCTACTGGACCCTCTACTCATGAAAAAAACCCTGTTCCTGAAAAAGCTGTAGGACTTTATCATCCCATTAATTTTCCTAACTGATTTATCCTTTATTAGCACCCAGAGGAAACACACGCAAGTGTGGAAGAACTTAATATAGCTTAAATAGCTTAATAATCACACAAAACTTATGTCAGCCCAGATGCCTTAATAATTATAATTAGATGACTAAATTATTCAGAATTTACTACATGATGCAGAATATCAAAAGATATTCAATTTGATGGCCATTTCATTACCTATCACAACACTCTGCTAATTTTCCAATGTGTGACGTTATATTTGGCTACAGTACAATTATCTTGATGAAAAAGTGAGGGTTTCTTTCACCTAAGCCGAAACACATGACAAGAAATATCAGCAATGGAAGGGAATAACACATACCATAATGACACATATGTAAGGACATTGTCCTGATTATTATTATTAAAAAGACAAGGTTCAGAGAGATGGTCAGCGCCCTTGACCTCAGGTATGTAATGCCTAGCCTCAAACACTTCACTGACGATAAGACGGAGTGTTTATTAGTAGAGTGCCAGGTCAGATTTTAAGCTTTATGATGCGCTTTTTTATTTTAATTTAACACAACTGCAGACATATGGCCAAGCTGCAACACATAGCCTTACATGAGCCTTTTAAAACTTGTAAGACTTTAAAATTGTTTTTGTGGTGAACTTGAAGCTGAGGTACACACACAAGTTTATTTTTGACAGTTTTTGAACTTAAACAAGAGCAAATCTGCAAGAAAACAAAACATTTTTTTCATGATTTTTTTCATGATGTATATATATATATATCATTAGCATGATATAAAATTATTTACATCATGATAGATTTTTACCATACCACCCAATGTACGTATTTAATGTATAAAATGTCCATGGGACTATATTTCATTCTTAGCATTATATCTCTCTGTGATAACAGGAATGATGAAAATAGTTTATGGGTTCAAACCCCAGCATCCCCAAGCACAACTTCCACCAATAAGCTCAACTGATCCCAGCTTCTTAATTAGATGGAATATGTGAAAAAGCACTGTGCTATAATGTTAATGTGACTAATAAAGACTGCTGCTTCTCTTTAAAATAACTATAGACAAAGAAAGAGAGAGAGAGAGCCAAAAAGAGTGAGACCTGAGTCTCCATTTCCAGCAGCCTCTGCTTGGTCTCGCGGAGCTCAGCTTGGGCCTCTGCCTCTCGAAGCTTAGCACTCATTAGCTCATCCTGAAGTTCATTTGCTGAGTTCTTCCGTGGGCTGTCCTTCCAGCGGCCAGCTGTTCGAGCCAAGTGCCTCTGCAGAGCAAAACAAATGTGAAACCAGACTTTAAAAATAACAGCTAATGAAAATGTTTCCACTAACCTGTGTTGATATTAATTTTGAATTTGCATACCGCTATAAAAAGAAATGGAAAATATGCTGAGGGAAAAATACAGTGCGTTGACTGACAGAACCACGATGAACTATTCTATACCTCACTGAAGTATGATTCACATTGTTTCCTGACTATTTCGAAATTAGCTAAAATGCATGAATGGAAACAACGGTCTATACATACCTTAACATAAAGTGGGTGTTTGTGTACAGATGCGCGCATACCTGCCAATGCTCCTCCAGATCTTGGACTTGCTGTCTCAACTCTTTGAGGCCTGTTAGCGCCTCAGCTTCCCTTATCTTCACAGCAATCAGCTCCTCCTGAAGACGCACCACGTTACTCTCATCTGGCAGTGACATGTTTCTCTGTAGCATTGAAACAGAGTTGAATAGAGTTATATCATGAAAGAGTATGTTGCTTGGCTTGGTATGAAGTGCAGTGAACTAGTATGGTGGTCGAGCGAATGAACCACCTTCTCCATGTCAAGGATTTTATCCTGCATCTCTTTGAGGGCACACTGAGATTCGGCCTCTTTGAGTCGAGCCTGGACCAACTCTCTCTCCAACTGTAGGATAGACTCCTCGGAGTAGCGAGGGTTCCCCTTCTAGAAGCACACAGAGGAAGAGCCCAGGGCTATATATAACAATCATGGCAGTCATATACACTAGCACATTCAGCTTTAAGAAAAGTGCAATCAGGATCTCATTTAGAACCTGAGACTATAATTCTTTGTGGCCTTAATTGCAGAAAAGATCAGTAACTTACACCCATTCAGAAGTCATAAATACATAATGCACTCTAAAACAATGTGCAACAAAACATCAGCACTTCAACAGCAGCATATAAGACTGTGTGTGAGACACAGTCTTATATGTGAGACACAATTCTGCAAATACACACAAGGTTTCAAGAATCCTGACAGCTCATAGTAGCTTTATACATATTCATGAGGCTATTCGACGTTACCAGGTATGCTAGTAGTGCCTGGACTGGAGCTGTAGAGCTGCTGTGTTTAAATAATATCACTTAATTATTACAACTGAAAAAACAAGAGTGAGTTGCTAAGTAAGGCTCCACAACTCTTCAGTGTAACATGAGCTTTGAATGCTTTCCCCAAAGTGTATTGTCACGTTCCCTGAGCAGCAGAATCAGATGCAGTCCTCCCATCCAGGAGGGGGTGCTGTCTGTGCACTGTCCTTACCGCGGGCTGCTGCTGCTGTTGGAGCTGTCTGATGGTGTTTTGGGCCTGCTCGAGCTGTGCACTGGCCTCCTCGCTCTGTTGTTTCACCGTGGCCAGCTCCCGCTTGACCAGATAATTCTCCTCTGCCTCCTGGGCTCGTGTCACCTGACCCTGACGCAACCGATCAGTGACAACATACGGGGTGAACCAAGTAGGGAGCGGTAGGGAAGTTATTAAATTGCATGGCGGGAAAATAAATCTAGGTGTGGAACTCTAAGTATTAACATGCTGTTAGCAATTTTTGCATTGGTGATTTATCCTGAATTGATTCCATGTCATTATTTGTGTAAGATTTTTAACAAACAAACAGCCATGAGTTTGTCAAGTATACTGGTTTGACTAATCACCAAAATTAGGATTACAAAAATTATTTTCCCCCTGAACTGTCAGGGTAAAAGAATGTATTACTCTGTTAATTTAATCAAGTTCATTATCTTGTAAATCATGCAGAGCAAAGAGCTATAGAGCAGAGGGTATGCCTAAGGGTCTGCTTATCATTCCCTTTACTTGGATGCTGGCAATTGATTGGGATTACAATCATGTCTTTTGGGGCTTATAATTCTACACTTGACTCACACATTCAAGATCCCACCAGCCATCCAAGTAAGTGGACATGGTTTTAAATATAAAGGCTAAAATATTCTTCCCTTTAAACACAGAAGGCAGAAAGGAGAAAAGGAGGGAGTGGAGAGAGAAGTGAAGATTATACCTGGATCAATCTATCTGCCAAGGAAGCACTTTCCTACAAAGAGACAATCCATAAAGAAAGGCATAGAGAAAGAAAGACCAAAGGATATTACAACAGGCAAAAAAAAACAACAAAAAAGTGATTTTACAAGGACAACTGTCCTTTTTCCACCCAACATATAAGGCTGTTGAAGACTAAAGAGTTTCTATGACATAAATATAACACATATATGGAAGATAATACAGCCCATTTTAAACAGCCTGACTTATGGAGGGTAGAAAAACTTCAGTGCAGATGTAGCGATATGGGTATGAAAGCCTCGTAAAGGTGACAAAGCGAAGCTGTGATCCTATAGCAACATCAGGTGTGAGGATGAAAACAGTGCAAGCAGAAAAGAAGCAGAGAGAAGCTATTAATAGGTATACACGGTGAGTACCATGCTCTTTGAATCTATCCAGGCCAGTAAGTTAGGTATGGGGGAATCCTTAGTGCGGCTTTGGTCAGAACATGGATTAAAAGCATCTCATGCAGGATGTTCAAAGGATGGGGAAGGGATTTGAAGCCATATGTGTCTTCTTTTGTACTGATGGATCAGCAAGAACGATTCATCAGAATGGACGAACGGACACGTATTTCGCAGTCATCGGCCCAGCATGCAACAGATTGAGTGCATGCTGCATTCACGAACCACGTCAAAACCTAGCTTCTGCACAACCCGTCCCCCCGGTTTCCTGTGCAGTTGTACAGTTAGTAATAAAGACAGTAGTCTCACCTGTTCAGCATAACACAATTACCAAATACCAAAAGCCCCATAGAGCCAATCTTTCACTGTTATTCACATTAGTTTGTCTGCACTGATAAATCTAAGGCAGTCGGTAGCTTTAATTATTTGCACACACAGCCAAGTTAGTATTTGTGAGCTCATGTGATGGTCAGCATGACTTATGAGCCATCAGTGAGAGATGATGAGGTCATATGGGATCATGTTGATCGCACACATGATGACATAACTGACATATTTAAAAAATATTTTGATGGCCAGAATTGGCACGTCCTTTTTATGAAGCACCCTGCTACCACTCACTTTCTCCAGAGTGTCTATCCTCTGCTTGAGCAGCCTGTTCTCTGTGCGCAGTCTCTGCAAAAAGAGAAAAGGGGACAAGTTTAACCTTAATCTTTAAGTATGTGGGACTGAGGCAACAGTGTTTAGTATCATAGTGTGAGTTTTATTGGACTGAATACTTGAGATGTAATGGGGTGGAAATATCAGTAACACAGGCACGCGGAACAAACACATTTTGTCTTTTGGCCAAAGAAAAGGTGGGGGATTCTTTCCGGACCAAATTATTTTACTGATTCATTAATTGTCTTTGATTTTTATTCATTCATTTATTTTCTGAACCACTTATTCCTAATTAGGGTCATGAGGAGGCTGGCGCCCATCTCAGCCGACTCTGGGCGAGGGCAAAGTACATCCTGGACAGCTTGCCAGGCCATCGCAGGCTATCATTTTTTTTGTGTTTATTTGTTAATGCACTTCAGACACAAGGCTAAAAAACCATGAAAATAGCATGCATATCAGTAATATACTTAACAAGCTAATGTTTTTGTGTTTACCATAATACTGCTGTAGTCTTACCTTAATCTCCACCTGTTCCTCCATTTCCTTCGTTTTTATAGTAGTGTACTCCTTCTCTAACCTACAGACATATGAAATACACACTCTTACAAACCACCCAACCAAAGATATTCTCAGAGAAATCAGATTCAATTCAGCTATCACTAACAGAGCACTCACTTTTTCATTTTCTTGGCATTGTACTTGACCTGATAAGCAGCCTGGATAACTTTGTCTGGTCCACTGTCCAGCTGATGAGGGATGACTTTCTGAAAGTACTAAAGGACAACAGAAGTGTGTCGTTATTAGTTTTTTTTTTACCTAACTCTCTGTGTATTTTATATTTGTATAAGTAAAACCAAACATTTAATCACGCTGTTTCACTAGAAATAAAGCAAAGAAATGGCTTATGGCTAATTGCACATAAGTAAATGTCCCTGACCAGATGGTGAAATGTAATATGTGCCTGCAAATATACAAAACACCAAGTAATTCATAAGCTGACTAACAGGATTAATGAAGGACTGAACCTTTCAAAGCCAGCAGAATAAATGAATGATCAACAAATAATATTTAATCTAATGCATTATTTCTCTGTAAAATGCAAATATTGTGGTGTCAGTGCAAACAGATTACTTTATAACCTACATTGAGGTTAACAAGTTCCAATAATTACTCCATATACAAATGAGTACATCTGGAAAACATGCATTACGAATGAACAAAACTGTTCGTCTCAAATTAAGCTGTAATTATAACCGTCACATCAGGATGTAAGGATCAACACAATTTCCTCCGGGATCAATAAAATTGTTGTCTCAGTACCTCAAAACAACAAAAAGGTTCCTAAACCCATTTCATTTTTACCACAGAAAAGTTGGTTTCTTATTAGACATACCAGCAGCCAACAGTGTTTACACAGACAATATGAAATCCCATGAATAGGAATGTGCTAATTGATTTTGAGTTCATATTGTATTTGGAAACTAGTCACCTTAACCCTGCCCAAGTACTGAACATATCAAACCACACTTTATTCGAATGTAGAATGCACTTACCAGAGAGAACTACCTATGCAGACTTCCAAAGATCCCCAGAAATCGTACATTGCAAATGCATAGTGCCCCATGTAACACCACTCACCTACCTGAGGTCGGTGACTCTGGTGCACATCTTTCAATTTGGCCTTATAGGGAAACACGCTTTTGTTTAAAGTATAATTACTGGCAATGTGAAGGCACCCAAGTCTTAGAAAAACACTCAGGATATCCATTTCATTCAGAATACCAACTGAATCAACAGAAATTTTTACATTTTGCAACTGATTTCCTTTAACAGTTAGTGAAGCGTATTTCACACTGTTAAATCAATGCTGCAATTAAGGCTATTTTCACACTTCCTGAAGACTTGCCACAGCTATTAAGAAAAAAAAACACAAGGTCACCCTTTGTGTGCACAGTGTGTCTCCTTGCCCACTTTAACTAGCACATGTATTGTAGACCTTGGTAAATTACACAAAAGAGAAGCCAAGTGTATCAAACCTGTAACATGCCCTCCATGTCCAACTGGATGAGTTCTGCTTGATTCATCTGAAGAATTGCCAAGCCAACACGAAACACTATCTCCAAACCCTATCCATACAGGAGGAGAGAAAATGCTTCAATAAAACATCTGCAATGAACCCTTCGATCCAACAGGGGGCACACTCTGCTAACATTTTCTCATTCCCTTCAATTATTTTGCAATATAAAGCAAAGCAAAAAAAAAAAAACAAACTGCAAATACATAAAACGAGGGTAAGAGGAATAATAATATTGAATATTAAATTATTAATTATACAAGATACATTGTATAAAGATTATACACATATTACATATTGATCTGTGAAACCAGGCTGTTCTGGTTTTCTCACCTCACACATAAATATGTCGAAAATTCTTGTAGCAACGGGGAGAGGAAAGGAGGTAAGAAAGATGGTGAGAAACCAGGATGAGGCATACATGGAGGTGTGGAAACTCTGGGCCTGGAAATGAATGTGCAGCTCTGGCAGCTGCTCCTGATGGGAGGGACGCAAACGAAAGATGATGAGAGTCAGGAGGAGAACAGAAAGCAGAGCAATCACTTCTCTTTCTCTCTTCCAGTAAAATGCTCATATGTAACTGTGGCAACTGTGGTACTCCTGCAATGCAGCTTTGTATGTATAAGTGTTCCCAGTATTCTGTGTAGATCACAACTCTACCCTATATGCATAATTTACATACCATTAGATCATTTTTGTATGTGTAATTTTGCCCCCAGTAAACTAATGGAAAGAGCTGTTGGCAATACAGCTAAATTTATCATTTAATTATACAATTAACTAGTAGAGTTTCACACTTACCTGAATCATACTTTCAAACTGGTACATGCAGAGACCCAATTCCGCCATGCTGGGTTTGAACAGTTCCCTAAGACGGTAATCCTGCATGAGCTTTACAAAAACACAGAATGCCTCCTCTTCGGGCATCTAACAAAAAACACACAAAACCCATAAACAGCAATTATTATAAATCTGTTTTACGATTATACAACACCTACGTTAAATTTGTGTGTTCGGACATACTTACTGACACAGTACCGTACAAGACACACCGGTTCAACAGGTTACAAAGTGTTTTTTACTTATTATACATAGTTTTCTAATTGTAGGCACCTGCATAAGCAGCAAGCCAACGATGAACGCACTGCCCTGGCAGTATCCCACTTCCCTGTCCACCAGTGAGTAGGCCTATAACAAAAGAAGGTGAATCCAAATGAGTCACAAAGCAATTCACTCTTCATTTAAAAAACAAACAAACAAAAAAAAAATATATATA
>JBCNYG010000006.1:10453532-10479035 GCA_039654305.1 Porochilus rendahli | reverse complement strand
ACACACACACCTGGATCATGTGGCAAATAGGACATTTATATACATAAATATTCACACATATATACATATACATATATATACACACATATATATATATATATATATATATATATATACACACACACATTATATATATATATATATATATATATCTTAGCAGTCTCTCTTGTTCTCTTAGCAGAGTCTCTCTTTCTCTCTCAGCAGAATATCAGCAGTGTTCATTTCTCAGCAGTCTCTCCATCTCTCAGCAGACTATCTTTCTTTCTGTCTCTCAGCAGTCTCTTTCAGCAGTCTTTCTCTCCCAGCAGTTTGTCCTTCTCAACAGAGTATATCTCTCTCTACCTCAGCAGAGTATATATCTCTGCAGAGTATCTCTCTTTTTTGTCTCTCTCAGCAGAGTATATATATCATACTTTTTTTTAATATCAGCAGTCTCTTTCTCTCTGTCTCTCTGCAGAATATCTCTCTTTTTTCTTGCTTAGCAGAGTCTCTCTTTTTCTCTCAGCAGAGTATCTCTTTCTCTTTCTGAAGTGTGTCTCTCTCTCTATCTCACTTTCTCTCTCAACAAGGTATCTTTCTCTCAGCAGTCTCTTACTCTATCTCAGCAGAGTATCTCTCTTTTAGCAGTCTCTCTCAGCAGAGTATCTCTCTCCTTCTAGAGTCTCTCTCTCTCTCTCTCTCTCTCTCTCTCTCTCATGAATGTGAATACCAACAGGTCGAGTGGCTCTCTCCTCTCTTTCCAGCGCAAATTTCTTTCTGGCGCAAAACTAGCGCAGACGCAACTCACGCTGATTGCATCTGCATTCTGATCACAGTGTGATACCTCACTATATAATGTTAATAACCAAATGGAAATCACATATACCTTGAGTGAAAGTGAATCTCATATAGAGACATCTTTGCACATGTTTCTCACACACACACACACACACACAGACACACACACACACACACACACACACACACACACAACTGAAATCTGATCCCAGAAAAACAGCAGGGGCCAGCGCTCCCAAGCTGTGAGTCTGGTTGCAGATTTGATGAGAAGTACTGAGGGTGAGTGAGTTTAAGGAACCATTGCATGTTGGGAATTCATGCTAGTATTTGAAAATTGGAGCACAGGTTGCTGAACATAGCACTATAATAAATAATTTGCTTCAATATACATTTGGAAATGCCGGTCTGATGGAGGAAGAACAGTAAGTCATCAAAGGCATCACGTTTTTTTTTTTTTTAAGGTTTAGTTTAGTTTAAATATTATTTAACTCAATGCCGTCTGCAGCACATTTTAATCATCTTACTTTACAATATGTAACAGCATTTGGACTTTTCAAGGAATCTCAAGTAGAAATGAATACATCACTGTCAGCAGTGGGCATGGCTACACACCCAAAAAGTCTTTCAAACATGTGTACACGGTCGATTGGAAATACTTTAGAAGGGCAAGTATGCAATGTCTGATGTAATTACAATAGTAGCTGTGAGAAGGCGACAAAAGGACCGGTTTCGCACCCAAAAATCTTTTTCGGTTTTTAAATCGGCTAGACTGGTGGGAATTTAAAAAAATATTTTTTTTTTACATCACAAATATTAACATCAGCAGTTCCACGAAACAAGGAATAAAAAATTAATGGCCTAAATAATAATTTAAAAAATTAAATTAAAAAAAGATTAAATTCCAAAATCATTTGGTTGCTTCAGTAATGCAAAAAAACCTTACAGACTTTTTGCCACACTTTCATGATGAGTTACACAAGAAAACAGGTAGGTTTAAAACAGATAAACAGACAGCACACTTTGGCTACTACTCCTATTAAATAAACTATGCAGAAGAATCCAGTACTGCATAGGACAAGCTTACTTGCATGACAGTCAGTAGGAGTATGACTAAGTGTACAATGTCATATTTAACTGATCAGTGTTCAAGTCTTTCATTGTGTATAGCAAAACACATGGCATAGACAAAAAGTTCATCCACCAATCCTGTAGCAAGCCTTGCAGAAGACCACTGAAATGCTTCAGCATGCCTATGACAATGCTGCATTTAGCTGGGTGAAGTAAACTGCACATTTGTGCTTTGAGTGGCAGGAAGTCACTAGACTATTTGAATATGAAGAATATTTAAACTACTGTCCAAATATATAATTATTGAATAAATTTCAATGTAGTGTACTTTAATAACAGCAATGATGATATTCTAGATAAAACATGCTCAGGTATTTGTATCTGTATCAGCAGATACCAAAATTCTGGTATCAGAACTAGATCTAAAATGAAAAATATAATCCATTTAACTTTTTCCACTTATTTAACAGAGACATTATGCATCTATGCTCAGAGATATGCTTCCTGTTTGCTACCAACAACATTTTACTCCATAGAGTAAATTAGCATTTCTGTCCAGTTCAGCAGGTCCAGAGTGCATTATACTTGACCAGTCTCTGCAAATCATTCACCTTTGGTCAAATAAAATACAGCGCTACAGAGTTTTCCGTCGAAGGCAAAACCAAATGGCTAAAGAACTACCCTGACACAACCATGTTAAGTTTTATTATCTGGAAAGAATTATGTGACCAAGTAGATAGAAAGCAGAAAAAATAAACAAACCATGCAAACAGAACAGATTAGAATTGTCTGATATTCAGCATTCTGAAAATCATAACATGATAATGCAGTGTATGAGCTATGTAGCTAAAACAGCAATGACACTTCGAGTCCACAAAAACACAACAAACCCTTGTACTTTATTGCTGGTATCAGTGTAGTTGCTGTCGTGTTTCAGTGCCATTTTGATAGCGCTGTCATGTCATCACGGTAAACCAACACTGTATTGGATTGTGCTGTAAAAATAAAAAGTTGAACCACTGTCATGTATTGCAGGCATTTAACAAAAAAAAAACAAACATTATTTACAGTAAATTATATCAATTAACTAAATGACCAAGTAATTTCATGGGATATCAATAAAACTCATATCAATATATTTCAATTTAGTTTCTCACCAAGTCATTTTAATTCTCAGGTTGCTGTCCTGTTGCTTTCAATGCCAAAAGAAAATGTGTGTGAGTGTGTGTATCATTCTTAAACCAACACAGTGTCCTGATCCCTTCCGCACACTCAAACACTTATCAAAAAGTGAAAAGACCTTCAACCTGTGTGCCAGCAAACATGTTTATCACAGTTGTGTGTACGCATGCGCATGTGTGCCTATCTGTGCACCCCATATCCATGCCCAGTGCGTACTGCCTGTTTGGTTTTCATGTTTTAGCCATCCTGAGCTCATGTCCTATTTCCAGAAGAGAGCACAAATGTGTACTTTTAGCTGTGTGTGTGGGCATTTTGCGCAGTATATCTAATTTACCATAATTACTGATCCTGTGTTCCATCATCAGAGGAGATCTGCAACACAGAACACACTGGGCAAATGCAGTTTTCCTCTATTAGTGCGAGCCAAGAGACTCTTGAAGCCTTCACTATTCGTTTAATTAATTTAAAAAGCTACGCCATACTGACATCACATTATTGGCCAAAATTCCATCTAAATATTGATTCAAATTCTGATTGAGACTCATCATTCACAGGAGGGCACACCTCCCCTCTTCTTCTCAGCCTCCTCAGCGCTTCTGTCCCAGTGAAAGATATTTGTTTACTTCTAACTATGTCAAAGAGGGAGGGGTGTAAGTGCTACTACAAGCATTGGTTTCAAATTGCTAAGCATCAACAGCCATGACTGATGCATAACATCAGATAAAGTCACTACTCAGGAACATCAAACCAGCAAAAGAGAATGAGGACCCCTGTATGACTCATCCGTGGTTCTGGGCTTCCCCCAATACTTACTGTGTACTTCCCAATGACTGAAAGCTACAAAGCAAATATATTTTTGTTGAAAAACAAAACAGAAAAAAGACCCCATTATGTTTCGGTGAAACAATTCTTTACATAATGTTCCTGAGCAGCTCACTAGCACACACAATCCAGCAATACATTTAAATTTACAGCATTTAGCAAATGCTCTTACCCAGAGCAACTTACAGAAGTTCTTTAAAGTCACTATCAGTGAATATATAAGAGAACATACTACACAGTAATATAAAAAAGATTCAGGAGTCATGAAGATTTTTGCCTTTTTCCATTATTATTATCATTTTTAATGCTATTACTACCCGGTTGTCTTTCTCATTCATTTTTCATTCATCTTCTTCCGCTTCTTCCAAGGTCGGGTCGCGGGGGCAGCAGCATAGACTAGGCGTTCCCAGACCAGCCGAGAGATGTAGTCCCTCCGGCGTGTTCTGGGTCGACCCCGGGGTCTCTTCCCGGTTGAACACACAACAGGGAGGCATTCTAATCGGATGCGAAGGAGCAGCGGTTCCTCTCCAAGTTTCTCCCGGATGACGGAACTTCTCACCCTATCTCTAAAGGAGAGCCCTGCCATCCTGCGAAGGAAACTCATTTCAGCCGCTTGTAATTGCAATCTCATTCTTTCGGTCACTAAGTTGTGTTTCTCTGTATTTTAAATTCAGTTATATAGTGTGCCAATAAGTGATTTGAAATCCATTCGATCTGGATCTTCTTAACCTCTGGTGAGAGCTTGAGCTTATACATCAACACTTCCCATTTCATGCAAAACTTTAGGATTTTTTTCTCGATAGGTTTGAGAATAAATCACACAGGAATATCAGGGTTAAATCATTATTATTCTAAAGTTTAGCTAGATACCTCAAAGTAGCTGTGTAGCTGCTTTTAACAACTTAGTCCACATTCAGCCTTCAGCCCCTTCAACCAAACCTTATATAATAGCTGGTGAATATTGCCAGTAGCTGGCAGTCATACTAAAGAAAAACTGATGTTGAAAAGTTGTTAAAAGTTTTGAAATTTCATCCGGTGTCCACATACTGTGACAGTCACACTGATGTAGATAAACTTTTTGTTTTAAAATTTCATAACATTTCTGTCATCCAGTCTGGTGTGATACGACATGAAGCAGAGCTCCTGTTATTGGCTATAACAGCATACCCTGACGTGCTTTATTCTTTTTAAACTACAATGATATTCCAACAATTATCTTTAATCTATAATGAATGAATCAGGCTTTAAAATTATTTCTGTCCACAGAACAAGTTAATTTCTGTTATCACTTCGTTTATAAATGCTATAAACAGTTATTGCTTCACCAGGCCCTCACAAAGTTAATAAGCCACAAATTGCAGCTTGTCATGTTAGCAAGAAACTGGAAAGAGCAAACTCCCATGACTGTTACAGAGCACCGACACAGACACCAAGATTCCTACCACAAATGTTTAATAACCTCTCCTTCACCACAGCCACAGTTATATGTTTTGTTGAATAAATTTTTCTTATCCTGTTTACTATTACACTTATATTATGTGGAGTATCTGCCATACAAGTTTAAGTAAATAAGCCATCATAACTAGAACTACTGTCAGAGATGTGCTGTTTTATTTTTAGTTAGCAGGAAATAAATCCACAAATTGCTTTTCGAGAACTCAACTCACTTTACCTTTCTAATTTCAGCAAGTTGTTGATTAGATGTCGAGTTCATTCGGGTGTGTTAATTCAAACAGGAAACTACATGTAGCAGGAATGCAGTTTAACATCCTCAGCAGGTGCACTTACAGCAGGGTAAAATGAAAACAGCCCCTTAAAGAGCTCTCAACCACGACACATGTGCTATTCAGAGAACAGTTTGCACTACACAAGTATGTGAGCAGCAGGTGGATAGAACTGTGTTAATCATGAGAATAGAGCCATATGAAAAGGACCCAGCTGTGGCCAGGACTGCCTGTGTGTAGCTGAGGTTAGAGGGCAGATGGCCAGTGCAGCATGACTATAGCCACATCAAAGCTAAAAAGGACAAAGGTCAAGGAAGGACAAGACCAAATCCAATTGGGAAAGGAAAGATGTACATCAAAAGAGAACATTATCTTTTATAGGGAATATTCACATCCATGCTACCGTCAGTGCTAGTTATACTGTTCTGTTAACAGTTTATTAGCCAGCATTAAAATGGTAGATAGCCCAAAAGAAAAATAATGGTCATTCTACATTAACATAAAAAAAAACACTAACAAAAACAAGCAGTAGAGTGGCACTAATAATGCGGGTATCTACTCTGCACGATGTGAATGGCAAGGGTTTATGCGTTCAGGTCAAAGGTTATTTGTTTCATATCGGCACTTGTGTCTAAAATATAAGCACTCCATCGGCAAAACTTTGTGTACTTGCTCTGATCTTCACTCCAGACCCAGACGATCCGAAATCAAATCAACTCTGGGACCCAGGTAGGGTAGAAGACCAGGTTTGGTGAAAATCTGTGCATGGATGTTGTTGGGATCTTGTTCACAGAAAACTCACAAGTCAACGGTAATTGAAGCAGTTTTGGGCAGCGGTAAAAACAGCATGCTTACTCACTGGTTCTGTTTTGATGTAACCCAGATAAAAAAATCCATTTAAACATTTTAAACTGGGGGCAGTGGTGGACCGGTGTTGGATTACTGATGCCAAGGTCGGGGTTTAAGCCCCACCATCAACGGAATGTCACTGCTGTCCCACCAGTGCAGCTAACTGGGTCATCAGGGGCCGGCCATGTCTCTCACAGAGTATTCAGAGTAACAGAGTAACAGAGTAACAGAGTAACAGAGTACTCTTACAGAGTAAGAGTCATGTAAAAAAAAAAAACCATTGCTGACTTTTGTAAAGAGTAGGCTGCATTGCCGTCAGTGGATTTCTGCTCTGCGATGGCCTGGCGAGCTGCCCAGGGTGTATTCTGCCCTTGCCCAGAGTCGGCTGAGATTGGCGCCATTAGCTAATTAGCATTAAGCGGTTCAGAAAATGGATGAATTAATTTTAAACTGCTCCTAATGTGATTTTTTTTTCATATCTACAGGTTTCCTAATAACTGAATATATTTTAGATAAAATCCCTATTTCTTCCCAAATCATTAACTGAGAACTTTTTCCACAAAAACTTTTTAACATGTTTTACTGTGCTCTCCAAGCTAAAAATGCTCATTACAGAATCTTTACATCAGTAACATTTTATAAAAATATACACATATAAACATATTTTCATCATCAGGTGGTTTATTACATTTTCGAAGTTGCAAACTGTTAAAAGGCTTTTAATGTTTTGCATTATCCTGTTTGAAAAGGTCGCCATATGGAGTCCGTTTCACTCTCGCGAGTGCATGAGATTGTGAGTGGACGCAACAATTCATAAGGCAAGATAGCAACAAAAATAATTCATATTAAAAAGACAAACAGATATAAAGTAGTAAACATTAGAAAAGCATCTACTCATTTACATGCAGGGATGTAAAATACCTCAGTTCATTTAAATGCAAAACCCTTCCTTGTTTACAGCGTTTCATATGTGAGTCACGTGACTTTTTGCAGAACAATGGTGCTCCCTATCTGAGGATATCTCAAGCATTTCTTTTTAGTTTTTTAATTTGTGTTATCACCACTATTACCGCTGCCTAACATCAGCACAGAAGCAAAACTGTCTCACCAGTATTTTGTATCACATGTAACACAAAATTCTGTCCTCTCAAAGTTTAAAGGAAAGCAAAGTCAGTAATTAGTCACGATCCATTGCAGTGTCCAAGAGAGAAAAACTCTGTGTGGTCTCTGGTCGAGAGGGCTCAACCAACTCCCTCATCCATTAATTACCTTGACAGTAATCAGTCATGGGTATCTGTGGGCTCATGTAAACAGAAGAGAGCAGTTAAATTTTCCTCTGAATGTGTTCAGCTGCTTTGTGACGCAGCATGAGTAGCAGGTTGAAAACATAAAGTAGCTCCATATGGTTCACCTGCCAGCCTTCATCCTCTCCAGCTGGTAGTGAAGTGCTAGCTATCAGGTGGAAATGGACAAATTTCCAAATTGTTTCTGGTCTTTTCTGAAGCCACTTATGAGTGATATCTGATTAATCTGCTCTATTTTTAATGTGTCACTGACAGATTTTACACACAACCATTTCTGAATCTCTAGATTCATTTCTTTGCCTAGTATTTGGGAAATGCCCTACATGCACTAAATATCAGTTCAGGTCAAATAATTAATTGCTTCTCATTACAAGTGGGTGACAAGGTGACTTTAACATTTACACATCTTCTCACATTGTTGTGTTCTGCAAAGTTCTTGGTCTTCAAGTGACAGCGTAACTTCATGTGGTACAATGTCTACTTTAATGGTGACAATGAATAAGGCAAAATGATGGCACACTGTTTTAAACACAAATGTAGAATTCATGCTGCTCTTGATTGAATTTGAAATCACTCTTTTAATTACTGGATTAAAAAAATACATTGAATTCTTTATCATCCCTTATCTATTGCTTTATGAATTATTTATGCTCAGCCCACTCAACTTCATTATATAGATTTTGCTCTCAATTCAAATCTCTGCTGTGCTTTTGCAGCCCTAGAAAAGTCACAAGAGTTACAGCACTGGAGGAATTATATCACCTTTGACTACAACAACCATCAGAACTAGGATTTTAAAAATATGTAGGACTAAGTTTTTTCTTGTATTAGCACAAGTAAGAGTTTACCATGTCCGGTCATGTTGGCTTTTCAACTTTCATTACTGAACATACACCCAAATCTAATTACTTCAACTATCACCTTGATTCTGTTGGTATGGCACTTTTTACTGTCTTACTGGAAAGTGTTTTTCCAATTAGCTCATATCACCTCACTAACACTTTACTGATCTCTGGTTGTGATGCCACTACTCTGAAAACCGTGCAATCATCTCTAGAGGCTAGACAGCCATGTTGGAACGCTGTCCTATAGCTTCCACTTTATAGTAAAACTGGGATGGAATGAACAGGATCCATTTGAACGAGACCTCTTCTTGATTGTTGAATTCCAGTATACATTAGCATAGTCATACATACAAACAATTAAATATTGTGAAATCTTATGACAGCTTCTGAAAGTGCAGAGCTTAACAGTAAAATATGTAAATATAAACTATAAAAATCTAATTTATTTTTGCTTGTCATTATTTTGTCATATGTAGTAAAACGAGTATAGAGACACTATTACACAACTCTTATGCTCTGCACCTGCATACACTGTGAGCTCATAAAAACCACAATAATATAATTTCACATTGCTTTTCATCGTGTTTCTGCATAGTACTATCAGAACTCTGAAAAGGCTTCAAAGAGTTGCTGATACACATCTCTTAAACTCATAATAGTCCTGTTTTAATGTGGCAATTTTTTTTTGCTTAGGTGCCCATGTAGTATATATACACTAATAAACAACCTCATAGAGTGCTGACTCAACTACTATAAGGGGATTAAAAGTCATTATTTAGAGTGGATAATGCTTGAATCAAAATGACAGACACTCATGATTTGTCAATGGTCATGATTTAAAAAGTAAACAAGAACAATTTTGTATTAGTGTGCTTTTTTGCATACAACATTAAATCTTTGTGGGTCTTTTGGGATAAATCATCAAAATCCACTTGAATTTTGGAGAATAATTGTTAATTATCTCAAGATGGCAAATCAGATTGTGTAATTCCTGTGTAGTATACTAAACATATATACACTGCACATACACATACATATATAAGTTTATTATGAGATGAGTCTCAGTCTCAGCACCTGATGTTATGGTCATATGCACAGAGTACATAACACAGCTTCATATCTGTTATGATGACGTGACAGTACAGTATCATTGCAGACATTTCCACACAGATTTGAAAGAACCTCAAAAAGAAGGGTTTGCTGTTTTTTTAAAGTGTTACTATTGGTGTAAGATCTTTCTTTTAGACGAATACACCATGACTACTGCACTGGTGTATAAACACATTAAAGCCACTGAAACTCTATATTTGCATAACACATGGACTTTCATTTGTCTCCCTTTAGACATTCAGATTAATTTCTGACAACACTAACTCCTGTAACTCCTACACACAGTCAGCAGCAGACATTCTGCAGTCTGTTACCTCCAAACCCTCCACACTGCCAGATGTGTTCATCCATCTGCACACTCATACACTTCACGTATCCGTACATAGGGGCTTTGTATACGTCTGGCATGTTTCTGCATACCGGACATACACATGCACACACAGTGTTGTACAACAGTTCCTACGCCTGTTTTCACATGAACACACAAAGACTTGAGACTGGAGAAAAGGGACAAAGGGAACACAGTGCAGCTTGTGATCCCTGTTGTAGACAGCGCTGTGCAGTTCTCACTGACACAGAAAACACAAAGCTGTCACACAGCGGAGGCGACACAGACAACACAAAACTGTCACACAGCGGAGGCACCTCCGTGTTAACACCATGTCACTGCTCTCACTGTATCAGTGCTGACAGTGAAGACCAAGCAGAGCTCAATCTATATTTAGTTGGAACAAATAGAGATGTTACTACACACGATGTACAGGAACTCAAATATAATCTGCATTTTTTAAACATATTTTTATTATACTGTGTAGTGGTTAGAGGGCTGGGTTCATGATCGAGAGGTTGTGGGTTCGAATCCCTGTAAAAATTCCAATTGTGCTAAGACTACTTGGCAAGGTCTTAACCACAAGTGTGCCTCTCTGTCCATCCAGCAGTATAAATAGGTACCATTAAAAAAAACACCATCCAGGAGGAGTTGAACACTAAGCTCCAGCCAGATGAGGCAGTATGCTCGGGTGTAAAAAGCCCAACAGACTTTATCTTTAATAAAATCAAATAAATGCTAAAACTTTGGAATTCTCACTGTGTATATATCTATTCATATCCATGCGTGAGTTAGTGCATGTGCGTGTGTGTGTAAGAGAGAGAATGGTGTCTCAAAACAAAGGTGGAAACGCTTCCAATTAAGCAAAGCCCCTTAAAGACGAACATCCATCGCTATCCAAAGAAGTTTTGATTCACATTACATCAACAATGAATCCAATGCCTTACCCTTATTCTGAGATAAACATTACCATTATTTTTGTTAAAGACTGCTGCCACTGCTGTCCATATGTCTGTTTCAAATGTATGTCATCAAAGTATAATGTAATTTATTATATGGCATATATAGTACATTATGTGCAGTTTGTTTAGTTAATGTGCAGGCAATATATTACTGTTATCTAACTGCACAGTGCACTATGATCTTCAGCATTTTCTTGAAGAGAAATGGTATAAAGAGAACACCCTGAGGGACAGAGTTTTTTAAGTCCTGAGGAATACGCACAGCTTTTGTTCATCACAGAAAGGGAAACAAGCCAAAATCTATCAGAAGAGTCCTTGCACAGAAGCACGCAGTTTGGAGATCCACACCCCATCCGTAATTTAAATGTAACAGCTTTATCTCAGCCTGTTCTAAAGTCTGAGATTTCTCTCTACAGACCGCAGTCAGTTCATAAGTAGTCTATATTATACAGTATTTTATGCGGTGTACATTTAAATATTATATAATCCATTTATATTAAATTAATATTTATAACATTATTTCTAAAAACAAAACTACAACTCATATAATATATTATTACTCCTAATAAAGTCACAAGGAGGCTGTAGCCTACTTCAGCCAACACTGGGCAAGAGGTGTGGTACACCCTGAAGTGTTCGCCAGACCATTGCAGGGCCATATTATTATTTCAAGAACAACAAAAACATCAATACTTATACACATGCATGCAAACCTGAGACATCAATCTAATCCAAATATCACCCCCATTTTGCCAGTTGAGCATTAGCAGTTGCATCACTATAAAGAGGTAGACTTGAGAAAGTGGGTAAAGGGAAAAAACATGGAGATAGAGGCCCTCACCTGTTCTGCTCTTCGAGCTTGGCGAGTAGTTCCACGTCATCCGGACTAAGCTGGTTGGAGGACGGAGTTGAGGGCGAGAGGCCTGGCGAGGACAGTGAGATGGTGGACGATCCCACCACCGTGTGCAGTGAGGACGGAGTGGCCACTTGACTAGCCATCTGACTGACCGTGTGCGACACTGAGTTCTTCACCCATGAAAGAGTCGAACTCAGCTTGCCGGCTACTCTGTCCGTCGCCACCTGTGGAAAATACATAATTACATAGCTACATCAAAAGGTGCAGGATAAACTAAAACATTCCCAAGGTGGGAAAATCAGTAGCACAGGTAACTGGAACAAGCAGATTTCATGCCTGGTCTTCTAGGTTTTTTACTATTATTTGTAGTTTAAATGTAAGTGGTTTCTATAACTAGGAATTGAAAATATTCGACCAACCGAAGCATGGGCAGCACACTGGAGCTTTCATTGCTTGATTGATTCATTGCTTATTCTATTTACCCACCATTATTAAATATGTTCTTCCAAATCATCCTGATCATTTTGGAGAAGTAATGCCTATTAAGGCCTCATATCATTCTCAAAGGAGAATACTCTACTCAAACCTGAAGCAGAGTCTTTTAAACATCAGTCAACAAGTTAACCGGACTTAAATTTATACAGGCTGAAAATGAAGCACGACCTACTGCTGCACTCTAACTGCACCAATTCTTGTTAGTAAAATCATTTTCAGCACCGACTTAAAAGTTAACAAATAATAATACAGTAAATACAGTATTTGAATGTAACCTTTTGGCACTATGATACTTGTTTTGACAATTAGTTATGATCAGATATTAAGAGGATACGAAAGTAGAGATCCTTGCACACAACTGAAAAAAGCCTGACAGCACCACTTTGGTTTCTGTAAAGCAGTACAGTTTATAATCTGAGACTTTAGACTCTGCATAGCCACTGGATGCAAATACTGGAGTAAAAATGCAATCCATCAGTTCTAAAAATACAGACAAGCAGACAGAGCAGGGCAGGATGTGAGTTTGTGTGGCAGATGTTTTCAGTGTACTTCTGAGTTCTAAACACTCTTCCTGGTCATGTGATGAACACGCTCAAGCATAACGTCATGTCACAGTAAATGCAGCATCAAATAATAATTACTTTGATCATTAAAAAAAATGCAATTTTACGATATTTTAATTACATCATCAGTATTTTTTTTTAAATAACTCTAAACTGTGGTCCTGATGATAATGTCTCCTTAACACTTGCAGAATGCTCCTTAGGAACTAAAAATAGAAAAATAAAAAAATCATTTAAAATACACGAGTAACCAAATTTAAAAAAAGGAAATCATTTCACCACTGGCATCCTGATGTTAACCTCTGGAAAAACACACTGCCACAGGAATTAAACCCTGGCATAACTCAAAGCGAACAAAGCCATAAATAAATAAACAATCAATGTTATTAGCACATGAATGCTCATCATCCCATGATGACGATGAAAAGAAAAACGTCAACATTTAGCCTACATGTTAAGGGGTTGGGAATTTCTTCTTTAAGCATAGTTGCTGAATCAGGACTGTGTCTACTGAAACTAAAGCAAGCACAGCAAATTACAAAACAAAGACAGCTGGAAGTCAGCTGGATGTGGACCTTCCAGCACTCACTGAATACCACTGGCTCAGGAAACAAACGTTATATAAAATACATTGACCTCCTCCAGTTAAGATAATGCTGTCTAGTATAAAAGGATAGGATTGCAAAACCAGGAACAGAAAATAATTTGAAATGATTGCAAATGATCTGGTATTCCACTTAAGACTAAAAACCAAAAGGTTTTTAATATGCTTTCAAAGGGAAATCAAAGTTGAGTATATTTTCCAAACCTTTCAAAAAAATAACTGCATTCTTACCTAAAGATCACCTCCTTCTTTAGTAGGATAGTCATAAAGAGTAACTCCATCAACACAGAAGAGCAAAAATTCATAAAATAAAAGGAGTTTGAACACTTCAATAATACATGTTTAATCCAGGATGTCCACACCAAGCATTTATTCCATCGAACATCATACTGCCTTTCATAACCATTTGACAGGCACCTGACCGTCACGGTGTCACTTGGGATCAAGGTGCACATGCAGTGAGCGACCTGAGACAGACTGAGTGGATTAGACAAAGTGCGTGACCATCAGCCAGCTGAAGTATCGCTGAAGCTGGAATTAACCTGGCAGAAGAAAGCCCCGCGTGACGTCTAATGTGTTACCAGTTAACACACACATCATGCCGGTAACCCCAAGGGAAGTGCCTCTTCAGATCACAGGCAATTTCTCATTTGCAAGAAGCACTTCTGCGAATCCAGGTTGAAACAGCTTTCATTTCCGAACTGCTGAAGTAAACTAAATGCTTTAAGCTTTGCCGTTGTAAAAACCCACTGAAGAAGACAACAGTACTCGGCCACTGAGTCCTGAGAAAAGAAGGACCTTTTGTCGACAATGGGATTTACTGCTTGCTGAAAGCTACTGACAAAAGGAGTGAGTGAGAGAGAAGGAGAAAGAAAGTGCAAGAGGTGGGGCATGAGCAGGAAGCAGAAAGAGTGCAAAGTACAGTCAGAAGTACAGGAAAGGAAGATGCATTAAGCAAAACGCAAGACTTCTGAAACAAGTCCATGTTTAAATAAATGCCAAAGGACTGTGGAAAATCAACAGATTAAAATCAACTGAAAATAAATGTCACAGTGCACTAATCTGAGCTATCATCTTTTTAAATCATTTGCACTAGACTGCCAATTTGCTTTATAACAGTATTGCATTCTATTCTTATACTATGTCTACTTTAAGTTAATATTTACCCACAATTAGATACTACTATGATAATTATGTTTACATTATGATCTTTAAATTTTTTATCTTTACTATATTTGTCTCTAATTTAAGTTTGTTTTTAATAGCATAAGTTTGTGCTGTTTTCCGTAAATACTGCTGGAACTGTGAATTTTCCCTCTAGGATTATTAAATTATTTATTATTATTTATATATGGATACAGTCAGCATTTTTATATACAAAACATAAAAATATATACTTATTTTAATCTATAATTAATAAACTTGTACTGGAAGTAGCAGACAAATTTTTCTTGGTTTTCTTGAATTGAACATTACTGCTTGTTAGCAAAACTACATTAAGCATAATCAAATGAAACAGAAAATAGCTTTATTAACACTCAAGTTGCGGTTTGCAGAAAAAAGGCGACAGGACTTTGCCATTTCAAAATCTAAAATTAGACCCCTCCACAAGAGTACAGACAAGAAACTAGGGGCAGGCGAGCTGGAAAATATATCATAATCACGATTTCTCGCGATCAGTAATCCTATCACAACTACACTTCATTCTGGTTTTTAAGACTAGTTTGCAGGTAACTCAAAGATAATCCAAACTAGTTTTCCATTCTTAATGAAATTCCAGCTCTATAAGAAATAATGGAGACCACTAAGAAATTTCATGTGATCCACTGGATTGACTGTAAGGTCAGCGAGTTCTGTTTAAATATTAAACACATTGGTTGATCTGCTTCACATTTTATTTAACATTTTCAAAATGTGATTCACGTTTCATTGTTTGGGTCTTTACTGCACTTCTCTCTACATTCAGAATACAGCTGTGAAATGGTGGGGGCTGTAAAATATTTAAACTTAGATACTTTAACAAGTCACCTAATACCCTTGATTTGGTGGGTATTATATCCTTGGCCAGGTAAAATGCCACACCCTCAGTTTCTGCTAGAAGCTGATAGGTTACCCATAATTAATGCCTTTTCAAAAGCATTATTTTAATTGAGAGATGTTTCTGGTTGTGGTGGTATACATGTGCCAAACAAATCTGTTGTGTTTCCTCAAATGTACTAATCTTGCTGACCAATGTTTGCAATGTGTCTTTTATGTAAAATTAAACCATTCCATATAATAATTCCTTTTTAGTCATCAATCACCAAAATATCACAAAATACAATGGTATATATGGCAGCCATACCTCCCATAAAGTATCAGGAGAGCTCTGCCTATTGACTACAGCTGGCATGAAGAAGTTTTCCTATAAACTTTGCAGAATAAGAATCAGAATAAAAATTAAAAAATAGAAATTGTGTAAGAATGTGTATTAAATGTTTTTTAAAACATCAGCAGAGTCATTAAATTTGAACCGGAAAGAAACACACCACACAAAGACCTTATTGGGATCTTCACTGTTAGGTAGTGCCTAAACCTATAAATGTATATTAAGAGAATATCAGCAGTTTACCATGATTACTCATCAGTTTTAACACTGTACACAGCAGCTCAGTGTACCACAGGGACAGTGGTGGCTTAGCGGTTAAGACTCTGGGTTACTCATCAAAAGGTCGGCGGTTCAGTCCCCGGTACCCTGGAAATGCCACTGTTGGGCCCCACCCTTTCACAATGCTCTCAACTGCATAAATGAGATGACCTTTAAGTTGCTCAGGATAAGGGTGTCTGTCAAATGTCATAAATGTAATACACCACAATACATATCATACACATTTGTTTTTCACCCGTTTAGTCAAACCAGAAATATATATATATGTGTGCTTTGAAATTTCTTCAACTGTGGATGGGGTGGCAGAAAACTTACTCATGATGACTTCACGCTGAAATTTATTAGAAGGAGGTACTGTATTTACAACCGTGAACACTTCAACAAAAACATATGAGGTAAAAAAGGAACATATGCATATGAATCAGAGCAAAAAAATTACTGAGATATGTTGTACCAGTACCACAGTGTAAAGGGAGTGCTTAAATCTCCCTGACCCCTTAATAACCCTCACAGCCTCAGCACCACAGCTGTTCCACAGTGCGTCTGGATTGCATTTACACAGCTGTTTCGGGAGTGTATACACACACACAAGCTCAGACATACACTGCATAACTTCAATAAGGCACCTTTAACTTCATAGACTTGGAGGATGATTTCTTGCATTCTAGCAAATCTATGAAGGCGTTTTAGATTTGTAATATTACAAACACCATGCTGAAACTGCCTGAACATTTTCTTTATTTAAATAGATGCACACAGAGGTGCAACATATATGTACATATTTTACATAAACGTGATATAATAATTATTTTGCAACATATTTGTTTTAGAATATGACGGGGGAAATTACGTTTAGCTCAGCACTTCTAACAACATGACTGGCATGATAAGCAAGGGCAACAAACACTCTTGTAGAAACTTTCTGTTTCAGACACACAGTGTTGAGAAATGTAGCCACATCATTTCCTCCCTTTACTGGTTCTAAAACTTTTGAGAGAAGGCAAACAGCTATTCCCGTCAGAACTTCATCGTTTTACCGAAATGATGCTCTAACTGTATCTATCTAAAAGAAAACATATCCATAGAACGCTCATCATATTTAAATATATCCTAAATCCATCCTAATACAATATACTTTCTTCAAATTCAATGAGTATCTCCTCAAGGTCTGCCAGCTTCTCATTCTGTGTGTGTGCTCTGAAAAAACTCTGGTGTTCGAACACAACAGTGACTTTGTTGATGGGATGTGTCTCAGTGTGAGCTGCACAACACTACTGCAGCCAATCAGCAACAGAGGGACCTTTTGCTTGTGCACAGTGTACATGCAAATCTTACTGATTGGTTGGAGAGAGGATGGGCGTGGTGTTGTTCGTCATTGCCTTGGCAATGCACATCCATTCATTTGAAAGAGGTTCTGAAGAAGTGTGTTGAATACCAACAGTATTTCTAAAGAATGTATGGCTAAAGTTATTTCACATTTAACTAGTCACAGTGTGCCGAATGTATTTAATTGTAGTGACGGTTTTTCATTCAACTTTACGTTATTCAATACTGCACTACTGGTGGTAGTGGTTCCCCTATGGTTAAGGCTCTGGGTTAGGGATCATAATGCCAGAAGTTCAAGCCCCTAGCAATGTCTGCTGGACCCTTGAACAAAGCCCTTAAACCTGACGTTCCTGGAAAGCCACATCACATCTGACCAAAAAGGCAGCTTCCTAAAAAGTTTGGATATGCCTAGAAAAGAATTTCAATGTGATATAATGTATCTAAGACAAATAACAATGCTGAAAATGTGCTGAAAATGATGACGGACAAAAAAAAATTCACTGCAATTTGATTGTATAACACTTTAAAATTGGACAGCAAACAGAAATTTAGATGTAGATTAAGATCCCTCCGGAGATGACACGAGGAAAAAAAATTGCCACAAACCCAATTCAAAAGGAGTTTGACCCAACCGAACTAAAGGAGACACTGGATCGCGAGAATATAACTCATTAGAGTATATATATGGCTGAAGAAGAGTAAACAAAACAGTCCTGTGTGGGGAAAAGTGTTTGATATTCGTATAGTGAGTCATATTTTTCCATCATGGGAGTCTTTATGATTACAGCAGAGGTTTCTTTAAAACAAATCCCATAAATACCATAAATCGATGCTATCTGAGGGGAACTAATCTTTATTTTGCTTGTGTTAACACCAAGTTATGTGGCATCATATACAACACTGTGCTTGTACTGCTGTAAATCACAGTAATTGGGCAGGAATCATGGTCACAACAGTGTGTGTGTGTGTGTGTTGTTGCATTTTCCATGGTCCCTGCTGGAGCTCCTGGGTGGAGGAGAAGTCATGCAGAGCAGTCACTATTATGGGGTTTGAAGCTACAGTAATAAGCCACCTGGTGCTGATATATGTAGCTATGAGCAAGAAAGTCAGGAACTCAGCAGATAAGCAACCAGGGCAACACTGAAGCATAATTACAGACGGATGCCACTGCACTTCAGCAAATGATCACATAAACAAAGCCTGTAACTAACGTTAGGCAGTTGATGCTCTGCATTGACCCACACCCACATATTCAGCTCTGTGCAGAAAAACAGGAAACACTAGCTACAGTTATTAGAAATACACCCTGAGCCTGACCCTGATTCCAAAGTCAAGGGTACTGTGAGATATTTTTCAGCTGCGATAAGCAATCACACAGCATGCTTTCATTGTAGCGGAGAAACAAAGTGATTTTGGTTTTAACTGAGTGCAAACTTAAACCAACAGCCATTGCAGTTACTGAATGCAATAGAAAAAGACGTGAGCAGTTAATGAGAGGCTGTGTTCTTGCTGCTAGGTGGAAGTGTTAACTACTAAGCCGCCGTAAACATCCATCCTTTATCTGTACCGCTAATCCGTTAGGGTTGCAGGGAAGTTGGAGCCAAACCTAGCTAACTTCTGATGAGAGCAGGGTACACCCTGAACCGGTCTACTGCAGTGGTAACAGAGACACAACCAACCATTAACACTTGCATTCACACCTAGGGGCAACTTAGAATATCCAGTTGATTAAATGTGCATGTCTTTGGACCGTGGAAGGAAACCAGAGTATACAGAACACTACAAAAGAACAGAAGGAGTATGCAAATTTCGCTCATTAAGGCCATAGTCGGTTCAGGCCAGAACCCTCTTGCTGAGTCGCTGGGATTGACCACTACATCACCATGTGCCTGAAATAAACTTAATTCAAGAATGGACATTATCACAAAGCAGCATTACAGGAACCCAGACATGCAAATTTTAAATTGATGAATTAACGGATTCAAAAGATCCACAATACAATGCAATATACATAACACAGAACTTGTGCTTGTCTAGTTATTAATTTGTCTCATCACATCAGCTGAAATGCTCAGTCTTACCACTAGGGACTCGGAGAGGCTGTGCCTATCTCAGCCGACACTGGGCGAAGGCGAGGTACACCCTGAACAGCTCACTAGACACACATTCAGCCAATCACATTCCTACTGTCAATTTGGAAAGGCCAGTTAGCCTAACGTGCATGTCTGGACTGTGGGAGGAAACCGGAGCACCCGGAGGCAACCCATGCAAGCACAGGAAAACATGCCACAACCACACAGAATGCTCGAGTCTGGGAGTCAAACCCAGGACCATCTTGTCGTGAGGCAGACGTGTTAACCACTAAGCCACCATGCTGTCATGTTTAAAAGAACACTAAACATATTAAATAACCATCGATCTATTATCTGTAACCACTACACCACCAAATACAGTGGTGTTGATGGCAGTACTACCATGGACTGTAACACTTCGGAGACTATCCTGTTTAAATATAGTGCACAGATGAGGAGGTGAAATACAGATTGAACAGACTAAAGTGCTGCTGCTCTGCTCTGTTTACACAGAGACAAATATGGCAGAAATATAAACAAAAAACTCAAATTAACTCAGAATTTCATCTTTGCTGAATATTTAAAAAAAATTACTGAATTTGTCTTTCAAGACACTATTCAGACAGGACAAATTAGATACAGAGAGAAGTGTTCACAAAATCATGCCAAGAGACTAGGGATTTTTTTTGGCTGTAGTACTAGTATAAAAATCCCCCTGCTGGCTGTTATGGATTTTGCCCCAGCTGTTCAAATAAGCTTTACAATAGAACTGCTGCCGTCTCAGAACATACATCTTTCAACAGATATACACACTAGCCTAGAAAACTTTCCCCACACATAAACACAGACATAACTGCACTGACATTCTCTAGTCTCACTGGAAAAGTTTGCCAATCTAAGGTTCTATATTTCACCAGATTATCACCTGCGAAGTAAAAAAGGCTAATACATGAGATAACACGGCAGTAGGAGGGTTCAGCCATCTGACACTCAGCTAAATTAATCAATACGAAGCCCAGCTCATCTTACAACTTGGCCAAACAGCAGGAGCACATAGTGGAGGGAGGTTATTTCACCAGAGTCTCTGACTAAAACATGCGATAGCATTTACTAAAGGTCACTGTGTGTGTGTATTTTTTCCCCCATCATTATAAAACTGCAAGTTGTGGAAATGGTACATAGTAGTGGCACAATAGCACAATAAAGTTTAAATTCCAGTCGGTCACTCTTAAGCACTCAAGCAAGCCTCACTTGTAAGTGACTCTGGATAAAGAGGTCGGAAATGAATAAATGTAGTGGACAGACCCATAATGTGAGATAAGTATGTTGTATAATCATGCTGTATATAATGTGCTGCCTTTAGCCTCAGATGTTTTGTCTTGGCTGAAAGGAGTAAAGCTTGCCGTTGAAGCCTGTTCACCTGAAGCTCTCCTGGATTGTGTATTCTGGGATGCTTTTCTGCTGACTGCTCTTGTAAAGAGTGGCTAATTGGCTTCCCGCACGCTTCTTGTAAGCCCAGAACATCTGACTATTCTATCCTGACCGCTCAAGCATTCTACACAATTAATGATGTTTTTGGAATTTTTTTTTGGTTGTTTTTTTACCCTTATTTATACATTCTCGGTAGCACGATGATGTGGTTAGCATGTCCACCACACAGTAAGTTGGTCATGGGTTCGATTCCCAGGTGTTATTGTGTGGAGTTTGCATGTTCTCCCTGTGCCTGCGTGGGTTTCCTCAGAGTACTCCGGTTTCCTCCCACATGCACATTTGGCAGAATGTCTGTTTCAAATTGACCACAGATGTGGATGCGAGTGTGAATGCTTGAGTGTGTTTACACTGCAATGGTCTGGCAAGCTGTCAGGGTGTATCCCGCCTTCGCGTGGTTTAGGCTGAGATAGGCACAGCCTTCCCGTGACCCCAGTGGCAGGTTTAAGCGGTTCAGAAAATAAGTGAGTGACTGCATAAATTTTAGCATTGCAGCCTAAAAAATAAGCAAGAAAGTAGCAGTTGTTTAATTCTGAAATACTTAAACCAGCCTAGGACATGCTAAGATAGTAAAATAATACATTTGGGATGGTAACGGTGAATAAGTCTACATCACACCCACTTGCTGTTGATTGCTTTCCTCTAACATTCCCTGTTTTGTTTTATTCCTTACTCAAAGTGAATCCTCCTGTTATGAAGCGGCGCTGCTCGCACCAATCAATTATTACAGTTGAAAAACATGGTTTGACACCTTGCTGAAGGAGGTTTGCTAGAAATAGATTTACAATGCTTTGTTTGATTTATATGCCCTCAATGTGCCATGTCTAATTCAGCTACCCGACAAAAAGCATCTGGGATAAACTAAGAGATCCAATGTGTTGCTGGAGTTCAGATGCACAACAGAACTACCTTCTGACATTTTGACATTTGACATTTACAGTGTTTGGCAGACGCTCTTATGCAGAGCGACTTACAATTATCTTTTATTTTTATTTATTTATTTTACAGCTGAGCAACTGAGGGTTAAGGGCCTTGCTCAAGGGCCCAACAATGGTGATAGTGGGGCTTGAACAGTTGACCTTCGGCTCAGTAACCCATCGCCTTATCCACTAAGCCACAACCGCCCTTCTGTAAAATCATGCTGTATCAGAAATCATTTTCTCCCCCTCTCATAAATCACAAATCAGCTGAAATAATTCTCTCTCTCATGAAAAACTAACAACTGCCCATTAATGTGAGCTATATCATCATTCACCATGGTTAACCTCACTCTGTGCATATATATCAATTGGCTATTTCCTGAAAGTAGATATCACTGAATAGTCACCACGATGGAACACCAGGACTATTCAGCAATATTTACCAAGCCTAACACAAATAACTGTTTTAGTAAACAACTAAACTAAAACAAGATGTTCATAGTTCACTTTAACTACATCTTTATCTTTAGTTGATTTAAGCATTATCAAAACATTGCACAGTAGATTATGCTTATACTAAACACTATACAGGATCTGATTGGACTGCTATCTGTAGGGTTTAAAAAAACGAAAAGAAATAAAAAAAAAGAAAACAAAAATCTTCATTTCAATTGGATAATGCCAGAATCAAAATGTCAGACACTCACAGTCATGAGCAGTAGAGCAGGCAGCATTATCATCATGTTTTATAAAAAAATAAACCATAATAACCTTGTTTCTGCAAAGCACTACCAATACTCTAAAAACAATATCCCCACCTTTATTTTTCATTTTGTACAATGTAATACGATTCCTACTCCAAAAAATTCCACAGTTTTTCCGAAAGCTGCTTCCCCACCTCCCCCTGAAACGCTGATCTTGAGTGTGTGCGATGGACGGCCTGTTTGGCCATTTATGGTCTTTCTGCTCCTTGTGCCTATTCTGCTCAGATTGGTTGCCTTTCTATAGTGGGGCACCTTTCGTTTAAGTGCGCTGGGAGAGAAACCAGGATGGGTAGAGATACTATTGTGCATGGGGAGGAAGTGCCGGAAAGCCAGCTAATCAGAAGGCTCAGCATGCCAGGACGCACTAGTGTGCCCAAAAACAAACAACTAAATGTAAAAAAATAACAACTAAACTAAAACAAGATGTTCATAGTTCACTTTAAGTATATCCTAATCTTTAGTTGATTTAAGCATTATCAAAACATTGCACAGTAGATTATGCCTTATACTAAACACTACACAGGATCTGATTGGACTGCTATCTCTGGAGTTAAGCATTAAGCAAAAAATAAATGAATAGGTGAAAATCTTGTGTTTACGGTCAGCTAGAACAGCCCTCTAAGGCTTTGCACTTGTCTATGTCCATCATGATTAAAATGATAAAACAACGTACAATGTATACTTGATGGAAGCAATGTTTCATATCAGGGAATATTCTTACATCCACCTCACCTTCAGTGCACAATAGTTTAATTATTTTCAATCAGTGCACCAATCAGATTGCATAATTCCCAGGTAGAATATATTAAATATAAAATGTAAACATACAACCACACATTTTAAACCAAACAAATGAAACATGCACAATTTCTCCTGTACTCACAAAGGGTCTTCCCACGAAGCCAGATGGCATTTGCACCACAATTAACTGTAACTAATGCTCTGATTTGCAGCTGCACGCTTTGTTAAGAAATAAGCAAGTCTTCTACCATGCTGCGTTCATTAACACTGCCCTCTGTTCGAACCTGCTGGATGCAGGAATGCCCTCCATCACAAGTAGAGTCGTAACGAAAATCCTCAGCATGGAGTAAAAATCCCAAGTGCCGAGACACTCTCCCTGCATCGGATTCAGAGTGAGGCAAAGACACTGGCAGAATATTAATTGAGTTGGCTTAGTGAATATGGAGCCCTTTCTAATGAAAGGCAAAGTACAGCACTAGGACAGTGGAATGAGCTCTGATAGAATGGCCAAGGCATTTGTTTTGAGGGAAGCCAAAAACGGCAATGGATGACGACTAAATACATCACTAAAAGCACACAATCTCATGCCCCAGTTTACATGGTATGTGTATACTCTGACTGGAGTAAAAAATTGTAGAAACACATAAAACTTTTACATGAATCTGTTCAGCCAAAAGCTGTTTTCCTCCTGCCTGGCACTGATGAATGCATTTCACAGTCACATGGCAAGGTGGTGAGAAAGAGAATTTCAATCAGCTCGCCCTGCTAGGCACACGTTCAACTTGCATCACAGAAGAGCTCAGAAGCAAGACATGGCTAAGGGAGATGAAAAGGAATCAGAGAATTCACAATATTGAGAGAAATAAGGAAGAAGAGAAAATAATCATGGACCCACAGACACCCAAGAGATCGCTCTCATTCATTCCTTACCCAAACCGCCTATCCTGTCATTATCCCAGTTGATTCATAATAACCATTTAGCCTACGGTGCATGTCTTTGGATTTTGGGAGGAAACTGGAGCACCCTGAGGGAACCTACACAAGCATTGCCAACCTTGGGGCTCAAACCCAGGACTTATCAGTATAGTTGCTGTGAGGCAGGAGTGCTCAACACTATGCCACTGTGACGCCCCACTGTTAAGGAATCTGATACTTTGCAGTCACTACTTATTAAAATGCCTTCCAGAGTTAAAAACCCACTCTCAATGGCAGTCGACTGGACAAGTACAGACACGACAAGCTCTTATGTGTGGTCTCCACTGTTCTCCTTTAAGCCACTAACACTTCAGATATAAGATAACACTGCTGAACACAACAACCTCGAACACGCACACTGATCAATATGTTCAAGCTCTTCTTTCACTGTTTGGCTCAACTAGGCATGTCTGAGTCCACTCTAATCCACACGCAACAACCATCCACACCTATATATGACAACAAATACTCAAACCGACAAGATATTAATTCAGCACTATGTAAGATAAGACCTCAAAGCAGATACAATCAGTAAAATCCCTCCAGAGCTTGGAGATGGAAATGAATTCCTATTCCTAACATTTCCACCAACAGAGCCTGATGCCCATACTTGGTTTGGTAATGCAAACATTCAAGTCTAAATCAATCAAACAAAGCTTAGGTGCCTGGCTATGCTGAGTTAAAGGATCGAGGTTTAGGTTTCAGTCCCAGAATGCTTTTTAGCTTTTCCATCAGATTCACCAAACAATTTTAAATAAAACAATAAGAACAATCAGTCTTCAGAGAGCTGCTCAAAGCAATGGCACAGTGGTCCAGCAGGTAGCATTGCCAGTGTGTGTATCAGTGTTTTTCTCACAAATCCCAAAAACATACTGATAGGTAGACTGCCAAACTGCTTAATCCAACTACTAGGGTTGCTGGAGCCTATCACAGCCAAAGCTCGCTTGTGGCAAATTATATTGATTTCTATAGATCCACACATGGTTTTCTAGGATTCGCAAGGAGCACTGTTTTTTTCCATACCACAAGGGAAATTTTGAATTCTGCATTTAACCCATCCAAAGTGTGCACACACACTCGT
>JBCNYG010000006.1:10385071-10398674 GCA_039654305.1 Porochilus rendahli | reverse complement strand
GAGAGAGAGAGAGAGAGAGAGAGAGAGAGAGAGAGAGAGCGAGAGAGAGAGAGAGAGAGAGAGCGAGAGAGAGAGAGAGAGAGAGAGAGAGAGCGAGAGAGAGAGAGAGCGAGAGAGAGAGAGTTGATTGAGTCGTGAAATGAATGCATATTAACTCTTCTCACATCATCTTTATATTGAAGAATTCAGATGAAGTGATATAAGTGATGAAACACTTCAGGAAAGTGCCTCTCTCTTACCCTCCCCGTGGATCCGAGTGACAGAAGAAGAGTGAGAGAAGTAAGGAGAAAACGCGAGTGAGCGTGATGGCGCGAAGGGGAAAGATGAATTTAGATCTACAATTTTGTTGCCACTTTTATTTATTTGGCACGTGGACTTGTCTTCAGTATCTCACATTGTCTCCGTCTCGTTCACACCCCTTCCCACTTTTATCTGTCGGAATCTCAGATGCACATCCTAAATGTACATGTGTCCCCCCAGCGTCCCCCCCCCCCTCGTTCACTCTTTCTCATTTTTGATGTTTCCCGACTCTCTTCTCGGGAGTTACCAGATGTTTCCGATGCTCAGAGAATGAACATATGGCGGCTGCTTCCTATTTGACAATGTAGAGAATGAGCGAAACGGCTTGGGCGGAAAAGAGATACGAACCATTCTTGCTTCACCGTCCTACCCCCGAGTATGTGAGTGGCGTGAAGCAAATTAATTAGTGAATTTATTTCTTTATTTTTCTTTTTTCTGAAATGTCAACTTTTTCGGTTTATGACCCTCCAATTAAGCGGCAGGGTTTTAGCTCAGACACACCCACCAGGAATATTGTTAAACTGTCCTTTCCTTTTGTCTCAGACTCAGCAGACACTTTAGTAGCGCCGTCATGCTGTCTTCCAATCAGAGTCGTCCAACGTTCAACCATCAGTCACGTTTGGGCGACTCTGCGAGCAGTGTATCCACTGTGTTCCAGTTCTCGCTTGACAGAAATGGAACCTAATATGATCTCAGCATAGGCATGGAATATGACTTGGACGGTTGTCCCGTGTCCACGTGTGCCCATCACAGGAAACACAATACCCCTGAGTTGATGCTACTTGGTTTTTGTGTAGTGCTGACTTGCATGATGACAGGCAGTGGAAAGAAAACTCGGTGTTAAAATTTCCTTCTTTTGCTTCAGATCGGAGTCCGAAAACGCAGGGGAGATGTATTTATTAATGATTATTTCCTCCAGGGCGGACACTGATGCTAACGCGCACATAATCAGAAGCTGTTCCGCCCTTAAAGAAGCCGTGCTACTCCTATTACACCAGCATCAGTTAACTACGTTAATAAACTGTGCGCGTGAGAATCACAGGCAGTATTTAAAATCCTCAGGCTGGATGTCACGGCTTGCATCATCAGTATCATCTGTATTTTCTGCTTCATTCTGATGTTTGCTGTAAATGTCATCTCCAGCATTGGACTGGTGTCTGCCTGACTTTATGCATGGCTCCGCTGCCACGTAATTGGCTGATTGGATAATCGCATAGGAGTGCAGATGTACAGGTGTTCCTTATTAAGTGGCCAGTGAGTGTACGCACAAATTAGAAAATATGGTGAGCCGTGTCTTAAAAGAAGAAAAGAACCCATACCATCTGGTTGCTTCAGCAAATGTCGCAGGAATTGGGAACAAACTGAAGCAGCCGAATAGAATTGGATTATACCAAAGGTTTGGAGCAGAGAGGGGTTCTCAACGATCGCGTTGTATAGTTTTAGATTTGCTTCATGATTTTCTGGCTTGATAAAAGTTTTTTTTTTTTTACTTTTAGCTTCTGTTAGTTCCCGTGTTGGGACCACTTTACTTAAAGGTTCAGTGGTTTAGCCCGTTCAATTCTAAAATGGTGCTGTGGAGAATAACGCTGACCAAACGTACAGTTTGTTAAAGTTACAAGAAAGAAAAGAAAAATAAAGTTATCAACAAAATGCTGAAAAACATGTTTTGTATCACTGTACCTAGTGTATTTTTTTAAAGACACATTGTGTCTTGTACAATAAGTGCACTTGGAGAGTGAAAACTAAGCAAAAAACAAACAAACAAACAAACAAACAAACAAAAAAAAAAAAATATATATATATATATATATATGTGGTATAAGGAAAAAAAGACTACAGTTTGCTCCCTACAGACCTGTTTCGTGGTTGCCCACTCATCAGGGGATTTTTATATTTATATATATATATATATATATATAAAATTTTTTAATATGTTATTGTTGCTATGGACTACATTGGCAACAGTGTATTCAGAGGAAACTCACAGAAGGACAGGGAGAGCATGCAAACTCCACACAGAAACACTCCCATTCCCGGGACTCGAACCCAGGACCTTCCTGCTGTGAGGCAGACATGCTAAACACTATGCCACCATGCCGTCCTTTATTAGAAATGGTAATAATCAGTCAACTTCACGGAGCTACAATATAGAGGGGACGTTTTGCCCCAGCAGTGGAGGAAAATGACCCCTCAGTAGGAATTTAGTTATAATTATATATATAATTTGGTTAAAAGCAAATTGAATGCAAACTCTAGATAATTTTCAGGCTTCATTTGCACGGTGGCGTAGTGCTTAGCACATCCGGCTGGTTTGAGACCTGAGCCCTGTGTTTCTGTGTAGAGGTTGCATGTTGTGTGTTTTTTCACCAGGTACTCTGGTTTCCTCCCACAGTTCGAAAACATGCTTATGTAATGTCTGCTCAGGTATTTACTATATATTTTTTTATTAATATATTTATTAGACAAATATGGCACACAAAGGGTAAGAAAACCAAGAGGCCATATCAGAACACTCTTGAATAAACATGAAACAAGAAACAACCCCCATAAAAATATAAATAAAAACATACAAATATGTGAATCAAAATAAAATAATTAAAAGGAAAAAAAGGAAAAATAAAATTAAACAAAAAGAAAAAAAAAAGAAAAGGGGTGGGTAGGTGGGGGGGACATGCAAAGAGATTACAGAGAGTTGTAGTGCAACAAAAATAGTTGCCACTTTAAGAATCTTGCTACGTTACCTCTTACTGAACGAGTGATCTTTTCAAGCTTCAGGTAATACATAGCATCTCTAAGCCACTGAGCACTGGAGGGAGCACAAGGTGAGTTCTAGAGGATGAGAGGCATTTACTATTAACACTCACAGTGTTTAAAGCATAATAGATAAGATCATAGAGATACAGGTCAAGAGCTTCATAGTGTTTCAACTGCCGGGACAGATAGTGTAGCTAAAGTAATCACACTATAAAACCATGGTAATCAGAAAAGCATCTCAGCATACACAAAACATTAAAGCCTGCTGGATGTGCTACAACAGCAGAAAGCAACACTGGGTTTCATGCCTGTCAGCTAAGAACAAAAATCTGAGGCTACCATGGCCACAGACTCTTCCAAAAAGTGGACAGTTGAATATCACCCATGAATATCATACATCATTAGACCCTGAACAGCTCACCAGATCATCAGCCAACATACATATACAACCTTTCACACATCTAGAGGTGGGATTTTTTCCGATTAGTTTTTTTGGAACAGCCAAATCTGCATTTATTTAAACTGAGGAAAGACAAGGTGTTCCCGGAGGAAATCCATGCAACCACAGGAACAACATGCAAAACTTCACCCTGAAACACCCAAGCCCAGGACACTAACCAGGGACCTTCACGCCGTGAAGCAGATGTGCTAAACACTTCAAAGCCACCCCAGTCAAATATTAGGGAAGTCAAATTAGTTGGCTTTTTCAAGCATCCAATTCCTAAGTTTGGCTGACAGAGAGTGAAACCTGATGTGGTCTACCTTTCAAGTGTTAATGTTTGGTGTGTTATACATTCTGAGATGCTTTTCTGTTCACTTGTACAGCTTGGTTACCTGAGTTGCCTTTTCTTGAGCTCAAATATACATTCTTTTTAACTTTTCTTAACAAGGTGTTTCCATGTTTTTTTCTTTATTGCACCATCCTGTGCAAACTGAAAAGACTGTTGCTCCTAAATATCCCAGGAGATTGGTAGTTACCAAAATACTACAAGTAAGTCAAACCCATCTGTCACTAACAGCCACACCACAATGAAATCACTGATGTTATATTTTCTCCACGTGAGTTTATGCATTACACTGCTGTTACACAACTGCCTGGTAATGGTTTAATAGGTATACAGGTGTTCCTAAAAAGTGGTTTGTGTATCAAGAAACTCAAATATGTGTAAATATCAAGAAATTCTTTTTCTCATACTCCTTAGGTCTCAAACCAAAATGTCTTCAGCGTAAACCAAAAATATAGTTTGGCCTTGCCATCCCAATACTTTTGGAGGGAACTGTAGTAGGAAAATTAAAGTATAATTTTTTTAAAGTGTCCACTGAGCACATTTTGTTTTGGTAGGATTCACAACTGGCTTTATAGAAGCAACATGCTTAATAAACGAACAACATTTTTAATCACCTTTAACAATATGCTAATTTTGCAATATGAGTCAAAACCACGGCTAATTACTGAGTTAATTTAGGGATAAACAGATCTTTATTGTCAACAGTTGCAGGAACAATGAAAATCAGTTCATCAGCTCTCTGTTTAGGAGCAATTATAAAAAGTACACAAAAGACAACTAAGTAACTACACTAAGCTATATACATGAATATACCTACATACACATATACACACGTACAGACTTAAGACATTTATCCACATATTCACACATTTAGAGACATACACAGAAGGGTGTATGTATAGAAGAATGGTGCGTGGTATGCACAGGGTGAGAGATGTACCAAAGGGTGCATGGTATACACAGGGTGAGAGGTAGAGCTTTTTATTCATAAGGTGCATGATGCTAAAATGTTATATGATGTTTGAGACCTGCTCTAAACAAGAGTATTGCACAAAAACATATTGCATATACTGTCCCGGAAGATGGTCTGAATGATGTTTATTCAGTCAGTGTGTGTGAAGGTGGTGGAGTTGCATGTTTAACAAAAGGGGGTGTCCAGAGTGTGTGGGGATAATTCCACCTGCTCTCCTCTGAAGTCTAACAGTGTAAATGTCTGACACGGGGTTGGGGGTAGTTTCAATTATCCTTTGTTGTGACCTCTTACCAGGCGAGGAAATGTTTGTGGTCCAGGTGAAGTTAGCAGAGATGTGGACTCCAAGAAACTTGAAGCACTCCACCCTTTCTACCTCCTTTCCATCAATATAGAGGGCAAAGTGCTCAGTTTGTTTAGATGTCCTGAAGTCCATCCTTTGTCTTAGATGTGTTAAGGTCCAGGTTAATAACGTCGCGCCATTGCCACAGATGCCAGACTTCCTTCCTGTAGGCTGACTCAGCAATGAGCTCTGGCAAAAATTGACTCTGGCAAAAAATTATAGAATCATCACACTTGGTTTGTCCTGTTTTTTTGTTTGTTTGTTTTTCTTAAACTTTATATCAAATAAACAAATCACAGATCTGACAGAAAAAAATTGTTTAATAGCTGAACATTTAGTTTTTTGACACAAAGCAATATGGCTGGAAAATACAAAATACACAACAAAAACATAGAAGTAGAAACAGAAGTCAATATTTGTGTCAGAACTGTAAGAAATCATTGTAATGAAATGGGATTAACAGTACAACAGGAAAAATCAGTACTAACTCCTAAACAGAAGAAAACAAGATTGCAGGAGGCTATAAAGAGAAACGTTCATGTGTGGGGAGGCTGAATAGATGAACATGTTCAATGATTAATTATGGATCTCAACTGGCCAAGATGTTGCAGGAACTTCTATCTGGTGCTGTTCTAATGAAACATATGAAGAATGCTCAACAGTAAGTTCAGAGGTTTACATTGATATCTTGACCAATTTTCTGATTCTGTTGACAGAAAATCCATTTGGTGATGTCATTTTTCAGGAAGATAATGCATCCCACAATAAAACAGAGTTGTTGTTTTTCCAGGAAAGGCATCTCAATGATATGGCCAGCAAACAGGTCAGATCCCTTATACGTTTGAAAATTTATTTTAGAAATGAAAAAATTGGTCCATGATAAGGCTCCATCCTGAAAAGCTGCTCTGTTAAATGCTACTCATGAAATTCGGGAACCAACTTGATGGAGAATCTTCATTTTGTATTCATGAAATTCATGCATCAAAGTATTCAGCCCCAAGGAAGAACAAGGTAGTATGTTTTTTTTATTTAGGACCCATGCATAATAATTAAATTTGCTTGAGATATGAATAATAAAATTGTCTTAATATCTGTTTTATTTAATATTTGAGAAATAGAAAAATAATAACAATAATAAAAAAGAATGAGCATCCTCCATGTGTGCTTATTCCATAATTTTTGTCAGAGTATTCCCACTGCTCATTTCCCCTGGTTCTGGAAGTAACAATCTTACTTTATAACCTTACAAATATCAAAAGATTTTCCATCCATTCATTATAAAAAGTGGCCTAAAAGGTCTATTATCCTTTTCCATGTTGCTGCAAATTTAGGAACTTTTTCACTATTTTCCATAATTTGAAAGTTATAATACATCAAATCATCTGTAGATGAGGCTTTTATTCTTAATTGTTGATGAAAAACATTTGCTGTATTTGTGTAGATGAAGTTCAAAGTAATACATTTTGTATGAAATACGTTAAAAAAAAAAAAGTAATGTATGGGATATACTGTAAAAGCATTATTCTGGAATACACCAAAACTATCAATTGGAATTAAACTCTACGACCTTCAATTCGCATGTAAATTGCAAATCTGCTTCCTGTGTGCAACCTCAATTCAAACTGATGGAATTTTGCACAAGTCTGGTTAGTTGTATTTTGCTACATTTCAAGGAAATTTTGCCAAAATTATAAATACATACAAGTCAATGCATGCTAAACAGGGATTTTTGTGTAAGCACTGGCAGAATTACATTCCATTAATTGTATGTATTGTTTTGAATATATATATTTTTTAATGTTACTTATTGAATAGAGACAGCATGGGCAGTATAAATTACATTTGTTGATTCATTTGATTTATAGGTGAAATAGAAGTTGAAAAAGTACCTGGTTTTAAAATGCAATTTTGTAACATTCTTTACATGTCCGTACCTAAATGCACCAAGAGTAACAGCTGAGAGCACAAACAGTGTTACTGTATATAAGTATATATGAATAGATATTAGGAAAAAGCTAGAGACTATATTCACTATAAGGTCTAAATGCCAGAGAAACTGATTTCAAATCACCCCATGCATACATTAGGATGTCTGTCAAACTCATGTGGAAGTGTTTTCATTGACTTTTTTTGGGACGATTACAGATCAGAAAACCTTGCGAGATATATATTGAAGCAAAAACCATTTTCAGTGTAGAATTCTCATTTTACAGGGCAGGCCTCATTTTCTTAAAAACTGAAGTTTCAAAGCCCCTGTCAAACCTAATGCACAAGGGGTATGTATTGCAAGTAAGGTTTAATTTGGGTAATTGCTCAACCATAGCTATCTTCTGTTGCATTTAGTATGATATATGTGGGTTATATCTGACATGTAATGGGAGTAGAATTTGAAAATAAATACTTTTATTTTTTGACTCCCATGTTACAAAAATCCCTGTTTAGCATATAGTGACTCATACACATTTTAAATAAATGACTGAATATCTAAATACTTGAATAAAAAAGAAAGGCTTTTTTCTTCTATTACAATTATTGTATTACTATTCAAAAGCATTTGAATTACTTTCTCTGACTATTGTGTACCTTTATTTATTTTCATTTTTTAAAAAATAAGCTCATGAAGAAGTACTGATTGTACCATTCTGTATACCTGATAACCATTCATGCCAGCTGCCCACAGCGGATGAGGTAAAGGTCGACCCAAGGCCACACATCAATAATGCACAGAAATGTAAATCCTTTTTAAAAAAAAAATGGGTGTTTTTTTTGTACATAAGAGGTCACATTACTGTAGACTGTACAACACATTTTATTTTATCATTATTTCCTCCAGGCTGCATTTTTTTCTACATATGTACAGTATACAAATACATGCTCACACATACACATTGCATCACACACATGCACTCCAAATGAGGGAGAACTTCAAAAGTTCCTCAATTTATATTGTACAACAAAAAATAAATGTGTACTTTTACTTGCTCTATTTGTGCCAGGTACACTTTTATTTTGTTATTATACAATACATATTTAAGACACAACTCAGCTGTAACTTCTTTCCTTTTAAGCCTGTGTGTATCTTTCTGTTACTCTACCTCAGCTACATGAGCCACCTCTACCTCCATGGTCTGGATGATCTCTGAAGCCTCCTCTTCCTCTGCCTTGGTGCCTGCCTGCTGTGCCAGGACATAATTCACTACCTGCATGATGCTCTGGTCTGACAGCGTGGTGACGGAGCCCTCGTTTATAGCCTGCATGGCCTCCACAGTTTCTTCTGTGATGAGCACAGTTTCAATCTCCTCTGTGGTGGAGGGTGCTGCTGCGGGACACAACTCAGGGGGTAGCTCAGGGGTCAGGATGCTGACAGCGTGCTCAACCTGGGTGCCTTGATTATGAAACTGTAGGGTGTCCTTCTCCAGCACGATCTTACCTGGCAACTGATCTCCATGGTATTTGGAGATATGCTTTCTTAATGTTCGGGCATCAATATGGGCTTCCTGGCACAGTGGACACACATAGGGGCGCTCACCTGTATGTGTGCGCACATGGCGCTTCAGTGAGCGGGCGTCAGCCCATGCCACACCGCACGTCAGACACTCGAATGGTTTTACACCTACAGGGAAAGAAAACAAGATCAAACAATCATTAATATTCATTCATTCATTCATTTTCCGAACCGCTTATTCCTAATTAGGGAATCGCGGGGAGGCTTGCGCCCATCTCAGCCGACTCTGGGCGAGGGCGGGGTACACCCTGGATAGCTCGCCAGGCCATCGCAGGGCCATCAGTCACACAACCATTCGCACTCACACTTGCACCTAGGGGTGATTTGGAACAGCCAATTAGCCTACTGTGCATGTTTTTGGACTGTGAGAGGAAACTGGACTACCCAGAGGAAACTCACGCAAGCACAGGGAGAACATGCAAGCTCGACATAGAAACGCCCGAGCTGGGAATCGAACCCAGCACCTTCTTGCTGTGAGGCGGAGGTGCTAACCACTACACCACCGTGCCTCAGGATTTTAAAATATCAGGGGGTACCCCATCAGCTGAGATAGGCTCCACATACATATATATACATATATATATACACATATATAAAATATTTATTGGAATAAAAACTTAAACGATCACAACAAATAACTAAAATATCTGCACAGAAATCTTTAGACAATTAATTACTGTCCATATTTGAAACACACTGACAATCACGGGTTTTTTGCCAAGGCGATACTATATCCCCAAAGCTTTTTACATCAGCTCAAAAAGACATTTATCAGACTCGAATGGAAGCAGAGAGGAATATGTACTGACAAAGAATGGTTTTCACATACCACCGCTTAGGGGTTGATATAGTAATCATCACTGAGAGCTCAAAAGAACTACTACTGACTAATGGCACAAAAGCTCGCCACTAAAAGCCTAAAAGTCAGAATTAAAATGAACATCAAGAAAACAAAAGCAATGTTTGGACTGTTCGTAAAAGCTCCTTTGTGTGACGAGACTGAGACACCATCTAGTGGGGAAACTTGGAATGTGACTTTTCCCAACAAGTTTTCCCTCAATAAGATCAAAGTGGATCTGCACATTATAAATGTATTTTTTTAATTAAATCCTTCAAGAAGATTTAGAGTGAGGACTCAATAGTAGTCCACAGGCAAAATGATTAATGCTTCTACTTTTTTTTTTTAACTGAACATCAAACAAGCTAATATTACATCATAGCTCATCAAAAACTAATGTTACGATAAAATTAAATTACTTAATTAAAAACAGGCCATGAAACACAGGGGAAAAACTGGCACATGTACCACTAGAATTTCTATTATGCACATTCACAAAATTTTCATAGAATCATAAAAACACACTGCAGTACGTGTGCAGGGCTTTCTGTGCATTCTTTTCCAGTCTTTGCATAAATAGAACAGGCTGCTGTTTAGTGTACAAATCAACAGGTGTTCACCTTGATGATTGTTCATATGACGGCGATACTCGCGGAGCTGAGTGAACTTCCTGCCGCAGTGTTCGCACTCCCTTTCTAGGTTCTGCTTCACTCTACCCTTCTTTCCATGGGTGGCCTTCTTCACGTGCCTCCTGAATAGAGCTTTCTCAAAGAACTCCTTCCCACACACATTACACCTGATCAAGAACACAGAGACAGATTGAGACCAGTGCATAAATCCATGAATTTAAATTCATTACTTTTCCCTCTCATCTAAGTGGGTCTAATCTGAGTATCTAGGTGTTACTGGGGGAAGTCATATACTTTATATAAGTAAATGTCTAAAAGCGCTAGTGAAAACGTTTCCATTGTGCGTTCTTTTCTAATTTAATACTATAGTTTTCATGAATAAACAGTAGAACATTTTAAACATATATGATTTTTACAGTTTTCCTTTCCTTTTTCTAAATGACAATGTGTATTTAAGCTTTGTACAAAGAGTTTTTTTTAGCTCAAATCCATTACAGTGCCATAGGAACACATGGCTCAATAGAAAAGGACATGCAAAAGTACAATCTGCCCTTTTATACAAAGGAGTGAACAAGGTCACGGTTACAACTTGCTTAGACTTAAATATTGACTTTAAAATAATCTTATATATTCAGCCTACTCAGCATTTACTTGTGTGATTGTTTTAATATCCAAAGATCTTAAAATGCTCTGCTCATTTCCAATCTTAAATGTAAGGGGGGGTTAATCGGTGTTAGTCTTTTGGACCCTGTTGTACAAGTAGTGTATATGGCTAGTGACCTGTGCACAGTTTTGAAAAAATTCTAACAAAAATGTCTGCCAAAATGTTTATACTGTGTATTTCTGTATATCAATGTGTAACTCTTGTTGGAAACACTTTAATAGCAGAGCTCTGCAGAACTCCATACTAATGCAAATGTCGTAAAGCCATGAGCTTAATTTTTTTTGTCACGTCTGTGCTCACACAGGCAACCCAACACACACCTGATGCCATTGGTGCCGAGTGCACTTGTACTTTGCAGAAAATGTTCTTGTTTTAGTAATTTTTTTCTTCCTGAGAAAAATTAAGTTTATGAATTCCACTGAAAAGACAAGAAAGTTGTATTATGGCTTTTCTTTCCTGAAAATAACTGCAAACATATTCGGAATCATTCATATTACTGCTTTTAGGCAGTGCTTAAATATTTATATTATTTTGTATTATTCAGAATTTGGGTGAATGAGGACCACGGTGGAAATAAGCCTAACATTATGTTGCTCAATATTTATGCTACTTTGAATCATATTTTTTTAATTAATATATTATTTTAAATTTATTTACTATTTTAATTTATTGTTAATCATATCAAATGTATTTCATTCACAAAGAATTAATCCACATTATTAACCCAAGAAATTTGGCCACATTTCTAATCAATCAGTTTAGTGAAGATATTTAACTGAACATTTACTATTTAGGTACAGGATAGAACCCTTTTCAATTACACAACCATGTCACGGAAGCTTCTCATTTTTCAAATGCAAGCTTCATAACATGCCCAACATTCCCACCCACAATTTTTAAACTCATATTTACTAAACAACTAATTTCTAAAGCTCATCAGAGGTAGCACGGCACAACAACAAGATTAAAACGTGTCATGTCAAACACACAGCTTAGTTATTAGGCTACATAGGCGGCATGGTAGCGTAGAGGTTAGCATGTCCACCTCACAGCAAGAAAGTCTTAAGTCCAAATCCTGGGCTTGGGTGTTTCTGTATGGAGTTCTCCACGTGCTTGTGTGGGTCTTCTCTGGGTACTCTGGTTTTCTCCCACAGTCCAAAGACATGAACATTAGGCTAATTGTCTGTTCCAAATTGCCCCAGGTGTGGGTGTGAGTGCAAACTGCCCTATAATGGTTCGGCGAGCTGTTCCAGGTATACTCCGCCGTAATATTTGCCATAAAGCAAGAATCAATTTGTTCGGCAGTTTGCGTCACTTTCATTATTTTATGTAGTGTCCCCAGTCCTTGCAGTGTAGTGCAAATGAAAACGTAATTAAACACGCCTTCAGTGACCACACGCTTCAAAAATTTGCACATGCAAAAATAGAACTATGGTTGCTTCATGGCTAAATGTGTTGAGCAGTCATGTAATGTATTGTGACTGGCAGGTAAAAATGTAATGGTTGACTTGTGTGTCTCAGAAGAGAGTTCTCTTACCTGTAAGGTTCTGCCACCGTATGAGATTTAACATGAGAATACCAGTCCTTCTTCCAGCTGTAGCTTTTCCCACACACCTGGCACTGAAAGGGTTTCAGGCCCAAATGCTTATTCATATGCTGCTGCAGGTCCTTCGCCTCAAAAAAGCTCTTATCACAGCTGTAAGGGAAGTGTTTAAAATTCTTGAGTAACATTATTCAGTAAAGATAAGCATTTATCAGTGAAGAGGTGTGTAATAAACTTACTGGGTACATTGGAAGGACCGGGTCTCTGGTTTGGGCTGATGTTTTTTCATGTGTTTGCTTAGTCCAGATGCTCGGTGAAATGTTTCCCCACATGTCTGGCAAAAATATCTTGATTCCCCTATATATATATAAAAAAATTTAATTTAATGTGTTGGCTTACTCGCCTGACCAATTCAGAAAGCTAGAGTAAAACAATTCTTTTAACTATTCGGCATTAAGAAAGTGTGCTCATGTACTAGGCTTGCCTGTATGAATGCTCATGTGTTCATCCAGGCTCCTCTTGCTGACAAAAGACTTGTCACACATGGTGCAGTAGAAGCGCTTGGCTGTGTCATGAAGAGCCCGGTGCATCTTTAGGCTGTGCTTGGTGGCGAAGCTTTTTCCACAGACCTTGCATGAGTGTGGCCGCACACCTGTATGGTTCAGCATATGGATGCGCAAAGAGTAGAGCTTGGGCAGTGTCTTACCACAGATATCACATACAAACTCGCGCTTGGTGCGAATTTTGGCCTGGTCCCCAAACCCATCGGAGATCTTATCAGCTGCTCCTTGGGTTAAAGATGATCTCTGGGTCTTCTTATGCTTATGACGAGCCAAGTGGGCACGCAGGGAGACAGAATACTGGAACTCTTTATTACACAGCTGGAACAAGATTAAAATTCGATAACATCACTGGATTTACACACAGCGCCAGTAGGCTAGATCGTATCAACCTGTGGGTAGTCTAATTAAATGGCCACAGAAAACCATTTTATCGCCACTGTATTTACAAAAAAATTTTATTTCAATTTGTGCAGTCATGCAACAAACAACCACCCACCCCCCATATATTGTAAAGCCACATTCACACATAAAGCGACGAGTGAGTCACCACAGCTCTTATTGCCTAGGTAACCCCCTCAGATATATCCTGTTAAAAACCTTTCTGAGTGAGAGTTCCCTACAGTAGGTCTGTGAGAGCTTCTATCATCATTACCTTATGTTATTTGAGTTTATTTTAACTCAATCATCACATATAGATAGATTTAAA
>JBCNYG010000006.1:10369483-10382446 GCA_039654305.1 Porochilus rendahli | reverse complement strand
ATCATCTTCTGGCATGTATAGAAAAGAACTGGGAAGAGTTAAATGTATATAAATATATATTTACAGGAAACGCAGACCGTTTCAGAAACATGGACCCAAGCAAGGCGTTTCAAGCCATTATTACGTGTGCAATCACAAAGCACAGGATATTTAGAAAGCCATTAATGAGCTCCTCTTCGGTGTTGTTGTGAGTGGATTAATTAAAGTAATCTTCATTTTTTTCCCTACGGAAAGGGTTTGACTAACTTCATGTTTGCCAGAATCTGCCAATCAGCGGTATCTTTAAGCTCTGATTGGTAATTACTCAATTCATGTCACGTAACAGTTCAGCAGCTGACCTTCATGCCCACCCATTTTGTGTCTCTTGAGAACAATTCCCCTCTCATTGCTCATTTTTCATTCATAGCTCATCATCGACTTTACATGGTCACTTTCATCACTTCATGTGTGAAAGTGGCTAAATAAATAGTGCACAAGAAAAATGGCTAACAACTGTAAACAGAGTAAAGCAGAGGCTCTTGTAACAGAGTAGGTACGTACAGTGCACTTGAAGCTGCGTGACTTTTCGTGTTTCAGCATGTGCATGATTAAGGTATAGCGTCTCTGAAACACCATGCCGCACTCGCTGCAGGTGTGCTCTCCATCCACTGCGCCCTCCGTTTTTTCTCGCGCTGTCCCATCGTCTCCACATATCATCTCAATTTCAGCTCCCTCTTCTTCCTCGGGTAGTGTCTTCATACCATCAGAGGCAGACCGATGCTCGGTTTCAGAAGACTCAGCTGCCAGTCTCTTTAGTGACTGGGGCACACGGCCTCTCTTCACCAGTCTCTGAGGTGTCTAAGAACCAAACAAAATCCCAATTTTAGCACCCCTGTGTTTACTGAAAGCTGTTCATTACCATGATTACATTAACGATTGGTGTTAGACAAATTATTTAAAGGATATGGGTTTTATTTTGTGAATTATTGTGAAAAAGTAAAGAACACAAGAACACTAGCAGGGCATACAAGTATGTGTACAGACATTTTTTATAGTGCCAGTCATTCAGAACTTAATAGTCTGTATTGAAAAAGAATAGGTTATACTATATACAATAGGTGACAATTCAATCATGTAGTTATATTGTATATTAATTATCCCTGCACAATTAACAATGTTTTAAATTAGGTGTGAGTTTGTTAGGAGAATTATGGAAAAAGTTACATGCAGATTTTCATTACACTTCTGTCAGATATGGGGCTTTGGATAAGAAAGACATTCGATTTTGGAAGTGATCTGGATCAAATTGTTGATCCAGGAAATTTTTTTCAAGGGATTCCTTAACATGAGGACAATTTAAGATGAGGACAATTTTCAAAAAGTGTGGTATTACAGCAGGCCCTGCAGTGTTTTTTTTTTTGGTGTAACAGAGGTTTGCGCTCTCCGAGAATGCTTGTTTATAATGTATTACTGGTTCATGACCAAAACAATAGTAAGCTGTACAAGTTCACATATAAGTACTACCACAGGTTTAATCTTTACTCATACCTTCACGGTGTCAGACATCTCCTCCTTTGTTTCAAGTCCCATATGCAGACGAACATACCCTCCTTCCCTCACTGACCGCTTCCTCAGGGACCTTTTATTAGGGTCCACACTCTCTTCTTCCTCTTTCTTCTCATCCTCTCCTCCAGTTGCAACACTCTCTCTAACCTCAGTCACTACTGGTTCCTGTTCAGGAGGGGGATGCTTTACCTTGGGGGGCCTCCCTGGCCTCCTCTTCTGAGGTGTAGTAGCTGGCAGTTGTTTTGTAGTCACACCCTGTTGGGGTATAGGCTCTAAAGTCTCTACTGTTGGTTCCTCCTGAGGAGCTGGTGCTGATGCAGTTAGATGAAGCTTGTTGGCAGGAGCCATCTTGCCTGGCTGTACACTAATAATGTAAGTATCAGGTTCTGCACTCTCTGCTATTGGTGTCTCTATTACCTGAGGCTCATCCACTGACCAGCATGCCTGAACCACAGCCAGGGATTCACTTGAGCCAGCTTGTCCAGAGTGGGTGACCACAGTCATAGTTTCACCTGCTTCTGGCTGACCATTATGGGCTACAATGGAGAGTGATTCAGGCAAGCCAGTCTGTCCACCGTGCGTGACCACAGTCAGAGTTTCCGCATCCACTGTCGCCCCAGCAAGCAAAGCCAGAGATTCAGCTGTTCCATCTTCCCCTCTGATAACAGTGATGGAGTGTCCAGCTTCAGACTGTCCAGGTTGAGCCACCACCTCCTGGCCATCACTCTCCATAGCTACTACATAAGTTCCAGAGTCAGAAGAAGCCATTGGCTGAGCGGGCAGAGTGTCCCTTGCTATCACTGTGTGCACATCTCCTTGCTGATACACAATTAACTTCTGCTCCTCCAATTTTTTGTGCACCAGCTCGCAAATCTGAAGCACCTCAGGCATAAGCAGGTGCCGGGCAAGCATTGCCACCTCTGCCATAATGCAGAAGTTGAATGTCAGCACTGAAGTGTACGCAAACTCCAACAAAGGCAGGAAGCTTGCCTTACTAAAGCCTGGACGACGAGACGAGACACACACACACAAAAAAAAAAAAAAAAAGATTAGTTATATTTTTGCACCAACCCAATTTTCGTATCACCAAATCAATAATTTTCTCAAGTAACAGAAGTGACTATGTCAGTCGCAATTACCAGAGAGGTCCACAACAGCTTCATGGCTGGTCACAGCACCCTTCTCAACAAAGAGCTCATAGAAGTAATCGCTACAAGAAGCCAAGACAGCTTTGTGTGCCCGATACTCTTCAGCCTCGATGAGCAAGGTAATGTCACAGAACTGGTTATTTAAACGCTGCTGATTCAGCTTATCCAACATCGTCTGGCCATGTTTGGGCAGGAATTGCTTTACAACACCCTTACTGTCCACCTACAAAACAAACACACACAATGTCTTACCTTCTGTATATATGAGTCTGACAACAAAACATTATCAGGCAAGGTTTTATTCCCCGTGCCCCACTTATCTCAAATCGACACGGATTATATACAATACTTACAAAAACCAGCTCATGTTTGTCAACACCGGCACCCTTTGTTTTCATCTGAAAGGCAGCCTGCAGTTCCTCAAGATCATTTTCCTCTTCTTCTTCATCCTCATCCTTCTGTTTACTTGGACCATGAGGACCTGGTCCATCCTCAGCACTGCCCTTTCCTCGCTCATGCTTCTGCTGACACCCACAGTCCCTGATGTGATCCTTTACCTGCTTTAGGATTCCTAGGAAACAGACATCACAGATGCAAAACTTCAGTTTCTTAAAATTGTGGATGAAATGGAAGGAGGTTTTGGTGTTCAATATTCACATCATGATGGTAAAAAATATCTAGCTTGCTCTGATCAACCAAAACATGGGCCAAACTGGAAGACTATCGTCATCAACTAGTAACTTATTTTCCAGGTTCTCAATATATCTATTTTTGGGGTCTAAATCATTGTTGTGTTGAATTAATGTTGTGAATTTTTAACTGCCTTCATGCTGTGTTCTTTTCTTTAGAATGACTTGTCTAAAAGGGAGCTTTAGCAAAGATAAAAGTTCTTTGCTCTCTACCAAGACGTAACAGTTAAGAACTGATGTAGCTCTGTACAAGTTTTGCCAGCTGGTCACCACATCATTCATTCATTTTTTAAGCCATGTAATCCTAATTAGGGTTGGTTAGATTGGTTGTTGGCTGGCTGGAGCTCATCTCAGCCAACTCTGAGTGAGGGTGAGGTACACCCAGACTGCTTGACAGGCCATCACAAAGCCAACACACACACACACACACACACACACATTACTTACACTCACCCTCACACATAGGGGTGACTTGAAACAGCCAATTAGCCTAGTGTAAATGTTTTGGGACTGTGGGAGGAAAGTGGAGTACCTGGAGGAAACCCATGCAAGCACAGGGAGAACATGTAAACCACACAGAAATGCCAAAGCCCGGGAATCAAACCCAGGCCTTCTTGCTCTGAGGCGGATATGCTAACCACTGTGCCATTGTGCCGCCCCACCACATTATATTTGATGATAATGTAATAAACATGATGAAAATCATTTACAAAAGATAAGTGACCATGCACAGTTTTTTAAGAGCTTGGAAAGGGAGGACACAAAAAGAAACATTTGCTCCCTTAGTTTTGTGCTGAAACTAAATGACACCTCAACCAATAAGTACTGGCACCATGTAAATAATATACACTGATCGACCATAACATTAAAACCATTCTGACCACAGACAAGTGACGTGAACAATACTGATTATCCCAATACGGTAGCACCTGTGCAATATATTAGGCAGAAAATGAACAGTCTGTTCTTAAAGTTGATGTGTTGGAACCAAAAAAATGAGCAAGCATAAGGACCACGTGAAAAGGGCCATATTGACCATGTCCACATTTACTTTGACTCAGATCAGATCTGAAAGTAGCAATGCATTATGGGTAGATATTATAGCATACCCTTCACCTTGCTGCTTGTTTACACTCTCGTCTACACCCAGTATGTTGGCTTCTAGTTTTGGCATCATGCCAAAAGCACTTCAGGAACAGGTCTCAGCAGAACCAGTTTTGAGCCTAGTGTGGACAGGGAGATCGATTTGGACGCTATAGTGTGGACAGGGCCAGTGTAATGGCTAAAAGGCTGGGACTGGTCATCTCTATTATATCTATATATTCTACTCCAAGCTCCTCCCGGATGACAGAACGACCCTATTTCTAAGGGAGAGCCCCGCCACCCTGCGAAAGAAGTTCATTTCAGCATTTCTTTCAGTCACTACTCAAAGCGACCATAGGTGTGGGTGGGAGCGTAAACCGACTGGTAAACTGAGAGCTTTGCTATCCGGGTCAGCTCCCTGTACACCCCGACAGACCAGTACAGGCTCCACTTCACAGCAGATGCTGTCAATCTCTCGCTCCATCCTTCCGTCACTTGTGAACAAGATCCTGAGATACTTGACCTCCTCTACTTGGGGCAGGACCTCATTCCAGACCTAGAGGGTGCATTCCTCTCTTTTCCGGCTGAGAACCATTGCCTCGGACTTGGATGTGCTGACTCTCATCCCGGCCGCTTCACTCGGGTGCTGTTTTGGGTAATTTGTGTCACATACAGCGTAAATAACCTAACATTTGTAATACAAACGCTTTATTTTTTATCTTGCTTGCTATCAAACGATGATAATTAGCTGATTAGCACGCCGGCTAATTTAGCGGAAGTGTCCATGAGGAGCACTTCCGGTCTGGATAAATCCTAATGGTTCCCACACTGAAATATAATTTACTGTACTGACATGTCAGGTAAAACCTTTGCTTTCATACCCTGGGGTAGATATATGGTGTACTATATACAGAGCTTGGTGTTAGTGGATGTACCTCTCCACCAGTACTTTTGTGAAAGGCTCTCCCAGGTGAGCTGCAGATTGAGGTGCTCCCCTTTGGAGATGTGCGCCTCGTCGATTAGTTCGTTCCGCCGCTCGGCCTGCAACACCACTTCCAGCTCGGTGAAGCCTTCCTGGCCCCGGTGCCGCCGCTGGTATAGCAGCACTCCGTCCCGGACCACGTAGCAAGCAGCTGCCTTGCGGATTTTCCTCTTGACGTTGCCGTGAGTGCCGGGGGCGTAGGGCTCGCGCTCGTTGGTTAAGTAGCGCTGGATGGCCAAGTAGGTCTCCTCGCTCGACATAACACTCGACCGGTGGCACTCACACACGACATAAATAAACCGTCATAAAATAAACCAGAAGGGCGCTTCTTCAACTAAAATTCACAACGGAGTTTCTCTAATATGTTTCTGCGTCCAAATGAAATTTAGAGAGCGACTTTTTGAAATAAATCCCAAGTGGGAACTGCTGTTCGTGACCGTGTTTGGGCGGACAAGCAGACAAAATGGCTGCTGCACAACCGGAAGTTGCGTGTAAAATGGCGAGAGCCGGAAATTCTCGTGAGGAAACTGTTAATACACTAGATGGCGCTGTTAGCTAACAAAAAGGACGGTTTACCGACTAAGCCTCTTGAGACCCAGTTGACTTTATATTCTCTCTCACTCATTTGGAGAACTTTGTAATCTAATTAGACTGTCGGCTGGCCTCGAAAAGGTTCCGGACCACCATTCAACGCTTCAGGAGGGGGAAGCAGTACTCCACGAACAGTGGAAGTGGGGAGCTGCTCACCTCGACCAGCGATGTTGTCAGGAGGTGGAAGGAATACTTTGAGGGCCTCCTCGATCCCACCAACATGCCCTCTGTGAAAGATCCTGGGGATTTGGAAGGGGTTCTGCCCATCACTGGGGTGGAGGTTACCGAGGTTGTAAAAAAGTGGACGAGATCTGCCCTGAATGCTTCTGAATACTGGATGCTGTGGGACTGTCTTGGTTAATCATGATTGATGATTCATGATTTTGATTGGTCATTGGGAGCCGTACCTCTGGATTGGCAAACCGGGGTGGTAGTTCTCCTTTTTGAAAATGGAGACAAGAGGATGTGTTCCCAGAATCGTGGAATCACACTCCTTAGCCTACCCAGGAAAGTCTGTTCAGGAGTACTGGAGAGGATGATCCGACCGATGGCTGAGCCTCAGATTCAGGAGGAACGGCATGGTTTTTATCCTGGTCGCAGCACTCTTGACTAGCTCTACACACTCTACAGGATCCTGGAGAGGGCATGGGAGTTTGCCCAACCTGTCCACACATGCTTTGTGAATTTGGAGAAGGCTTTTGACCGTGTCCCTTGGGCTATCTTGTGGGGTGTGCTCCAGGAATATGGAATACTGGACCCATTGCTACGGCCGTTCAGTCTTGGTATTGCCAGAGGCAGAGCTTGGTCTGCATTGGTAACAACATGTCGAATTCGTTTCCAATAGGGGTTGGACTCCAACAAGGCTGCCCTTCGTCACCGGTTCTGTTCATAATATTTATGGATAGAATTTCTAGGCCCAGCCATGGCGTTAAGGGGTTCTGGTTTGGTGCCCAGAAAATGTCATCTCTGATTTTTGTGGATGACATTGTCCTTTTGGCTTCATCAAGCTGGGACCTTCAGCTGTTGCTGGAGCGATTCACAGCTGAGTGTGAAGCAGCCGGAATGAGAATCAGCAAGTCCGAGGCCATGGTTCTCAGCCGGAAAAGGGTAGAATGCACCCTCCTGGGCTGGAATGAGGTCTTGTCCCAAAGGGAGAAGTTCAAGTATCTCAGGGTCTTGTTCATGAGTGAGTCGACAGGTGGATTGATGCAGCATCTGCTGTAAAGTGAAGCTTGTCACCGTCCTGGTGAAGAGGGAGCTGAGCCAGAAGGCAAAGCTCTTAATTTACTAGTCTTTAACAGTCTTTATCAGTATTTATCAGTATTCTTTACCAGATTTACGTTTCTACCCTCACCTATGGTCATGAGCTTTGGGTAATGACTGAAAGAACAAGATCACAAATTCAAGTGGCTGAAATGCAATGCAGCTTCACAGGGTGGCAGGGCTCTTCGTTAGATATAGGGTGAGAAGTTCAGTCATCCGGGAGGAGCTCGTGGAAGAACCGCTGCTCCTCCTTGTTGAGAGGAACCAGTTGAGGTGGCTCAGGCCTCTGATTAGAATGCACTCCTGAACACCTCCCTGGTGTGGAGTTTTGGGCATGTCCAACCTGACAGAGACCCCGGGGTCGACCCAGAACACACTGGAGGGACTATGTCTCTCGGCTGGTCTGGGAACGCCTCTCTGTCCACCCGAAAAAGCTGGAGGAAGTGGCTGGGGAGAGGGACGTCTGGACCTTAGTGCTTAGGCTGCTGCCCCCGTGACCTGACCCCGGAATAAGCGGAAAATGAAGAAATCCAATTAGGGTCATGGGGAGGCTGGAGCATATCTCAGCTGACAGTCTGCAAAGACAGGGTACACCCTGAACAACTTTGGCCATCACACACACAACCATTTACATTCACGCCCCTAGCTGGAGGGACTATGTTTCTCGGCTAGTCAGGGAATGTCTTGCTGTCCACCTGGAAGTGCTGGAGGAAGTGGCTGGGGAGAGGGACCTCTGGACCTCAGTGCTTAGGCTGCTGCCCCTGCGACCCACTCCTGGATCAAGCAGAAGAAGATGAAGAGGACCCATTAAAGATTCAGCGTTAAGTTGTGTTGTGTTGCATTCAAAATAATTAGTGTCTTTAAGACATAACATTATGATTAATAATGATCATTAAGTGCTTATGTTATAATATGTCAGCATTAAGTATATTTTGGTTATTAGTTAAATAAAAGAATGTCTTTACTTTCGATGTTAAACTATCTATAGAGACGTGTTCAGTAAAAGATGTCGGTGTGTAAGAATGATGAAATAAATGCTACAGCCTGACAATGAGAACTCAGTAGACCATTACCAGACAATGAGATGATTCATCATCCCTCTCTTTTTAGCTGCATCAGTTTGTCCATGCTCTTTATGATTGCCATAATCTTTAATTCCATGCAGCTTTTATTCCAGCTATTTGAAGTTCCAGAGACATATCCGGATTATTTATGCTGACTAATGCAAATATTACTGCTGCAAAGAATTTATGTTGAATCATGTAAACCATTTTAACTGAGGAGCATTTACACGTATTCATTTCACATAAACTCTTATCCCAAGTAACTTACAAGCCCAATAGTGGCACTCTATCAGCACTGAGATTTGAAAGAAAACCTTATAGTCATCACGGAGTTACCACTGACGTGACTTGCTGTATAAACATATCCAGGTTTCTTAATATGTCTATTGAATTTAATTGGTATTGTCTGTAATTTACCCTCCCAGTGGCAGACACTACTTATCTCTTAGGTATGTCAATGTTGGAAACTACTGATCTGGTAAGTGCAGATGCTAAAAAAAATCACTAATACAGATGTAGCATTAAACTTTTGCAGGCACTCAGATTCCACTGTATTCAAACCGCTGACTGTACTTCAGTGAAGAAGAGAAGGAGGGCTACAAAGAGGGCAATCAAATCCACAGCACTTCTGAAAAATGTTGCTAGGCAACCAGACAGACCTCTCACCTGCTCCTGTAATGATGTGTGGCACACATCCGTGTGTCAGCCCTTATCAAGCCTACTATACATTCCTTCCACTGAAAGAAAGACTTTTTGTTCATGTCCATTTCATTCAGACAGCACCATATACACAGCTAAAATAAAAATGTGTAGGGTGACACAGAATCATACTGGCATAGTCATACATGTGAAGATACAGTACACACTGACATGCTCACTACTGGAGGAATTTTTTATGCAACAGGCACAGTGTACAAGCACACACATGCACCAGGAATGAGAAAATGTTATGTTGTGATGTCTGTTGCACTGAATACGTTGCTTTCTTCCTTCTACTGAATGCATCTTCAGTGTGATTCAGGGTCGGGTTGCAGGGCAGTGAGGTCCAGACGTCCCTCTCCCCAGCCACTTCCTCCAGCTCTTCCAGGGGAACAGAGGCCTTCCCTGACCAGCCAAGAGACAGTCCCTCTAGCGAGTTCTGGGTCTCCCAGTAGGACATGTCTAAGTCATTCTAAGTCATATTAGATAGCGAATACAGTAAATATTGTGGTAAATAAATTGGTAAGCCTGGGTTTATACTGGGGCATGATGTCTGTATTCTCTGCAATTCAAAAAAGCATGGAGCTCCACGATTTACGAGCATGCTTGGAGCACATTTAAGGTATAAAAAGGAGGCATGGTGCATCCAAGAGATGATACTTGAAGGAATCTTGTTTCCAAGTTCATCAAGATCCCCTATGATGGGGTCTGTTACGCTCTGGTAAGTCTGTTACGATCTACTATGATTCCCATGTTCTGTCACGATTGGCATCAATTTTTAATACATCATAATAATCAAAACATCATAATAGTCAGATCAGTGTGATCATAATGAATCCAACAAGTTCCACTCAAGATCATCATGAGCCCTAACGCTCATTACGATTCTCTCAAATCGTGGCGATTGCAGATGTCGTGCCCCATTGTAAATCCAGGGTTACGGAGATGAAAGAAATAAACACGATGATGCCATGCATATGTGTTATCACTGTATGTCTTTCAACCCCAAGAAAGTGCTGTGCTTCAGCTAGACCTCATCTGTAATCTGAATAGTCAATTATGCCGTGTGCGATCTGTGAATGCAAATAAAACAGGAAAATAAATTTTCCGTATTTTCATATTCACACACTTAAAATTTATTAATATATCTTATGCTGGTGATTCAACTGCAAGGTGATACTGGTTATACTGGTTAGGACGTGCACCTCAGCCAGAAGGTGGGGTTTGAGTCTCGGGCTCAGCAAGGGTGTTTCTGTGTGGAGTTTGCATATTCTCTTCTGCGTTTGTGGGTTGGCCCTGCGAAGCACTGGTGAGCTGTTCAGGGTGTACCCCGCTTTCATAACATTGTCAACTCTATAGCCTCCCCACAACCCTAGTGGGATTAAGCGTTTCGGTAAATGAGTGAATGTTAGGAAGATCTATCTAGCTACCAATTACAGCACTTAAACAGGAAAGAACAGACTAGGCAATGCAAAGATTCTCTTTGAAGCATCAGTAACAAAAATCATTGTTCTGGGTTTTTTTTGGGGGGGGGGGGTGTTACTAAGTGAAATACTGCTTTGTAATTTATGATCTTCTCATTATGTTAAAATCTTCTTATGCCACGGCTTAAGAAAATTAACACACTTCAGGTTTACATATCATGGTCTGAATATTCTTCGATTGGTCTACAGAGAAATGGTAGGTGTGTGTCTGGGTGAGCGTTTGTGCTTGAATAAAGAGCTTTGCACGTTCATGCAGAAGGGGGTCGCTGTTGTGCTGTCCTGCAATGCCAGATGAAACACTTTGTATTCATGCCAGGACAAAGTCTCTGAATCGTGACTCAGGGAGAACTAAAGAAAATTATTCCTGTCACCATTCAGTGAATACTACCAGCAGTACCATTAACTCGTTAGCAAACAAAAATGTGTCTAATAGGGTCACTGCAAACCCCACAATATTGAATGTACCACTGTATTTAAAATACTCTTCGGAGACTCTGTGAATACAAAAAGTTGCTGTACTCAAACCTGTCATCCTGCCTGAATTGGCTGTCGACTGCACCGCAGGCTGTGTAAGCATTTTCAGGTGCATATAACATGAGATTGTAACGTGATTATGAAACAGTTTGCTTTTATGATAACAGACATAAAAGGGGTTCTGCTTTCAGGCAGTTCAGTCCACTGATAGATACACACTACACGCACAAAAGATAAATAAGAGTGCATGGAAAATGTAATCGTGCTTCACTCTCTGGCAGTGTGGTCTACAACCAATGTTTCTGAAAAATGTGATCGAGGGCAAATAAAACTGAAAATGCATTCTGATACCAGGTGTTATCTCTTAAAGAGAATACCAGTTTAAGATACATGGTGTGTCTGTGTGTGTGTGTGTGTGTGTGTGTGTGTGTGTGTGTGTGTGTGTGTGTGTGTTTAAATGTCTATTATAACTTGGACCCTGCTTAAATTGCTACAAACACACTTATTTGTCCTTGTGAGGGCCATTGACTGCCTAAATTATTAGTGCAATTAATAGTCACATACAGACAGCTAAATCCAGCATTAACCATAACCTCAGTAATTAAAAGAACCATAAGGTTAGGACTTACTGCAGTCCTTTGCACTTTGCCCTAAATTCAAATATTATGATTATTATTATTCCCTTGAAATGCCGTGGCATAGTGGATAGTAGATTACTCTGAGGTGTAGTAGTAAAGGCATAAGTCAGGTCACATTACTTCTGTACCCTCATGGGTACACCCTCAGGCTTTCATAGGTATGTTTACATGCATGTCCACTTATTAAGATTCACTCCTGTTTACACCACGGGGCCATTGTTTATAGTATACATGATATTTCCAGTGAAATATGACTTTTACCACGGAAGGGCATTGGGCCCATTCACAGTAATTCAGTGGAGCGCAAAATCTACTAAATTCTCAGAAAATACGGGTTTAAATACAGAGAATATTGATTTACTATAACAGAGTGATTGGGAGAATGTAGGGCCATGTTGATTCAGTAGTCAAACTAGAGCTAAGCCTTATCAGAACTCAGTGTATCTTTTTTTAATTGTGAAACTCAAAGGTCTTATAGTTGTAACAATTCTCAATGATCCATTCTGTTCATGATTTTATCTGTTATGCCACTTTATTTCACTTTACCACTGTTGTCTGAAATTTGCATTGTGTATAAATAATAATGGAAATGCTAATGATTTACCTGCAGGTGGCATTCTACTTCATTCAAAGCAACTTTATCATTCACCAAGTCATATTTCAATGCAGGATGAACCTAAAGCAATGCCAGTCCTCAAGGAAGTCACAAACAAGGTTATTTGCTGCTGACAGGGGCAGATAATAAATAACAGGCTTGACAAATTGGGAAACTCAAGTTATTGCAGTCTGGCCTGTGAAAAAAAAGGGCTTCTGTAGAGAGAAGGGTGCAGAAATCTTAGGCCTATTTATTTGGACAACGTGACAAAAAAAAAAGTTTTAGTTCCAGAAAGGATATGAGCACACAATGTCCAGATGTGATGTCAAAAAGTGAGAATTATTTGGCTTCTGAGGACCAATCGCTAAAGGTGATTTCCCAAGGGAAAGAAAAAAAATCTAGTGAAATGATTTCACCTGGTGGCCTTGACTAGAAACAAAAAGCTGTAAGAGAACTTGAGAAACCACTATCTACAACAGGACTAGTCCAAATTTTAATTTTGTGGCTAAAACATAATGAGTACACTGCGTGCACAATTATTAAGCAAGTTCTATTTTTGACGATTAATTTAATTTTTAACAACTACAGCTCTCTCACTCAATCCAAATGTTAATAAAGCTCAAACGTAAATTTTTAAGAAGGTAAAAGTCAGGTTTTGTCTTTCTTAAGAGAATATCTCAGTGTGCACAATTATTAGGCAAATATTGG
>JBCNYG010000006.1:10359342-10369383 GCA_039654305.1 Porochilus rendahli | reverse complement strand
TTAAATAACAAAATAAAGTTTAAAGTTTAAAAATTAAGTCTCTAAAATCGGAGAAAGGAAGATAGGCTAACAACGCCAACAAAAAGTTGCCGGCACGCAATTCTCTCTCTCTCTTTCTCTCTCTCTCTCTCTCACACACACACACACTATTTCTCTCTCTCTTTCTCCCCATCCCTCTCTCTGTCTCACCATTTCTCTCTCTGTCTCACCATTCCTCTCTCTCCTCTTACTATTCATTTGTTTCTTTTTTGTCATCATCCCTCCCTCTCTCTCGATTATCTCACCATTTCTTTCTCTCATTTCTTACCGTATCTCTCGTTTTTCTCACCATTCCTTTCTCTGTCTCTCACCATTCTTTTTTCTTTCTATACTCTCACTATTCACCTCTCACTCTCTCTCTATTATTTGACCATACCTAGTTTGCTTTTTTCTACCATTATTCCTCCCTCTCTTTCTCTCTATTCTCTTTTCTCTCACCATATTTCCTGATCTCTCTCTCTTCTCTCACAATTACTCTCTCTATTCTCTTATTTTCTCTCTCTCTATATTCTCTCCCCATTCCTCTTTCCCTCTCTTTTGCTTTCTCCATACTTTCTCTATCACTCTCTATTCTCTCTTTCTCTCGTCATTCCTCTTTCTCTTAATTCTATAATTATTCCTTTGTCTATTATCTCAACTCTTCATTCCCTCTGTCATTATTCCTCTTTCTCTCTATTCTCCCCCTCTCTCTTTCTCTAATCTTACAATTTCTCTCTATTGTCTCACCATTTTTCTTTCTTTCTCTCTTGTTTGATATTCTCTCAGCATTCACCTCTGTCTTGTTCCCTTTCTCTGTCCATTCTCTCACAATTCCTCTCTCTATCTCTCTGTCCTCCTCTATTTCCTCACTATTCCTTTCTATTCTCTCATCATTCCTCTTTCTTCTCTTATCACTCCTCTTTTTTTCTCTCTGTCTCCCTATTTTCTCACCATTTCTCCTATCTCTTTCTCTCTTCTCTCATCATTCCTCTTATATCTCTGGTGATTGCTGGGAGTGGAGCCTTTCTCCCTGGGAGTGGAGCGTGTGAGTGGGTAAGTGTTCACAGTGAGAGCGACTGTTTGGGATCTATCCCTTTCTATTTTCATCGTTTAATTTCTTTTCCTTTTTTTCATTTTGCCTTATTTAGACCTTTTTTTTGGTTAGCGTTTGGTTTTAGTTTTTTTGTGTTAGGAGGAGGGTAGTGGTGTGGCGGGGTGTAGAAATGGCATCCCACCTGGCTGGGTGTGGCCCTTCCCTTTCACTCCATCACGGAATCAGGTGCGTTCCTGAAGCGAAGGCGAGTGTGGAGGATGTGCTTATTGCAGTTAGATATGAGAATATCGCCGCAGAGTTTAGGATGAATAAGGCTGTAGTGATCTTCCAAAAACAGAAATGTTTAGTGAGCCGTGTTGTTCAGACCGGGTTGTGCATCAGTGATGTGTTTGTACCTACTACACCACTGGTCTCACCTACGGTCAGTCACCATCTCCAATGTTCCCCTGTTTATCCCAAACAGAGATATAGAGCATGAGCTCTTAAGGTTCGGGAAGTTTATCAGTATCATGAGAACTGTTCCACTGGGCTGCAGGACTAAGGCCCTGAAAGATGTGCTGTCATTAAGGAGACAGGGCTTCATGTTCCTCGAGTTGCCAACATTGGATGTTTCTTTCTGTGTACGCGACCACGGGGAGCATGCAGTGTTGCGGTGACATCGGTCATAAAAAGTTTTCATTCCTGCATAAGTCTCAGGCCGATGATGGTGAAGGAACCACAGATGGTTCGGCTAGGGTTCAAAAGGACCCCGAGAAACCAAGTGAACAGCTGGAGATGTCGGACTTGAGTGTCCCAGCAGTGAAAGCATTAACGGAGGAAAAAAACGCTGATAGTAATAATTTAGTGAGCGATACAGAGGTTAAAAATAAACTGAAACTGATACAGTAACCAAGGCACAGTCAGTGGAGCAGCAGGGGTTAGTGATGAGATGGGCACTGATAGGGGGACAGAGATCATCACTGTATAAGCTGTTACAGTTCCACCAGTCACGGACATCACTGATACCGGAGCGCTGAGGTGATGGTGAATGATGATGCTCTATCTGATATATCCAGCCTGTCTGATGTGGGTTCACAGACACTGGATGAACAGTTGTACTCACTGGAAGAAATCAACACGTTTTTAGACATTCGGGAAACCAGTGGAGGAGAGTGAGTACTATCCAGAAGTTTATTGTGTTAGTGATCATGTTACAGAAGACAGTCGAGTATAATGAACTGAGCAGGCAACAAAGATTCAGATTTAAAAAAAACTTTTGGCAAGACCCCTATAAACCGGGAAAGGTGTTAGTCACATGGTGTCTATCCTGTTGATCTCAAGTTCTATGTTCCTTCTGATCCTGTCCTTTATTTCCCATCTCCTCATGGATACTTTTCGGTAAGGGCCCCTAAATATTAACAGGGTTAAAAAAAGAATAAAAGAGGTGTTTTAGCAGAGTGTTTACAATTTAAAAAGTTTGAGATAATTTTCTAACAGAAGCCACCTTCTGACAGCTCTAATGAGGTGGGTTGGGGGTTTAGTGGGAAGGGAACATTTTTTTATTCATGGATCCAACACGAGTGATTGGAACTGTACTGTTGATTTTATTTTGGAATGGAGAATATATAGAAATGGGGAAGAGCCACATCCCCAGTCCAGCCAGCTACTTCATAGCCTCATAAAAAAGCTAACTTGGTAGATATTGGGAGAAGCAGAAACCCAAAATCACAACAGTACACTTGGGTGAAGGTATCAGGGTTTCTGTGGTGCTAGAATAGACAGGATTTATCTGAGCGTTAAAAATTATAATAGAATAACCAATGCTTTTATTTTCCCCAATGGTTCTACTGACCACCACATCACAACTGTTGACATAAACATGCTCAAAATACAACACCCACACCACAGTATTAATGGAATTTTAATGCAAAACTTTGATTAGATAGTGTTTTGTGAAAGGTTAATTTTATTTTGGAATAACTTGAAAAATGACTTTGAAAGTGTTAATCATTGGTTGGAAGTTGGAAAAACCCAGATAAAGACTTTTTGCCAGAACTACACTGCATGTGCTACACATAACACAAAAGCAACCATCTAGAGGTTAGACATCAAAAAAACTACTGACGCGAGCCAAACACTACGGAAGAAAAGGCACGACTTGAGCTTCAGGAACAAGTGAAGGGAGCTTTGGTTAGAGCCAGAATAGCAGACATGGACGCCCCCAGCGCCGCCTTCTTCAAACTCGAGCAGAAGACGGCACATCAGAAGCAAATGCTGCACCTTCGTCGACCAGATGGGTCCCTGACCACAGATAAAGGTGAAATGAGGAAGCTAGCAGTGGACTTCTACACTGAGCTCTACGCAGCCGGGCACAACGATGAAGAGACCACAGCTCAACTCCTTCAGGGTCTACCAGAACTTCGCCCAATGCAGAGGGAGATCCTGAATGTTAACATTTCATTCAGAGAACTGACTCAGTCTGTTCAGCATCAATCAGCAGGTCGGGCAATCTGGAATAGGCGAACTGCTGGCAGAGTTCTACAAACAATACTGTTACTGTTACACTTACAAGTACAGAGGAGTCTGGTGAACTTTTTGCTGCTTGGGCCAACACTGAACTAAGGCTGTACTCTATCTACCAGTACAAGAAGGGGGAAAGGGCCTGATCGACATGCACAGCCGGATCTCCAGGTTCCATCTGCAGGCAGTGCAAAAGCTGCTATACAATGAGGATGTGGCATGGAAAAGAACAGCAAGCACATTCTTCAGGAAGCTGCTCCATCAGCTGCTCCAAGTGAACGCAGAACAGATGAAGTTCTACCAGTCGATGCTGAAAACATGGCACAGTGTGTTGACCATTCACAGGAGCGTCTCTCAGCCAGAAGAGTGGATCTTTAGGGAACCCCTATTGTACAACCCATGGATCACATCAGACTTCTCCGCATGTGAGTGGATGTACAACACTGGCCCAGCTGAGAGACAGCACTGGGTGGAAACCGATGGCCTTCATAAAAAAAATGTCACTGGTTTACATTTCCCTCGCCTAGCAGAAAAGTTCATTAAGGAACTTCAAGAGGCGCTATTGGAGAACTGTGTAGAAGCCTCAAAGAGGCCTGACAGAGGGGCGAGAGGCCACAGCAACGACTTCACACACTTCACCGTTTCAGCAACAGGGGAACAAACACGAGAAGAGGATGCGACATGCTCCTCTCCTTCTGCACTCCAGTGCTGGGAAAATATAAAGGCATGTCCAAGTACGCCACCTGTGTGAAAGTGACTCATCAGGCAGCACTGAGAGGGCAAAAGGCCTCAGAGTGATCAGGTTTGTTTGGACCAGGCTTCTCCATGAATAGAAACCTAGAAACCTTGTACAAACCTCCAACAGAGAAACAAACGGGTAATCTACAGTGGAGAATAATCCACAGATTCATAGCAACAAACAGACATGTGGCCTACCTGAATCCAGCAGTTACAAGGGACTGCTTTTTCGGTGGTCAGGACGAAAATGCAGAGCACCTGTTCCTGAAATGCAGCCCGCTGGGGAGCCTATTCAGCCCCCACCCTTGGGATCAGTAATCTAGCAACTTACCACCGGGCCATCACTGCTCCTGAATGAAACGTAGATACAGAAAAAACTACACACACATAAATCTAACATCTGCTTCCTACCACATGTAAATTTTCTTAGTCCCTGAACAAAAACTCTAAATACTTTAACATGAATTTATAGAAAAGAATAAAATAGAATAGAATTCTATTTTATTGTCATTGCAATGTCACAAGTGCAGAACAACGAAATGCAGTTTGCATCCATCCAGAGTGCTTTAGCAAAAATAAATATGTATGTTACAAATGTACAATAAGATTATAGGTATAAGCATTACATATAGTTATTGCAGGCTATAGATACGAGGCTGTTGAACTATAATTATTGTATATGATATGATTATTTATACAGTATTTACAGTATTGCAATTGTGATCAAGTGAGATATATATATATATATATATATAAAATCCTTAGTCGGTTTTTTTGTATGACAGTGCTCGATACAGTAAAGTAGAGCTATATATGTGGTATAAGGAAAAAAACAAAGCTACATTTTGCTCCCTACAGACCTGTTTCGTGATTGCCCACTCATCAGGGGATTCGTATGTATCCGGGATATATGTATGTATGTATGTATGTATATATATGACATCATAAGTTTGCAACAAATGACTATTCACCACAGATTTGTTCCAAACTTGACAATTCATGTTAGATGGAAAAGATAAGACTGCCATAAGATAAACATTTGACAATTTGTACAAATGCGTTACCATGGTAAGTAAAACAATCTGGGTTGTGTTTAAATATTTCACTGATAAGTAGTTCAGAATCTTTAATATGTATGACATTTAAAATATCTAAGATACTGAGAATTTCCTTTCATTGTTTTGCATGAGAAGTTTCTGTCTATTGTCAGATTTAATGGGGAAGACAGATTCAGCATGTGTTTGAATTTTGATGAGTTAACAGCTTTTGTTTCTGTTAATATTACTATCAGAAGAGTATATATCACTGTCTCTATGAGGGTGAGGTTGAAAAAACATGCAGATTCATCCATCTCTTTAAGTTAGCTCCCCACAGAGAGGCACTCTTGTCATGATGAGGATAATTAGGAGTGTCTGGATGAAGGACAAATTCAGACACTTCTCATTCTGATGACAGAAATTGAGGAGAGAGCACATGAGAGAGAGAAAGAGAGAGAAGGAGAAGACGATTGCATAACCTTTTATGTGTTGCTATTTAGAAAGAGAACGATTGTGTCTGACTATGTTAAATAATCAAATAAAATTTAATTAGACTAGATAATAAATAAAAATGTATATTTCTTGAGCACACAAAGAAAACATGTATGTCTCAAAATGCAATATATTCCTTAATTTAGGTCCAAGCTTATTCCCCCGACACCGGAATAGTCTTTCCAAATTTCCCTAATGTGTTACCTAAAGAATCGAAGGTGGGATTATCATTCATTCATTTTGTGAACCGCTTAATCCTAATTAGGGTCACGGGGAGGCTGGCGCCCATGTCAGCCTGGACAGCTCGCCAGGCCATCGCAGGCAGAAACAGGCTATTCTTGATGAAAATCAGTAATGGTTCGTTTACATGCCTCTTACCACAGACAGTGAGAGACATGGCCGGCCTTTAATAACCCAGTTAGCTGCACTCGGGGGACAGCAGTGACAACCTGTTGATAGTGGGGCCTAATCCTACTGGTATCACAGGGAGGCTAACACTGCTGCCATGGTCCATTCAGCACTGTTTTTCCCCAATTTTTAAATTCCTTTTTCCTACTGATGGTAATATCACATGTTGTTCTCAATAGTTCAAATTTCTTGGCTTTTTCCCACAACCAGGAGAGTGAATGTGTGTGTGCGTGTGTGTGCGTGTGTGTGCGTGCGTGTGTGTGTGTGTGTGTGTGTGTGTTGGTTGGGTTTACGGGGGTATCTATTACATCATAATAGATGTAATAGATATAATAAATGCAATAGATGTAATAAATGCAATGCAAGTATTTAAATAGAATAAATAAAAATAGACAAATTTAAATCTGAAGAATTTTCTTCTTCTTTTGTTTGGGGTGGTCCATGGATAGATGTGTGGTCTGTATAGCATCTCTCTCGCTCTCTCTCTTTCTCTCTCTCTCTCTCTTTCTCTCACACACACACACACACACACACACACACACACACACACACACACAGGCTTTCCAGATAGACAGAGTAGATGTCCATTTTCTATAGTATTACAAATGTGCGAAACTGGTTTTAAAGTGAATTCATCCAGGACTTATCATTCAGTTGTTAGAAGACAAACACTTTCATATCCTGACTTGTCCAGGACAGGTTTGGATATTTCTTAAGCGATTCCCCCAGTGCCAGAGTTTGATATTCAGTGCAGTATAATGACAATAATAGCATGATCCAGAAGAAATGCCTGCACCCAAATTAAATACTGATTCATCTAAAAAAGTTTTCTTCTTAGTTATATTCACATGGTAGCAATGCAAGCTGAAGTATAGGGACGCCTGTTTAAATACAAATAGATATTTTATAAACTTTACAAAGTTTGTTAACAAAGATTGTGAAAATGGCAAGCGCTGTTGTGAGATTATGCCCTTTGTGTTCAGTATGAGCAGCACATCTAGCTAATAGATAAGAGGCTAGAAGGGCCTCTGTTCAGGAGAGAACAGGATATTCTACAAGGTGACTCTCTGTCCCTTTGGAAAAATCCTTTGGAGTTCATGAGCATGTAAGTGACCTTGAAATCGGAGAGGACTACCTGGAAGCACTTTCTTATTATTCAGACGAGCTCAGAACTTATTATAATGTTAATTATTAACATAAAATACATTTTTATTTTAAAATGCATGCATGAATAACCTGGCTCTGAAATATTACTAATAAAAGTCATAAATATCAATTCTTGATATTGTCATACTATATAATGAGTGCATTTTTTACATTTATTCACATTTGCATAACATGACTCTTACACAGATCAGAGCTACCGTGCAGAGCCTTTTGTAGGTTACTGGTCAGAACTGAGTCAGACTATAATGTGTGTCACAGTTGGTGTAAAAACAGAGATGAGTTTATTATGAAACCCTGCTGAGAAGTGACACGGTGTCTTTCCAGTGCTCCGTACGCACAGCACAGGATTAGTAACAATCTGATCCCCCTTCCCAAATGCCTCTATTATGCAATCAAGTCATGAACTCTCAGCTATTAGCTTGGCATGGCTATATGATAGGGCCACTCCTAAGGGTTGTGGGATCAAAGTACTGCTATTGTTTCCACAAACTTTCCCTTCCAAAGTCCCTCTCATCTAGTGCCTTAAGACGCAGGCTGCAGGCTTTTAAACAGTTTTTAAAAAAAGGCTGTTCTGAAATACATTAACAAGGATATTTAAAACCTGCAAACATGCAAAAGGGAAAAGAAATAGTAAATATTTAATGACCCAGACACGTTTCCATTAATGCACTTCTGGTAATTTTACCAGAAAATGATGGAAGACCTAAATGTAGGCAAAGGAGATTAGTGAATTATTCATTCTGCGTTGGTATTAAACCTGTGATTTATCCTGTTTGAACTAATCACCCATGAAGCTACCCCAGCACAAAGCAGTAGCAATAATGAGACCTTTGTTAGCATTCCCTCACCACACCGAGAAGAAAAAAACAGGAGTTAGTGTCTCGTGTTATAACTAAGGGCCTCTCTGTTTCCAGTAGCAAAGACGCCCACTCAAACTAGCACACTAGTTGTGACCTTAAGTCGACATTGCTGGGAAAGTGGTGATGGATGGCTCTCAGAGAATCAGCAAAAACAATATAGAGGATTGACTCACTTGCTGGGGAAGTCGCTTAATGATACGCAAATCATTCAAAATTTATCTATACAAACTGGTGAAAGGAGATAACTGAGGTCTAATTATAGCTTTCTTTTTGTTCCAGTTTGTGCAGTCTGCTGCATGTAAGCTCTTTTAGTTAGCAGTGGAAACTCAACTTTTTTGTGTATAAAATCCGAGTACTTTATATTTCTATCATATTTCTTATTATTCCCTTTGGCTATCACATTCCCTGGAAATGCATTCAGTAGGAGCAACTCTCATGCCTGCAGCTCTGTAAGATCTCAGAAACCTATTCCCCTATTATAGAAAATCCCAGAGTAATCATGATTAAAGCATGTTTAAAATGAGGGATTTTACCTCAGTGGCTCTCTTTGATGAATGTTTGACCTTGAAATGAAAACCTGAGTGTCCGAAATGCTGCATGTCAATATACATGCTTGTCATATTGTGCATTTCGTAGGTACATATGCGATGAAGCAATGAAAACTTGCTGACAGCTGAAAACCTATTACCTTAACCAGCAGAGATTGTGCCCTCCCTCTCTACAGAGGATAAGCCCTACCCATGACAGAAAGTAGCACGAGACAGAGGACAAGGAACAATGGAGAGGAGGGAGGGCAGGAAAGAGGGAAGGAACTGAAATGGAAGGGGTGAAAGGAACGAGCACGTGACAGTGTGGTACATACTTTTGAAGGTCATAAGTTTGGATCCTTGTCGAGTGCCATCTTGCAAGAGTAGGGATCGGCTCTTCAGAAGCCTATCTATCTATTTTCTATTACAGAGCTAAAACACTGGGTTTAGAGATCAGACTGAGTGTCTGGGAATAAATATCTGATAGATCAAGTAGGGGATTTACTGTGTATACCTATTTATGTGTCATTAAAGGGTATTTAAAAGTAGCCTTTTTTAAAATATGGTGTAATGACGAGTAAATCAAAAACATTTTATGTCCATCTGCGAATGCGGGTCTATATCCGTGTCTTGAGTCCAAAGTCTTGGTTTTTGAACTTCTAGTATTTTCAACTATATTCAGTGATGCCATCAGTTCAGATTTATTACATGTGCAAACTTTTTATTACATGTGAAAATACAATACAACACTGTGTCCTTGTAGAAAAATCTAATCACGGGTCAAAGAGTAACTTTTCATGAGACATACGCATGCCACTCCAATGCTTCTGTCGTTAATAATGTTTGTTATGAATACTATCGATGACACTGAAAGCAAAGACAAGCTGAACTTGGAATGTAGGTACTGAAACAGAGCCAAAAAAAGAAGAAAAAAAATGTTTATCGTCACTTCGCAGGGCTTGATGTTAGTAGTGATAATGTGAACAGATTGCTTAAGACCGTATATAGGGATGGCACAAAATGTGGTGTGATAAGAGCTAAGCCAACAGGCTGCAGGTTTGCTCACAGCCAGCAGAATTAATAAGTATTATATTACTCAAAAGCAGTTACATAGTAACCAGGCAAACAATCAGACTAAAGCAAGTGTTAGAGAAGAGTTAAAACGCACACACACACACACACACACACACACACACACACACACACACACATAGTGAGCCATGATAATGGAATCGCACACA
>JBCNYG010000006.1:10325588-10336193 GCA_039654305.1 Porochilus rendahli | reverse complement strand
TGTGTGTGTGTGTGTGTGTATATATATATATATATATATATATATATATATGTATGTACATATATACTTTTTCAGTGTACAGAATACAGTGTACAGAAAGAAATGATTGATATGCTAGGCTGGTGGTGGAACACTTTGATCTAATTGGAAATTTCCTGTAGACTTGAAGTCTAAAAATAAACAGGACACATCTAAGAATAGGCATGGCACAGTAAGTCTTGTCTCATAGATGTCAGAATGGAACCGTTTACAACAACCTGTATTTTTAGTTTAATTGTTCTATATAAAGCATATTTTTCTGGAGAAGCATTTTGTTGGTGTGTTAGGGAACTAGGTTATATCATACAGCACAAAACACTCAAAGAAGACAAGTGCATTAATTATTAATAATTAGTAGGGACTCAAAAAATGAATTAGTAGCAATTACATTTTTTTTATATTTACTTTAATCCATAATTCATAAAATGCTTTTGGCTAGAGACATCTGACCTTTTTCTGCAACACTGAGAAGTATGCAAGAAATAAATGGACAAAAGACAAAAGAACTGACAGCTTTATTTAATAATGAAAGTAAGAGCATTGCCTTGTGCATAGTGCAATAAGAACTCACAGGATTGGGACCAATCAGCTGTGGTGCCATAGGAGTAATGTGTTAATCAGTAATCAGTTTGCCTGTAGAGCATAAAGATCAGACTCTGGAGCAACAGAAAAAGGTTATGTGATCTGATGAGTTCAGATTTACCCTATGTCAGAATCACATACCCATCATGCATAATGGCCATTGTACAAGCCTGTGGATTCACTGACATGATCTGAGGACATGATCTCAGCAGCATAATAATAAAATTAAATCACCTGATGACTTGAATGTACTGAATGGTCTATGGAGTTTTTCTTCCCTGATGACATGGATAACAAATTCAAGCTAAAATAGTGAGAGTGGTTCAAGGAGCACGAGAAATCATTTTCATACATGAACCACAGAGTCACAAGATCTTGGTGGAAAAATGAATACGACTCTGAACTGAAATAAAGGTTCTGACGTGGCATGAGTTAATCAAAACAATGCCAGTATTAAAGTACACACTTTCCCCTGGTGTGAGAGTAAGTGTGAAATGTGTTTATGTGTCTTGGCCCTGCAAAGGACTAGCAAGCTGTTCAGGATACCCTGTCTTCACCCAGAGTTGGCTGAGATGGGTGCCAGCCTACCAGTGACCCTAATTAGGATTTAATGAATGAATGAGTATAAAACAGCATGTCTGTCAATATCGCCATCTGTAAAGAAATCAATGCACTCATTCTGAAGGGCAGCACGATGGTTAGCGTTCTCGCTTGATAGCAAGAAAATCCTGGGTTCGACCCCAGGTGTGCATGTGTAGGTTTCCTCCAAGTGCTCCAATTTCCTCTCACAGTTTAAAGACATGCACAGTAGATTTATTAACTATTCCACACTGCTCCTAGGTGAAAGTGTAAGTGTGAATTGATGTTTGTCCCAGAAAACAGGTTTTACAGGGGACACACAACTGTATCAGGTATAAACCAAACAGAAACCATGAAAGTGACTGTGGAACAGGAAGTGAACTTGTTCTAATATGTTATCATTCATAGTAAAAAAATTATATATACATATATACATAAATGAATTAACTAAACTTGTTGTTTAAGCTAAATAAAGGTTTAATTGTTGATATGGTGACGTCTGTAAGCAGACCTTTGTTTCACATCTATGATAGATGACTTGAGTGTCAGCACGTTGTAACAGACAGTAAGTTTTCCACCACCGGGAAGTCTCCAGGACAGAGGAGTTTTAATTTTCTAGTTTTTTGTAACATGGCAAACTGTGGCTTGCTTTACCTTCCTAATTCCAAGACAGTGAAAAATAAAAGAGAGATTATGAATGAACGACTGCTCATAGCAGCTTTACTGTGTTAACAAGATATTACTTTGTCACATAAACATTCCACAGCAATCAGCTTTAAGGTGGCAACTCATCATAGCACCCTATAATCAGTTACTGCATACCCAATCTTGTGTGTGTGTGTGTGTGTGTGTGTGTGTGTGTGTGTGTGTGTGTGTGTGTGCGTGTGTGTGTTTGGAGCTTTTAGCTCAACTCTGCCCCAAGCTTACTTTAGGCCTAAAGTGCTTCATTTGCGATGACTGAAGTTTTGTACAAAATAAAAGCCATAAAAAAACAAAAAAACAAAAAACTAAGTACCGTTGTGTGTTTCCACTGATCTGTGTTAAAAACTCATCCTTCTTTCACAGTACTCATTGTAAATAAACACAAGACAAGACCTGATACCTGTTGGCACAGTGATATATATATACTTTGTCTCTACGTTATATTTTGCGAAATATTGCTTTGTCTAATCATGGGAAAACCTACCTCATGTGAGTGCATCAAACCTTTTGGTGATATTTTTAGAGTTTTTTTGTCTTTTGTCTTTATAAATAATTTTTTTAATGTACATTTTCAAATTGTGCATTAAGAAGGTTAGTGGAAACCTGTCTAATAATAATGTAATACAAAACATACAAAGACATATAAAACATAAGAAAAAATCTTTTTTAATAAATTATTTATCAATGGTGTCTAGCTAGGATGCGTTCATATGGGCATTTGTGCAATTGGTTGACACCAATTAAACATCCTATTATGCTTAAGATAGTAAAAGAGGTGTTCCAAAGCAGAGGTGCACAGCCCTTTTCTTTCATGGACCGGTCTCAAGCAAGACTATTTTATAACGGACCAGGGAGCGTATAATTATTACATAACTAATGTAAATGCAGTTATCTGGAAATTAGAAAGTTTTTCTGTTAGGTTTCTTTATTCAATAAATTAATTTGTATCATGTAAATGTAATTATTTTTAACTTTGTAAACATACTAAATTGTACACTTTATTTGTATTAGTTTTAAATTGTGATATATTATGTAATACAGCTCACTTTTATTCTGACTCATTAATCCTCTCTAATAATTGTTTCTTGATGTCCTCTGCTATTTCATTAATTTGTCCGGTTGTGGTTCCAATTTGCCACTAGGTGTTAGTATGGGTGGTTTTGTGTGTGTGTGTGTGTGTGTGTGTGTGTGTTGGCCCTGTGATTGATTGGCGAGATGTTCAGGGTGTGTTCCGTCTTTACAAAAAGAATGAGGAGATATGCTCTAGCTTCATCGCAACCCTGGTAGGATTAAGCAGCTTGGCAAATGAATGAATGAATAAAATATTTCTATATTTATTTTGTGTTTATGCACTTAGCAATCAGTGTTGTGTGGGAAACAGTGGGAAATGGTATTTTCCCCATCAATTCTAATGAGCTTGGGGGTAAGGGGCTGGTAACAAAAATGCTTATTTCATCTATATTCCCTTCAAGCCTCTTCAGACCTACTCTTCATGTCTCTTCTGCACTTTAGACAAGACTCTTCAGTCAAAATCTTGAATAAAGGTTTCTGGTTCCAGCTGCACAAATAACCAGAGCCCAGACTTTTAGTGAGAGTAGGAACAAGCAGTGTGTCAAAATCTTAGCACTGATACCACTGAGGAAATCAATACCAATATGGCCTGGATTACTATTAAATGTTTTTAAATTAATAGTTGAATTCCAGTAAATGCGAATCTCTGCTTCAGAAGAATTGATTAAATGCCTGAAAGAATGTCCAAGTTGATTTTTTGAGAAACCAACACGTGTGCCAATTAGAAATAAGTATTCTAATTTCACAAGTAGCTGCTAACATTAAATTGTGTTATACTAATTAATCGGGACCTATTATTGCTTATTCTTTTTCCGAACCATTTAATTCTACTGTGGTTGCTGGGAGGCTGAAGCCTATCTCAACTGCAATTTTCCTGCAAACACACAATTTTCCTGCTGGTTCAGGAATCAAACCAGCAACCTTTAAGTCCCAAAGCCGCTTATCTGATCATTAGGCTACAGCTGCCCCCCCAAATTATTTGACACTCCCTGTCGAGGAATCAAACCCCGGTCTTCCATGTCAAACCCGGGAAGTGATCAGAGGACATTCTTGCTGTAAGGTGGACGTGCTAACCACTACGTTTAACGTCCACCAAATCAAATCTACACCTAGAAGTTATTAGATCTGTGTACACTAAGACCTACAATAATTTTCCTCGAAAGAATAAAAACTATTTTATTCCCCAGTCAACAGTAAGACACATGGAGAAACCTGTTTCTAATCCACTCTAGCGACATATCTTGAGAGCACGTTTTTGGCTATATGCCAGAATTCAGGCGCCGCAGCATTGTATGATTACATACAGCTTCAAGGATATATAAAAGCAAGTGATGGGAAATTGTCACATTTACTGAGCAGTGGAATTTGTCCAATATAGGAAATGATGTAATTCAGCTAGTATAGATGTATATATCTTTAGATTACATCTGATCTTAAGCACCACAGTGGCTCTGGTTTCCTCACTCACCCCATATCTGTTGGTGAATTATCTCCTCGAACTTGTCCATGTGTGTGTTAAGTATGTGTGGAGGGCTAATACTTTCTATAAAGGGATACTACATTTTATTACTGTTAAGTCAATTCGATGTCTCTGAATATCACCATAAGAAACCAAAGTATTCAGCACCCGGTGTACCTAATTTGGCATAATGTACATGTGCATAGCAGATGAATGAGTAAACAAGCTTCAAAGCAATTAGCAAATGACATTTGGTAACTTTTCATTTGGAGCCTCAGCCTAAATCACAGCTTAGTCTCAGCTGCTTCTACTGGGGTTGAGGAATCATAAAGCAGAAACTTTCCAGAGTTTCTTACTGTAAATATAACAGAATACTAAAATAATAGTATATTGTGTACTAATAATAAAGAATACTGAACTAATAGTGTCATCATGCATAAATTCAAGCAACTCTATTCAATATTTGAATAATAAATAGACAAATGTCTTTTGACATGCTGATTTTTTTCCAACAAAATATAATTTGAACATGTGGTTATCACACATGGCTTTTCACATGTGCATGCTGCTGTGACTTTTCTAGGTGTGGTTTTCCATGGTATGTGGGTGTGTGTGCATGTGTGGTTAGCATGCACCAATAAGTATAAGTGGCACACATAAAGGAAGACATGCTTGCAGTGTTTCCCCTGACAACAGTAAGGTACACTTCTCTCACCTCTGTTTCATCACTGTGGTCCAACTTCCCCATCCTCAACTCAATTTGTCTTGTCAACCCTTAGATACCTTACTTAGACTGAGAGACAGAAAGACAGAAAGACAAATAAATGGAAGCTCTGATCAATATAATTTTACATAGACATTTGCACAGTGTGTTAACCAAACAACAATGTGCTTCAAAATACAAAATATTTTCCCACAGCATTCTTATCAGAACACGCATGATTAATCATTAAAAATGTTCAGCCATTTCACTGTATTAAAACTCGTGCAGTTCTGTGGGCTCATTGGTTAAAGCTCTGAGTTACTGATCTGAAGATTTGGAATCATCACTCTAGTTTCTCACACCCTAGGCGTGAATATATGTGTGAAAGTGTGTACATGATGCCCTGAGAAGGACTGTTGTCTCAACCATGGTGTTCCTCCCCAATAACCAGTGTTCCTGAGATATGCTCTGAATCTACTGCAACCCTAACAAGGACAAAACAATTGAATATGTAATTAAAGCACTTTACAAAACAATAAATGCATTATCTTTGCATATACTTTATCCATTAGGGTAACGTATACTAGCGTAATTACTGCATTCATCAAAGGAGTAGTGGAGAATGGTATTTTATGATAGTAAATGCTTATTCGAGGGCAGCCAACGTGACACACACATAGTGCAGCAATTTTTATACTGGTTAAATAACACCATTTTGCACAATAATGTTACTGTAGTGTCCATAATATTCATGAAAAGTAATGATTCTATTAATTATCATTCTACATTATATTAAACTGCCCCAGCCAAAATAAATAAATAAAATACACAGCATAATTTGTTTCATCACATTTTACTGCCAGCTGTTTTGGTGAGAAACAGAATTAACCATTCAGGACCATGCACGAGCATGTCACACTTTTAATTCACTTATATAGATCAAACAGTAACTTTACTTAGTAAGTCTGAATTTAATTTCAATTTAAATTTAAAGTCTCAGCTGAATACTGTGTGGAGGCCAAATCATATATTTATTTTGTTACAGTGTAATAGTGTTAAAAATGATAATGCCCACATATTTAAAATAAATAAATAAATAAAGCTTTATCCAGTTCATAAACAATATAAATATCTCAAAATTATTATTATTATTATTTTATGGCTTTTATTTTGTACAAAACTTCAGTCATCTCAAATGAAGCACTTTAGGCCTAAAGGAAGCTTGGGGCAGAGTTGAGCTAAAAGCTACACACACACACCTCATTGACTGCAGACATCTTTTTATTATTGCTTTATTTTTTGTCTGTTTGTTTGTTTGTGCGGGTTGTCCACATCCTGACAGTTTGGTATGACATTAACACATTACCCTTTATCTCACTCCCTCATGCACTTTTTCTTTATTATATGACACTTAATTGCTAATCAACTCTTAATCATAGCCTCATACAGTGAACCATTAAGTGCATTTGAAAACACACTTCATGGTCACTTGGTAAATGTTGAAATAATACCAAAACAAAGATAATTATACACATCATGAATTGAAATGTTCAGTATAAAATGTCACCAGGTGCTAATACTAGGAATACTTGTTTCTGTAATGAATAAAGCTTTCAACTGAAGAAACTTATTAGTTAATTAATCTTTTTTTTTTTTTTTACATTCCCAGTCCAGCTGACCTTCGGTGAGCTCCCACACACAAGCTATTTCACATGGCTGAGTGACTCAACCCACACACACTTAAACAAATACAGAGGCAGAGTCTGTTCTCTACACCAATCACAGAGCCTTAAAAATAGAGGGGTGTGGGTCATTTTTTAGGTCATAACCAATCATATAGCTTACTCTCCTTGTAATATAATATTGACTTTGGGTTCCCTGGTGTTGCTGTGAAGCTGAGCATTTGTCAGAGTGGAAGGACTTGCTTCTTAATTAATCTTTTTTTCTATCATGGCATATTCAGATTCAGTATGAAGAGGTAAAAACTTCAGACTTGGTCTTTTAAATGCCTTCAGTACTCTACAAAAAATGTTTAGAGCTATCAGTATGATCTAATGTCTAATGCACTAAAGAAGTCAAGCAAACTATGACCCATGGCACAGCATTATGGTAAATCTCATTAACATCATGCTAAATCTGATTAGCATCATTCTCAGAGACACACATGCAACATGGAGTAAACAGATTATCACAGATCAACACACAGTTCAGACATCGTTCAGGAGAGTATTGCATATTGTACAATATGTAAAATCTATGCAGTACACTAAAACATGCAGCAGAGGTTCATGTTGCACATTCTGGCTAGATGATACAGGATGGAAAAATATGTGACGTATATACTGTATAAGTATTGATTGTGTGTGCTGGATGGTTGGACTGCCTGGTTGACTTTCATTTCCCCTAAGCTCTGTTGCTCATCAGGAGTTCCTGCACTGGTCCAGATAGCATGGTGTTTTCCTCTGCCGCTTGTTTAATTTCATATCGAGTGCTGTGGCCTAAGCCAGGTGCCCAGCAGATCCACAGCTCCATCCAGAGCACAGAGAAATATAAGCAGTAAAAAAGATGGGCAGACGTGTCAAATACGCCATCTTCAAACAGAAAAACAGATGTGTCGTAAATCCATGCAAATGAGCATCAATATATAAACTGTGATTTATTTCACCTGTAATCCACAGTAGTGTTATTATGTTTTCTTTCATGCCACATTGTTTAACTCAAACAAACTACTTCAAATTCAAATTTTATTTGTCACATACAAATTATACACAGTACAATATGCAGTGAAATGCTTAGGAAAAAATGAGACAGGGGAGAGCGCGACGCAGTCCCCCACTACCAGAAATTATGCAATCGAGATTCCCACATTTGGGGAATTCGCAAAGGTCAGCACGGCCCAAGCGCAATGGTCGAGCCTCGCTCTGGGCAAACCACCTTGGTGATCATGGAATCGCCCCTGCCAGGTAAGTAAGTACTTTGTTATGAAGGCCAAAAATGTACATTTAAAAAAAAGAATAAATAAAAGTCTGCATTCCCATAAAAAATAGTTAATATAGCATGCATTGATTTGATGCTATATAATCAACAGAAAAACTTTGGTAACTAATTTAACTCTCTGGGTAAAAAACTCACTGCACTGTGTCCAAGTATAGCTCCAAAGACTCAAAACTTGCTGCCAGGAACTGGAAGCCAGATGCTTTTTTAGCAACGCTGCAAAAAGGTTCGGCTACCATGGAGATCATAGAGTTTGATATTGGCTGAGATGAAAACAACCTGTTTAAGAGGTTAGTGCTTCGTCTGCCTGTATGACTGTGCACTTGCTAGCCCATTCTCATTCTTATCAACCTTGGATTTAAAAAACAACCAGGTGTCTTACATTGATTATGGGGATATATTGTAGTGAATTTAAAGAAGTTAATGGTTTGATTCCCCCCAGTGCAGCTAACCGGGTTATCAAATGCAGGCCATGTCTCTCACTGTCTGTGGTGAGAGGCATGTAAAAGAACCATTGCTTATTTTTGTCAAGAGTAGGCTGCACAGCCGTCAGCATGTTTCTGCCCTGTGATGGTCTGGTGAGCTGTCCAGGGTGTACTCTGCCCTCGCCCAGAGACGGCTGAGATGGGCGCCAGCCTTCCCACAACCCTAATTAGGATTATGTGGTTCAGAAAATGAATGAATGAATGAATGAATGAATGAATGAATGAATGAATGAATGAATGAATAGTTTGATTCCTTTGACTAGCAAACATATCCAAATTTTCGTATCCAACATAACATATCCAAAGGTTCATATTACAAAAGCGTAAGACATTTCCAAGTTACAACAAATAATAGAGTTGCTGAGGGGTTCACTGACATGAATTTCAAAGTGAATCTAAGCTTTATATAAATAAAATACCTGCCAAGAATGTGCTCATTACAGTTCTGGCCTTCTAAAAACGACAATATTCAATTACGTAAACTATCTCTACCAGTCATCTTCATCTCTGAAGGTTTGAATCTGGGTGTTTTTAGGAACAAAGTGATGCATGAGTGTGTAAACACCGATGAAAGATGAGCTCTGAGCTACAGTGTAGCGAGTGCTAATGCCAAGAGATTTTAACTGTAGCTGTTAACATTGGCCAGTGTTCAGATTGGAACCATCTCAACATGCAGTTCCAGGTTCCATTGCGTACAAATGGTGTGAATCTTCAGATGATCTAATGTTGTAATAGAATCAGGTTTATTTTAATATAACTACACCCCATGGAGTCTTCATAATGTACCTCAGTTTATGTTGGAATCACTTTTCAAGTATCCTTATAAACTAATAAAATATGAAGACAGTTGGTACGTGTATGACACCTGAGGTTATTCTCTGTACATTACACTTGAAATATGTACAATTTTTTTTATTTGGTTTTCTAAAGGACACACAAACTGTTTCAGTGAGATGGATGACAGACTGCTGGCATAAAATGTGAACTTCAGGGTCTGTTTTTTGTTTTTGTTTTTAGAATGATGAGACTGTCTTCATTTATTAAAATGTCTTTATTTTTTAAACTTGGAGAACATGTACATAATGTCCACAGAACATAATATGAGCATGATATATTATGGTTTATGTTGCCTAGAGGAAACACACTTATAAATATAGCTCCTAGATAACAGTGTATGCATGTGTGCCAAATAATAAAAGTGTACAGGAGAGGCTGATAGACAAGAAAACAATTACTGCAAGAACAAAGCACTAAAAATAGCTTTTGTGATTGGAGGACTGACAGTCTGTCTACTCTACTCTGACTCTCTGTGTGAAAGATATTTTCAATTTGAGACCAGCTCTATGATTTGCTTGTTTGTCTAGATTACCCTGCCCAGGAACATATCATCTTTCAGCTTGTGTGTATGTACGGTGTGGATTGATAAATGAGGGTCTGACACTCCAAGGATGTGCAGAGTGCTTAACCTCTAAAGGCATGCAGGACCTCTCGACTTGCCAGCCTTATGATCTATGCAAACACAAAGTCTGTGGCTTCTTATCTTTGACTGGCCTACACAGGCGGCTCCACAGATCTTTGATGTATGCAGGGTTTTAATCAGGGTTTTTGACCGGTGCTAAACACTAATGTTAAAATGTTGAATTTATATAATTTATATAAATTTCTAGGACATCAGCATTTATCAATTAGGATTATGCTATAGTTTCTGTACATGTGTGGAAGTATATTTCTATAAAGATAATTTGAGACAAGGTATGTTAAAAAATTTAATCTAATTAAATCACATAAATTTGTGGGGACAACACTAATAACACATGCTGTAGGAAAGGATCACCATTTTTTATTAAAGCCAGAAGACAGAAAAAAGACAGAAATTAAAGGGTTAAACAACATTATTAGTAAGGTGTTAGATTACTATGAGTCATCAGAACAGTTACAATGAACTTTGAAGTTGTACTCTGTACATCACTCCAGTAGTATGAAACTGTACT
>JBCNYG010000006.1:10293502-10325332 GCA_039654305.1 Porochilus rendahli | reverse complement strand
GATCTTATATATACATATATGTTTCCATGTAGGATAACACGGCATAAAAGAACCACCAGTTTTTCCTTAAATTGTCACCTATATGGACATACATTACTTATGGCTTTAACAAAACAAACACCCTTGTTTGACCTTTTCCCACCTTTTCCACACCTCTGTGTTTACATGAAAACACCACTCATACATGCTTGCCAGTCACCTTTCACCAGTATACTGCAAAGATGCTTGTGAGATTCGCCGAAAGCCAACAGCCACATCTTGGCTCTTCAGCATAATCTGGATATTAAAATAAATTGATAAATAAAGTGCTTTCAAACATACCATGATATACCATCAGCAACAACAACAACAACAATTACATTAACAAATACATTAAGAAGCCATGCTAAAATAATAAAGATTACAGTAATACGTGAACGGTGATCATAATAACATGTATTACATTTAAATTTTTCCTGGTTGTCTTTCTGATTCCGTTTGTCCTGTGATATCACTTTTCTTCTTCAAGAACTGGTGAGTTTTTGTAACTGACTAGTTTTAGCACATAATAATTTTATTATTTAAACCCTTCTGCCCGGAGAGGGGTGTGTAGTGATTCCCATACCATTTGCAAAACCAAATAAACCGTTTCTCCCTTAATTTCTTTCTAAAGTACTGTCTTTACTATAACTAATAGACAGTACAAAATCACTGTAGTCTTCATGTTTAATGCATTCTTTTGGTGATCAGATGCAGCATGGGAAATACATACGAAAAACTTTCCATATTCTTATGACCTGTATGCCCTTTATGTCTATTCTAATGCATGCGCCTCCATGTTGAAAGTGTGTGTGTGTATAATAAATTCTGGTGTAAAGTGAGTGATTCTCCTTCCCAGGTGTGGGACAGATACCTCCCACAACTGACCTTGAGAGGAGCAGAGATCACTGAAAACACACTCAGTAGTAGCATGAATAGACCAGGAGCACCATTTTCCCAACAATACACATTATATCCGGTATTTAAACAAGGGATTGGGGTTTAAACAGCATTTTCATCACTGAATAAGTAAAGCAACCACAGGAACAGAAAAACCTCGCTCTGATGTAATAAATCAGCACTTAACACTCGGTTATTTATCATGTACGGACAATAAATGACTCTCTGTTTAACCCAAGTTTAACATTTCAACCAAAACACAGATATATGACCGTTATTTTCCACATACACTCTTATAGCTTTAGCGTTTGTATCCGTTGAAACTACACGCGCGCAAAACTACTCCACGCGCCCGGACGACCAGTGTGAGTTGAATTCGACCTCGTATACGATTTTGTTAAGCACACACAAGTCTGCCTGTGATTGGACACTTCCAGGCCTTCCACCTTGAGGTGACCTATTAGAAGACGTGTGGGCGTGGCCACGCAGCAGAAAGGATATATGGGGCGGATCCAAGCCAATGAGCCGGGTACGACTCTGTCCTTTCTAAATAGCTAACTGAAAGGAGTACAGCTCTGGCGGTCAGGTACCTGATCGAGAGGCACCAAAATTAAAAAAAAAATTAAAAAATTAAAAAAAATAAAGGCAACTTAAGGAGGAGAAACAGTATCTGAAAATGCCCGCGAATAAGGACGGAGACGGAGGATGGAAGACCTTTGTGTGGAATTCTGAAAAGAAGGAATTTTTAGGACGTACCGGCGGCAGTTGGTGTAAGTGCTCGACATTTTGTCTTGTGAGTCCTCGGCGGTTAGAGAAGCGACTCTCTCGGGGCGTCAAGCGTATGTATGCGTTTAAATGTCCTGCTTTCAGCTGAAGGATAGGACGTGAAAATAAAATTTAAAATAAATAAAGAGCGCAGACAGACGGCAGCTCAAGCCACCTGTTCGTTGTGACTTTCTTCAACACGCTGTGTCGTGACTTTCATTTTCAGTGGAAGAGAGAGATAGATCATACCGCCCTCACGCTGCCATGGCACTAACAGACACACAGACACAGACACACAAGTCTAACGTGCTGTTACATGGTTTAGCTATATTTCTATATATAAGTCCACACAACGCACTTTTTTTATTGTTTAGTTCAAAAGTATTGGCTATTTGACTACATTGTTAAATACCTGTCAGGGAAAATATCAATTATTGAAAAACAAACTCAACAAACTAAGCTGTGTAGGCTAGTAAATGAATAGTTAATGGGGATTTGAATTCAGGAAATAAATGCTAGAACAATAAATTGGGTTGTTTATGATATGATATGAGTGTTATGATATAGATGTTTATTCATGTAAAGATAAAGAGATAAAACATCCCATTTTGACTGTCAGGGTAGTTTTCTGTGCTAATATAAATACTGATATCGACACTAACGGGTTTTGTGTTTCCTGTCAGACCTGGTTTTGAATTCCTTCAGTGTAATTACAGCGTTACAGCATGGTATTTAATCAGGGAAGAGAATAATCGTGTAACCTTTCGGCACAATGCTTTTACCCCCCACCCCCCAAGGTGAATCAAGGTGAATTTAGGCCTGCTCCTCTGGTACTTGTGTTTACTCATTAAGTCGACACTTTAAACTCACATTAAACCCTCATAATTTCTTCTTGCTTGTTCAGTCAGACACGTGCATCATCTTATTGTCCGAATAGAGCCCGTTTTTAACTTTATTTTGGCGTTTTATAGGGCAGGAGGCTTGTGAGGGTTATAGTTTATCACTGAGTATTTATTTTAGCCTGTGTGCTGGGGAGTGGAGTGAGACAGGAGGGCACATGGCTCTCTCTCTCTCTCTCTCTCTCTCTCTCTCTCTCTCTCCCCATTCAAGTCCTGTAGTTCTGTTATAGCTGAATAAATAGTGCGGAAAACCTGTTGAATGTTCACCAGAGTACTCTTATACTATCTTTGTCATTATCCGTGCTCAACAGGTGATGTTTAGAGACACCACCGTGCTGTGTTTTCTGTAGAACAGTAGCTCTGTGCTGTAAAATGGTGGCATGTGGTGACCGAGTGAGTGACTTGTCGCGTTTCCCCGGATGGGTTTCACCATCATACAGGCAAGGAGTCAAAGCATGACGCTAACTAGCGCTGTGAAATTTAGCACCTCGGTTAGTGCGGATGTTACTGTGACATCACAGAAATGTATTTAGGAATGAATGTACTTTCGATAGCGAGAAAAGTTGATAGGAATGCGAAGTATACTTCTGAAAACTAGCATCGACTTTGTTATTTTGTTTTTTTCCAAGCTCTGTGCTAATGCTAACCGGCTAATCAAACTTCAAACCATGGTTTACATCTCTGAACTCTGATGCGTTTTTAGAGCTTATGGGAGTTGATCTTTCAGTCTTGATGGCAGAAATGATCAACGTGCTGCACAGATATCACTGTGTACCGGATAAAATGCGCCATAATGTTTTTTTTTTTCTTTTCTTTTTTTTATTATTAACTGTCCGCTTTGTTGTGAAGATGAGAAGGAGTTTAGCGGAAGTGACGCAACTCACCTTCTCATTGCCGCCCTTATACTTCACTTTATACATTTTCTCACCCATCTTTCACTCCCCATCATGGACAATCTCTGCTCCTGGTAACACGGTCGTGTCAGACATTGATCTGCTGTCTTGTATGGTCAGGTTTCAGAAGTCAGAGATCACCTTCATGATCATGGAACAAGATGTGTCTCAGTTCCAGGATGGCAAGGACAAGGCCGACCCCCCTCCCCCCACAACCATCGTAATTATTCTCCTTACAGAAGTATTTACAGAAAGTCTGTTGTTGGGGTTTTATTGTATTGTTTTTGAAACAATGAATCCGTGAAAGGTGTTTCCTGCAGATCCGTACACTGTTTTAACCCAGGGTCAGAGAAGTAGGAAGGTCGAGCACCATCAAACCCCGGTGTTTGGCGAGCATCTCAACCCGTCTTCATTGTCTCTGTGTGTGTGTGTGTCCATGAGACCCTCACCTTACTTAGTTTTTCTTAAGGTGAGGGAAATGTGACTGAGCTCTGAAAGCATGGTGGTGTGTGAACGATGTAATTCTCTTCTCATCACTGGCATTCACAACAGAGTGAGATTTCTGGACTGTCTGGACTTGTATTGCAGTCTTTGCCAACTTAATACAGCCACTGTGCAAGAAACAGACTTCCCCACATGGAAAATCAGGAAGTCCCTCGTCACGAGAGTCACATGACACCTGGTTTTGCTTAGTTTTGCATTTTGAAGGAAATCAAATTATGTAACTCAAATAATGAAACTGTTTTAAATATGCAATGAAGTATTATATTTATATTAAAATGGATTTCTTTTGTGTGGAATCAGTTTAACAAATTATTGTATAATTTATAATATAATATAATATAATTACATATATTTACTTTTTTACACAATTATTTCGCTCCAAAAGAATGTAAGAGTTTTATATTCATCTATAAATAGAAAATGAATTGTTTAGAGTGGAAGTAATCTATTCATCTTAGCATCTTAGCCTTGATGGAGATGTTAAATTAGCCACTCTTTAATAACCTGACTTCCTCTCATTGATCCGTAATGCACCCGAATCTGTACCGATGATCGAAAGTTTTACAAAGTTGGCTGTAACTGTTTTCCCCATCACTTAATACAGTCTTTCTTCCTTTGCAGTTAAAATCTTCATCTTTTATGTAATCTTCTACGGCTGCTTGGCTGGAATTTTCATTGGCACTATCCAGGCGATGCTTTTGACCCTAAACAACTACAAGCCCACGTATCAGGACAGAGTTGCACCCCCAGGTAATCAACAAGAACACGCTCACTAGTGCGGACATGTTTCAGATTTTTTTTGTGCAGACTTAATTTGAGGCCAAATGTTGCATAATATAATATACATAAACTGAATCAGTGAGAAGCTGAACTAAATCTAACTAGTTAATTAATTGTAACTACTAGCTTCCTGATCAACACCCTGTGCTGAATTTTGTAATGGTATTCTCACAATGTTGGCATTTTAATTAGCCTTTTCAGTAATTATTATACTTCTTTTAGGACTAAATATCATAATGTGCTCTGGTAATGTTGTCGGGTTTAGTGGTGCTGTAGTTATTAAGCTAATTTGCTGATCTGTAAACATCAGCTCATGACTAAGTTATAATGCAGCTGCAAGGACAAAAACACATGTATAATGAAACTGAGTGTGTTAAGTAGAAGTGCTGATGATGCAGGGTAGAAGTAATGCGAATATTTAAACAGCGGGTTTTTAGGTGTTTCATACTTGTAGTGAAACCTTGAAATGTTCCTCCTTTATGTAGCTTTCCTGTTTTAAATGTAGAGCGAGCTTTTCAGCCATTTTGTCTTCAGTCTCTTCATCTCTTCAGTCAGCCTGATGAGGCTGTGTGTTTTAACTGTAACGCTGTAGCAGCAGGGCACTGCTTCTCTCTTCTTCACAGTTTGATAACTGTCATCACATGTCATGATTGCCCTTCTTATAGAAGGGCTGATGGTGATTCAGCTTTAAACTGTATGATAGGTGCATTGTAGTGTATGTTAACTGCTTCAGCGTGAATCAAGTTTTGCTGACCCAATGTAACTAATTAAAAATTAAAATCCAAAGGGGAAAAACTGATAATTGGCAGTAAGTCTGGTCAGTATTACAGATTGCTAATTTTGGAGGACGTTCCAGCATTGATAGATTTCTTATTGTTCTAATGCCAGACGTTTGCTCAACCGGCCTCCACAGTTTTGAGCCAGTGAATGTTTGCACAGTGTGTGCTGTCGCCTTGGCATATATTTAGCTGTATTCAGTCTTAGACAGTTTGCTGGTGCCATTTCCCCCTGAAGAGCAGCAGCCTCTGTGCAGATAGGTTCAGGGAAAGAAGGGACATGATTAGGTGCCGAGTGGAGCCCAGTAGAGCGCGCTATGATTGGAAGCTACGATAAGGGAAGGAGGTGGTAGACACGCTCACTGCTCTAAAGTCCCACCCTCCTCTCAGGGGCTAAAAGTTTCCATTGTGTGAGCAAAGCACGTGAGGTGAAGCAAAGTGGGGGCAGGCTCAGGCATTGTTGGGCAGAGTCTGTACAAGTTTGCATGTAGTAAAATAAATACAAAAAAATGTTTTTTGTTTTTTTTTAATTGTTTCAGAATGAAAAAAAAGTCAGAATTTCAGTATGGAAACAAGAAATGCACATCCATGCCATGACCATTAACAGGAACCATGACCTTGTAAATGAAGCAATCCAAGGATTCCTCCCACTCGTTCCCCCCCTCTCAGACTGTGCTCATAACCACGCCCCAGTTTGGCCTTGCGCTCGAGCTGGGTGGAAAATTACCGCCAGGCTGAGAACAGGAGTTTCATCTGAATAGCTAACCATGACAATGAATGGATTTGGCTGTAGCTGTGCAATAGAGCAAATGTGCCTATATTTGATGGTTACACAAAAAACTACTGTAGAATTTCTTTTGAATCGTTTCATGAATGCAGGTATGCTCAATCAAAAAGTCCTTTTTGTTTCCTCTTCTTGTCTCAGGCTTATCACACATCCCACGTGCTGAGAAAGCGGAGCTCTCCTACAGTGTGAAGGATGACGAGAGTTACAGGGACTTTGTTAAAACCATGAAAGAACTTCTGGAGCCATACACAGATGATAAACAGGATGAGATGAAACATGACGACTGTGGAGGTATGCTGGGTTTTTAGTCAGTTGGGAATTATGTAATGCAGAATAAACTGGATATCCATGTAAAAATGTATGTACAAGGTCACATATAGTGTGTAAGGAAATGTGTATGTGTGCTTTGTACAGTTCACACTATAGTTACTGATCGGGTACAAGGTCAGCTCTTTAGAAAGGCATGATGGAACTGAGAGTGGGTTGTGGAATTATTCTTAAATTAAGTGTAGAACATTAGTTTTGCCACATATGCATCAAATTCCGTGCAGTTGTATACAAGTGGTGTGGACATGACAAGGAAGATGGCACATGGAAACCTGCTATTACCCATGCAGTGAATGTGGGTAATGACTGCATAAATGTGCGCGTGCTTATGTCTCATGTAGGAAAATTGAAGTATGAATGCTTTGGTTCTCACATTTGGTGTTTCATGTTTAGAAACTCCTAGGGGATACATGGAACGTGGGCCATTGGACATTGAAACGGGTGTACAAAAGGCATGCATGTTTAAGAGGTCCTGGCTGAAGGCCTGCTCAGGTGTGGAAGACCCGAGCTTTGGCTTTGAGCATGGCACTCCCTGCCTTATTGTCAAGCTCAACAGGATTGTCAATTTCAGACCCAGGGTGAGTTCTAAGAGATGAAAATACAGAAGAATGCACTGAAAAAGTTAAGTCATTGCTATACAATAGGATTGGCTTTACATGTAGTTTACAGATTATTTTTTCATTCTTTAGCCTCCCAAAACCAACGTTTCACTCCCTGTTGCTGCTGAAGGGAAGGTTCCAGAAAATTACATTCCTATCTACTGCAACAGCAAGGTACAGCACATTGTGTGCACTTCATTTTATATAGAATTCCTATAATACAAACACCACCCAACCATAAATACATTAACATTACTACTTCTACAACCACTACTACTGCTGTTGGTCTTCATTAGTGTTTGAGGGTTGAACCACAGCTGTTTTTTTCCCCCCTCTTCCTCTACAGAAAGCAGAAGATGCTGACAAAATCTTGGACATTAAGTACTTTGGTCTGACCCAAGGATTCCCACTGCAGTACTATCCTTACTACGGGAAGCTGCTACACCCTAATTACCTCCAGCCTCTTGTAGGCATCCAGTTCAACATTACCAGGGATGTGGAGCTGCGTATAGAGTGCAAAGTATACGGAGAAAACATTGATTACAGTGAAAAAGACCGTTATCAGGGACGTTTCGACCTCAAAATCATGGTCAAATCATGACCACAGCTATGAAAATAGCGCTTTTACTCTGCCCATTTCAAAACATAGTAATTTAGACCGATGAAAATGAAATAAATAAATATATAAAAAAGACAGTTCAATAACAATTTAAAAAAACAAAAACAAACAAACCACGACTAGTCTTGAACAAACTTTCATAACATACGGGACCTACACTTAATCTGTATGCTTTACACTAGCTTTCTCTGCATATGTCTAGGGTTAGAATGTAAACGTTACAGGAAGAGTAGCAATAGCAAAGTATTTATTCTACTGTAAATGAGAATATTCCTTGAGCCATGGGACATGTTCATTCATTACTGTAAATTATGATTCCACTACTGATGTAGCGAGCAGTGTTTCTGTCCCTGAGTATTTCTGCCTAGTGTGGTCTCACTCAATAGTTTTGGAGTGTTCAGTGCAGTAGTCGCATACAGTGGTCCTTTTCAAGCCATGTTATAATTTCTGTTATGTGAGTCAGTTTAGCGGTCCAAAGCGTGTGTGTGTATGCTTGTACGTGGTTGTATGTGTGTGTGTGTGTTTGTATTTGTATAATAAAAAGTAGTGGCATGGTACGCGCTGATATCCCCAGGTCCGTATGTGAGTAAATGACTGCACTCCATGGAACCTTTATTTCCTTCTCTTTTTGACTTATTTTGTTGATTGTGGGGAAAATATTTTACACATCGTCTTCTCTTATTTGATCATCTTGCAGTGTGGGAGTTTTGGGTTAATGACATTTCTGTATAAGGCTTTTACTTTCTTCTTCTTCTATAAGTGTAGAGCTGTGTGTATCTAGTGTGGAGGATTGGCTCCATTCTAGCACGGAGGAGTGTTCCTCCCTATGGTCACCGTGGCAACTCAGTGCTTTAATTTAATTTTTTTTGTTCTGTTTTTTTTTTTTGTTTGTTTGTTTGTTTGTTTGTTTTGCTGGAGACATCACAATGTGATGTAACTTTCTAATGAATGTTTTAGCCATTTACATGGTGGAAGAATTTTATATTTATGCAGTTGTACAATTTTTTTCTGCAGGAAAGTGTATTGTATGAATCCAGATACCAAAGTCACTGGTCAGAGTTTGAAACTTATCAGATCCAATGCAGTACCCCATGTAATATGATGTTTCTTCAATGTTAAAAGTGCTTAAAAAGTCGATGTTGGACAAAAGAACATCTGTCAGGAGTTGCATCTGCTCTTGTTATTTTATTTAATACAGGTAAGGCCTAAACAAATAAATGTACAACAAACCAGACCGGTGTCTTTTCTTTTTATTAAAACAACCATTAAAACATTTATGCGCAATTATGTTATCTACAATCAGCCATCTAGAATCTTGAAGAAATACTGGACCTGTTGGAAAAGAAGAACATCCTATAAATATACATGTATTGGATATAGAAAATAATCTGCTTTCTTCAAAATATTCATATCTTGTTGCTTTTTGCCAGAAATGAAGATTAAATATTTTTCCAGCTGTATTCGTCAATACCACTTATAACAGTCAAGTGACAGGAGAAAAAAATCACTGAGATGGTTAAAGGGTCAAACCCCAGTGTCAGTACTTTGGAACCACCTTTTGTATTGTTTACCGCAATGAATCTTGGGATACTTCTCTACTTTCACATCTAAACTGCAATATTTACCCACTCTTCTTAACAGACTTAACTCTTCAAACTCACTATAATTGAGTTTAAGTCTGGGCCACCCAAGGATATTTACCTTTTCCTTCAACCACTATGTGGTAAACTGTTGCATGCTTTAGGTCACTGTCATGGAAGGGGAACCTTCTTCCCTTTAACTTTCTGGCAGAGGGCAGTCACAATTTGACGATATATTGCCCCATTTATTATTACTTCTATCTTGACAGGTCCATGTGGCAGAAAAACACCCCGACAAAAGGACACTACCACCTACATGCTTTACTGTAGGTATGGTGTTCTTTGAACTAAGATGGTAAATTTGGCATTAAGGTCAAATAGTGTTTGGTCTCATCTGGCCATAACACCTTTCCCCATTTGGCCTTATGGTGTTTTGGCAAAGCTCAATCAAGACTTGGCCTTTTTTTTTTTCTTTTTTTTTTCCAACCCTCCCATACAAGGCACATCAGTGCAGCATTTGTGATATAGTTACAGACACATAACAACCATTCTTTAACAAAAATTCCTGTAAGTGCTTGAAAGTTTCAAAGGGTGCATCTCATAAAACCTTAACTCCCATCCTTGTTTCCCTCACTTGCATCTCATCCTTATGCTTGGTCCTTCAGACCAAAGAAACATGGAGTGATGCAAGGAGCCAGAAATGTCACATGGAGCAACATCCACTGCTGATGACGGTTGCACAACTGACCTGCTATGTAAAAATACCTAATGTCCTATAAGGGGCGGATAATTTATACGCTTACATGCAGCTCTACCAGAAAGGCTGCTCTTGTGTATCTTCACTCATGGATCCTTGCTCCTCGATGCACAAATAAGAGAACTGATGCACAATAAGACAGTTGGGACAGTCGACAAAGATGGTGGACCACAAGAACTTACACTTCAAGCGAGGATTGAGAAGAGAGATAACAAATAAGAATTTGAGGTGCACCACACATCGCTCTGGGTAGTCTCTGTTACCAGTTTCCTCCTCTCTCTTATACACACTTCTTGATTATGGACATTATTGTGCCCCTAAGGATTGATAAAACCTTTGAAATTTTTGTATCCATCTTCTGGCTTGTATCTGCCCACAACTTTATCCCTGAGATCTTTTGACACTGCCTTGCTACCCATATGTGATTGTTTTTACAATTACATTTGCAAGCTTTTTAATGCTCTTGGATTATTTGTTTTTATGCTAAACTAATCAGAATGACTAGTTATATACAGTTAATAACTGATTTCAGGTGTAAGCCAATTAGCTTAGTTTGCAATAGAGAAGGTGTTAGTTTCATCTGTTTCAGTTTACAAATGATTTTAGCAGGTGGGGTGGGGGCTGATCCTTTAACATAATTTCTGGTATTTCTTTCAGTTGCCTGTTATAAATGGTATTGAGTACAGGTGGAAAAAAAAACTTTTCTGTGCATTTAAACAAATATTCACAAAATAATATTTCAGGGTGCAAAGCAACAACATATAAATATTTTGAAGGGTTAACACTTTCCCAAACCCACAGTAATAGAAAATTATTTTACTAACTGCAGATTGGTGAGCTTTGCCTGTAATTGTTTTCCAGTACCTTATTTTAACTTTATCATACCAACACAGCAGATGATCATCTTGTTTTATTTTATAACAACTGACTATCAAAACACACTTGTGAAGCCATTTAATGTGTTTTTAGAGTACATCTCCAAATGTGAGTCACAGTGAGAGACTGCTGTCAGTGCTGATGTGTGTACATGCATGTGTATGGCCTCTCTAAGAATGTGCTGGCCGAGCTGCCCAGCAGGCGAATGATTAACAAGGAGCCGTTTGTTAGAGAGGCGGCACAGATCTGGAGCTCGAGTTAAACAATGATGCTGAATGAGTCAAAATTACTGCCTGAAAGGAGCACAAAGCCCTTCCTCCACTTAATCCTGCTTCTCTTTCCCAGAGACATTATGCATGCTGTGGGTTTGATTCAGCCTACAGTGGACCATCATGAGACCTTCGTCTCGGGCTCACGTGACATGAGATGTGGAATTATTTGTGAAGGCGAGCAGTCGTTCGTCAGCAGGTCCAACTCACTCTGCCCTAGTTCATGACTGAAACAAAAGTAAATGAGATCAGCAAGGACTTACCTCCAGTAACCCGTCCTCTGGAAGGTCGGTACAGTGGACGGCATTCTGCACTTTGTTCTTGCCGTAAAGAGCTCGTAAAGTTGTGGGTCGCAAATGACGAGCGATTTCCTGTAATGGAACACGTGGGACGATTATACAAAGACATGGCAGTTCATTGACACCGTGCAAATAAAACAATGGACTTATTTAACAGCGGGACTCAGTCGACTTTGCTAATCCATCTGTTTCCTTTAAACAACAATAAGCCTGAACAGTGATAAGGCGAAGATGTGTACAGGGTGATGATTATTTGTACCCTACAGTGCTGAGGAATCAGATTGCTTTCCTTTATGTCTAAAGCATCAGGTTACTTACATTTGCTTGTAAAACAACAGTAATAGTTACTTCCTCTAGATCTGCCCATACCTCTTTGCTCAATCAGAATCACATGGAGATGATGAGGATAACAGCATTCAGCTTGCCTCATAAGTTGTGTAATAAGTGTGAAAAGATCAAGCTCAGATGGGTTCAAGTATTAGAGCTGTAAAAAAGGAATAATTAATGCAAAAAGGAGATAAAAGTAAGACTCCCGGCCATCAAACAGGTTCCAGAGAGGCACTAGTTTATTTAATCCAGATGTGTCAGAATCCGTGGACTGGCACAGGGCAGAATGTTCAGCATTCAGGACATGTTTTAATGCAGCAAACGAGAGGTGAAAAAAAGTCCTCATAATGTTCACAGATCAGAAACGCAAGAATTTTGCTTTTTTGTTCCTTTTTTGATGCAAGCAATAGCTCTCTGGAGAATCATTCAGTGCTTGATACTGACCCATTTACAAGGTTTCTCTGTGAGCACAGACTATTTTCCTTCATTTCCCTAATATGTGACATTAGTGATGCTAATTAAGCCTCTTGCATAAAAATAGAAGAAAAATTGCCAGATATCACAAGTTTACAACAAAAATGGGATCCGATCCAGTACTTATTCACAGTTACATGTTAATTTTAATTCATGAACATGTCCCGAAGAACAAGCAGATTTTTGTTTACCCCCAAGACCCACCAGAGGTCTCAGGCTTAAATTCCTAGTGTTAATTACATACTTTTCTTCTTACTGTATCATCTGAATAACATATGAGGAACACAGCATTACACTGAGCTATTGTGAAATTTTTTTTTTTTTTTTAGATTTTTGTGTGATATGGCCCAAAGCAAACTAGAGTTAATATTACTATCATGTAGTTTGTTGTTTGTTTGGTTTTGTTAAAATAAACGCAAGTAAAAATATAAATTCAGAGAAATCTTTTAATCTATTCACACAACACTTTTAATATTGCAGAAGGTTCCTGGAATCATTTACGTATAGCAGCTATAAATAGTGTAAGCAACCAATCCCTTAATTTCTTCTGGAGATATTATGGAAGGGAGAAAGTACAGCAACTCGATCATTAGTGCAAAATAAACCCTGATGGATATGCAGGACGCCGACCTATGGAAAGTCTGAAGTGAAGGGGTCCGGAATCACCCTGAAGGGATTTATTTCACAGTAATGACCTGCTCACTGTACATTGTGTGTCATGTTACATTTGTTTACTCACTAAAGAGTTAAATAATATGACACAAAATATTGATTTAAAAATAACTTTACTGATTAACTTATTTTCTTGATACTGCCAAAGAAGAGGTTCAGAGCATCAGTATGCTTTACACAAAAAACAGACTAGAATGCCATGACTGATCCAGTCAGAATCCAGTATTCAATGTGTTGGCATGTAAATAGCAATTACTGACTAATGAACATTAAGATGAAATAAGTATTTTGCCTTAATCCATGCCACAAAATCACAAGAAAAGAAAAAAGGTACAATTACGCCAGCATACAGACAATGTGAATGAGAATATGTTTACAGTAAAGAAGGCAGAACTTTGACTATGATAAAGTAACCCTCCTCCAGGTCCTCTTTTGCCATCTTCCTGCCCTTTGTGTAGAATGCAGGACTTAATACCAGGTTTTGACTTTAATTCTAGTTTACATATGTTTTGCATTGAAGGATCGACTGGCTGACTCACTGCAGCTAAAACAGAGCACGATGAAGTGGAAAGCTCAGGAATACAGGGCATGGGTTTTTCTGTCCTGCTTTAATCCCTGCCATAAGGAAACGTGATCAACCTCCCGTAGTGATGCTCCCAGGAGAGGGGACACATACAAATAATAATAAGACTTGAAGAAAATATACAGCTCCACACTATCCAAAGCCACCTGTCTGTTAGTCTGCACACTGGAGCAATGCTGAAATTTCTCAGGAGCTTGTATGGCTCATAATCCCTCCCACAAAGCCAACATACTATTATAAGGTTAGGAAGCTTTTAGTGCTAATAAAGACCACACATACAGTCAAACAAAGTTATTATTGTAAATTACTGTTTACGGAAAATAAGCTCCAAAGGCACATCATTTTCTATTAGAATCTGGGCATTAGTGGGCTATGGAGTGAAACCTTCTCATCTCTTCATTACATTCCTCTGCTCACTGCACCAGCCAAATATTTCAAGGCTGCACCAGTGAAATGATATCCTTCTGTCCAGATAGCTTCACCCAAGATGAGGATTTATACAGTCTTTCACAAGGTACAGTCTGGAACCCCACTGCTGAAATGAATCATATTATAATCTTAATCTTTTTTTAAATTCTAATTTTAAACCACAGGCTGATTGGTCAGTATGACTGACATTGCTCTGTCTGCAATTCACCAAATTACAGTTAAACAATACTACCGCCTACATCAAATAAACTGTACTGTAATACAGGGACTTGTATGGTACGGTCTCCACATAAACAGAATAAAAATGGGTGTAATTTTTGCTACAGTGAAATGTTCTGCAATAAACCATTTATTTACCATTTACTAAAGCCGTCTCTATAGTCAGCGCTTTGTAAACAGGTAAACCTGGAGCCAAGGTTCAGCATGGGAGCATCTTCAGAACAGAATACCAAGTGCTTTGTGGTTTCTCTGGAACATCATGCACTGCATTTCTTATTTATTTTTCCGTCTATTAAACTTCAAGAGAAAAGAGAATAGGAACACTTTTGCCTGGAAGCTACTTTTTATAGCTGTTATAACATATCTCATGGACATTACACAGCTTTAAATGTAACACAACAAATAGAATAAAATGTCTTTTAATAAGTAAACAAAAATACAATCGCTGGCAAATTGCTGTGGTAAAAGAGGAATACAACACTTGAGGCCTTGCTTTTGTTGGAAAATAATGACATTTGAGGTTAAAAAAAATACTAGAAGATTTTATATTTCCCCTGTTTGCGTGTGTTAATATTGAAAAATTGGAAGGTTAGAGGCAACAACGTGTGTGTTCAATAATACAGACATACCGCCTCCCCCATTTCAGCCCACACACTGAAAACATCAATAGAGAGTACACATGACGTCATCTGGCTGCACGGCTCAGGGACAAATACGCCTTAACATCAACAGTTCCCACACTTCCACTGACAAAATTTCGGTCATTATCTGCCTGGTGTTGCTCTCATTTAAAGAAAATACAGTGGAAAAGAAACCAAAGGACAAACAATATGTACTTCAATATTTGTACAATATGTACAAAAAGATCTTCAGATTTTTAAATGAACCAACAGCTGTGCTACTTTTAATCATGGTACAAAAACATTTCATAGACCTCAGGCTATGGAGAAATGGGGACCTATTTTCATCAAATTGTCAACGACCTACACATAGCACTTTATTTTGCAACAACAGGACAGCATAAAACCTGGGCTGTTTTGCTTTGAATGTTCAGTAATATATGGTCTGAACCGAACTGTTAGGTGAAGAGGAACATAATCAGGAAGGGGTGGTGAATAATTTGCAACTTCGCTAATAATCAGTAATAATAGTTTCCTGATGCATCTTCTTCCTGATCTGCCTCAGACTTTAAATTATTAATGATATTATGGAATTGATTGTGCTTCATGATGATTTTGTGCAGCTCTTTGGATTCCCCTCTTCTGATGGATGATGGACGGATTTTTCCATAATGATGATGTAATCTCAAAGTTGAGTCAACGGCAGCTTGCACTTTGAGCATAAAAATTTGTCACTATTGGAAAAAACTAAAAAACACTACTTCAATGGGAAATTTGAATAAGTGTGAGTACTGTTAATTTTTTTACAGTCATAACTGTGTTGTAGTTATCATTTTTTCCCATTACCTTAAAGGGTGCCAATATTTCTGGAATGGACTGTAGATCAAAAGCATACATTAATGTAACCTGACATTTCATTAGAATTGGTGGGGCAGCTGGTTATAGCCCACACTCTGTTGGACTCTATTATCAAGCAGGCCAGTAAGCATCAATAAACCATATTCATCTGCTGCTATACAGTGTATACAGTTTACTATGAATACTGACTTCAGCTCTTCAAGGCCCTAAAATAAATGTTATGAGGTAATTTTCACAAAACATCAACAACTCCGCTTGTGTCACGTACCTTATTTATGTACAGGCTGCATCTGGTTATGACAACCCTCATACGCTTAATACACAAAACAAGGTGGTCCAGGAACAAAATGACCAAAACACACATTCCAAGAACACAAACACACCAGTGCAGTTTTATATTCAACAGTCCTCATACAACCATAAGTAGAGAGGCCTAAACCATAGCCCTGTGGTTCCACTGAGGCATGTTGTATTCTTTGAGCTTTGGTGAAAAAGACCATTATAGTCTACTCCCTTTGACAAACAAAGCTGCCTGTGTGTTGCTCTTCTGTAAAAACAAATGGCTGCTTAGGTGATGCCATAACCTGCTGAGATCACTGTCTGGTTTCACATTTCACCCTCCATAAACCAAATCTGTCACTTCATGGCTATTAACAGAAATCCCAATCTCCCTTGCAGAAACAACAACATATCAGCACTGGGCTGTTTATAGCCTGTAGAACAACTGGGTTTGGTAGAGCTTGTTGAAATAATTTCACTTTGGATCTTTAGCTATCAAAGAAAGATCAAGACAGAGACATGTTTGTGGCAATAACCGGTTTACACCTTCAGTGCCAGGCAGGCACATATCTGATCTCAAATATAAAAAATGCAAAACATTTGTGAACCTAGTCATTTGAACGTGCCGGTCAGTAAGCTGAACATACCGAGGAATTCAGGATGGTGCACAGAAATCACCACAAACAGCACAAAGAAAAACAGCAGGTTGCTTTTACCAGAGAACAGATTTAGCACATAATAGAGGCTCGTATTTAGACACAAACCACGCTAACTCCACGTTAGGAAACAGGCAAGATGTACGAGAAGACTGCTGGTAAAGTTCACCCATCACTGTGCTGATTTATCAAGGCCTTAATTAAACCTTGTTCAATCAATCTCCTCTGAGACTACTGCTATGGTAACTGCAGGCTCCCCTGTGCTCAACCTCAGTGGTCCAAATTGGTATAGGCATAATAAACCTGCTAAGAATTTCTTCATAATACAATTCAGGCTTACATTATTTGATTAAACCATCTCTTTGTCAAACTGCATAATCCTGCTATGGTGGTGGGGTTATCTCTGAGAGAGGGTGGGGTATACCCTGAACAGTTTGCCAGTTCATTGCAGGGCCAACACACACAACTATTCACACTTACACCTAGGGGCTTATCAGGACAGCCAGTTAGCCTAATGTGCATGTCTTTGTAAAGTGGGAGGGAATCGGATTACCCAGAGGAAACCCTCGCAAGCACAAGGAGAGTAAAGAGTAATATACAACACCCTTCTTTAGGTCTATGGTAGCATGTACTTTATTTATTCAATTCAGTATTGTGGTCAGTGCTGGTCTAATGTATTCTGAGCAAAGGAAAAGCAGACATTATACACAAACTATGCATATATTCAAAAGTAAGCAGTAAGTATAGTATAGGAAAATACTCCATGATGAGGTGGTACCACCCTAGCTTTCTGTATCAGTACTTAAACTGTTCTATTCCTCTTAAAACCTTATACAGTTCACTCGCATGGGTTAAATACTACAGATAGGATGTGTTGTAGACTATCCTATTACTGTATTTTCACACCTGGAACTGGAGTCCTGTCCGTTAACTGAGAAGTGACCAGCTGAACTTTGCCAGCTAATACGATCTGTCAACACAGTACAATATTCATGATCTCTGGCACCACATGAGATCAACTACAGCTCACACATTTAAGCATTAGCTTATTTAGGCTCAAAACATCTGCTTTATGCTCAGTCTAAGGCAGAAGTTTGTGAATAAGCATGCTTGTTTAAATTCACAGTAAGAAGATCAAAGTGGGTGTGATGTCAGACTGCACAGACGTGGAGCCCCATTCACAGCAACAAGAGAAGCTTTTTGTGTTTAAAAGGTCAATTGGGAAGCTTTTTTTTTTGTCTCGTTGGCTGTATCAGACTTTATACTTCATCCTTCAGGAGATTCTCCTTGAAACTCTATTTCTTTCCATGACCTAAAACCTTTTCCCTAAACTTTAGGGAAAGATCCAAGATAGATTAACATACAGGTTCCTGAATAACACCTCAGGGGCTTGGAATGGGAGATAGACATGCTCCCCTTGCAGAGGTACCTTATACTCTGTGAGCGCCCCTTTTGTTATTATTGTTCTCAACGTTTGTGCAGGTCCCACCTTGTCTTTTTGTTTTCCTCCTTTCATTCCCACCCATAAGTGAGCCGTCTCCCCACTCATACGACAGCTACATATCAAGTCAAGGTGTATGAAGAGGGTTATCACATACTCCAAGATACATGAAGCCAGGCAGCTACATCTATTAAACTACTGTTCATGGGGCATCTCATAGCAACATAACAGACAGACTCTGATAAGAGCACTATTTGTCTTCTTTGGCATACTGAGAGCTCACAGATGCCCATGATTGGCTAGTGTCATTGAAACTCGCAAGAAGAAGGAAATGTGCCATAATTTCTACCAGAGAGTATTGCCAATTTTGCTCCTTTTTCTTATGGTATATACATATACATCATATACACTTATCCTAGAAAACCATAGCACTTGGCAAACCATTACTACTTATACTTGATAATTATTAGTGCTCTTTAAACAGAGATCCTTCAACCCTGCAGTAAAATAGACCCCTCATTATGCTGGCTATGGTTGTTTACACGGAACCAAATAAAGCTGGCTCAGTCTGTGTTTTTAAACACAGCATGCTGGGATTTTGAAATCAGAGGCAAGACATTTAACACAAAGCGTCTATGTCTAGTGTTATGTATAGTAGTGTGCAGTGAAGATTATACACCACCACTTTTATCTAAAAGGGCACCTAATAAAAAGAAGTAAAAAATTACTTCTCTATAATTTTTTTACTTCTTTTTATTAGGTGCCCTTTTAGAAAAAAAGTGGTGGTAGATAAAAGTGCTATTGTAGGGAACCCCCCAAAAAAATTCCGACAAGTATATTGAGGCTATAAACAAAAACACTGAAAATACCAATTTTTCTGAAAAATTGAAAGGTGCTACAAATGTTATTTTTTTTTTTTACTTTTGCATAGACAAAATGAACTGCAAACCATATAGAATGGTTTAGCGAGTAAATAAATAAAAAATACGATACACTTATACAACTTAACAAAAGGAAGATAACTCAGAAACTAACTACTATTCAAGTATTTATTTCACAATATTGGATCATAATGATGAAAACAATTAAACAAACAACAATATATAGCACCAACAAAAATAACAGTCTCTCTCTCACTTTTTAATAGAAAATTGTCAATATTTAGTGTGGCCTCCCTTTACTTTAATTAGCATTTGGCAGCATTTAACCTTTCAAGCACAGTGTTCTCATATTTTTTAATTTCATCACTTGCTAAACCCTTCCATATGGTTTGAAGTTCATTCATGCTATGCAAAATTCAAAACAATGAAATTTAAATTTTTATTTTCGGTATTTTGTTTATTAGCCATACTTTTACCTCAATATACTTGTCTGAACGATTTTTTAGGTTCTTGTTGCCTACAATATCATTGTTCAATACATTTTCACCAAAAAATTATAGAGAACTAAGGTTTTACCTCTTTTTATTTGGAGCCCTTTTAGACAAAAGTGGTGGTGAATAATCTTCACTGCACACTACTGTATAACAACAAGTATCACATATGCAAATACCCAGAGGATACCAGCGTTTTGTACAAAACCATAATGGTCAGTGAACTTAGAGATGAGGTGATCATTATTTTTATATCACCTTAACACTAAGTAATGATTTGTGCAATTAGATGCTGGAGGAGAAATTGAAGATATGTGTTAACTGATTAGAGGCAGAAAGCTTTTTAGGTGAGGACTTTTGACAGTTGATTTGGCGTTGGTCTTCGGGAAGAGAAAACGTCAGTGTTAAAAAGTCACACTCCCATCTGTACATGTCGGCTGTCCCTTTTATGCAAAGTCAAGTCCGGTGCTCTGACTACCAGTCAGACTAGAACAGGCTGTGTAAAGGAGGATTTTGGCACCCTTCAACAAAATGGACATAAAACAAATATTACACATCTATCTGCATTTTCTTCGAAAACAACAGGAGAATCTACATACATTTCTTTTCATACAAATCTTTTTAAAAAGTGTGAGCCTTTCAGGGAAGATTTGACTACTTATTTTCACTGGCGTTGAAAAAAATCTAAATAATTAAAAAAAAAAAAAAATTTATACAAAATACAACAGGAGGTGCATATGGTCTGAAGATTTTGTGGAAGTTTTGTGAAAGTCCATTCACAGATGTAGGCGGAGTTGTGGATTAACAATGGCAAGCCCCTTGTGTAATAACGGCAAAGTCTGTGTTTTGCTATTGGAAAACCCAGAAGCTGATTGAATTCCAAAATAGAAGATCCTGTGATAACCTGGTTGAAATAAGTTAACTGGTTAAGGAGCAGATGAGGTTTACAAACAAGGGTGACGATGGGTGATGACAGGTGACGACGACGCAAGACAACAAAGTGATCCTTATGTGTCGCATTAGCCTCGCAAGCAGGCAACATTATAAATGCAATCATCCATGGGTTCTTTTAATTGTTTTTTTTAAATGGCTATCCAGGAACTCTCATGTTTGTTGTCAAAAAAAAAATATGCGGTTGCACAGGTTACTCCCCAAAACAATGAGAACAAACCAAACAGACATAAATAGATCCAAATACCACTGACTGCAATCTGGGATATTAATTAATGAAAAATGACCAGAAAGAGAACACATGACTGGTGACATTAAATTTGCTGAAGAGGAAAGCAAACAGGCTTCCAGTGGCCACTGGTTTTAGAATCGTTCCAATTTATACAAAAAAAAGATATGAGAGAGTTGCACTAAAGAATCCTATCCTTAGAGCAAACCCAAGACACACAGTCCTGAAATTCTCTGTGTTGAAACTATAGCTGGAATTGTGTATTGCGGTCAGCTAAAAATAAGACCCCATTTTTTGTTCTGCACACCATTAGCATGTTTGCCAAAAGGTCCCTTATGAAGACTGATGCACTCATGAATTTCAACAAGTATCAGGATACAGCAGTCCAAATCCTGCCTTTCTCCCTCAAAGGCTATGGATTTAGAACCATACTAAAAATGAGTACAATGAAAGGAGTGTTTAAATAGGTTAATTCAGCATGATATATTTGAATTAAAACAAAGAGCGTGTATTAATACTTCCATCCATTGCTGAACTAGGATCGTGGAGAGGCTGAAGCCTATCTAGGCTGACTCTACTAAAGTGGAAGGTGGGCTACACCATGAACAGCTCGCTGCACGGACAATACACACATAACCATATCCACCACGCCACCCTGTATTACTACTTAAAATATCAAAACATAGATCCAATCAGATTCAGTCATGTCATCAGACAGGCATGAGCACTTCAGCTTGATCTGCAAGGGCAGCAGCGTAAGCAGTGAGGTCCAGACCTCCCTTTCCCCAGCCAATTCCTCCAGCTCTTCTGGGGGTCACCGAGGCAATCCCAGACCAGCTGAGAGACATAGTCCCTCCAGTGTGTTGTGGGTCAACCCAGGGGTCTTTTCCCAGTTGGACATGCCCAAAACACCACACCTGGGAGGCATTCTAATCAGATGCCCGAGCCAGCTAAACTTGCTCCTCTCAACACGAACATGCAGCAGTTCTACTCCGAGCTCATCCTGGATGGCCGAGCTTCTCACCCTATCTTTTTGGGAGAGCCTAACCCTCAACCCCATCCTTCATTTCAGAGTCCTCTGGTGTTAGTAAAGAGGACTAATCTCAACACAGCAGTTTACTCACAAACATATAAACTAATGTATAAACATTTCCCTTTAGTTGCATGTTTTGAACAAAAGCTCATCAGGAAATACTAAGGTAGGCCAATACAAAAGGAATTCCTTTTGCTTCGATGGAAATTAACATATAACTCACTAGTAGGTTAAAAAGAGTACTTTGAAATAATTAAACAAGAATTTTGGGGAATCTGACGGTCAGTCTTTTATAGAGAAGTGTATTTTTTTGCACTTTTAACAATGTGAGAGGCAACTGGCATGGAATTATTGTCCAATGTTAAGATTCCAGCACAAAGTTAAACATAATTATTGGTCTGAGTTTATGTGCTGGAAGGTGTCTACTGTGTGCATGTCCTTCTCCCTTTTCTCTTACTTCTTCCTCTTATTTTCCTACTTGTGTGATTGTGTTTTTGTACTGGACATATATACAGTATGCTTCAACAGTTGTGGAACTGGTGTGTCTGTATGATTGACTGTAATAAATCCTCATTTACTGTCTTCAGTAATTACACATCTGTAACCTATAACCCGTTTCCAGTGCCATGAGGGCAGGCTTTCTCACAGTTAAGTGCAGTGGGATTTTTATTTTTAGCTAGATGTCTTTTACACTCTGCAATCGGTATAAGAAGCCCAATCTGCTCCTGCATTGTTTACATTGTTGAAGTTACACTTAGTTTAGAATTCTAATACAAAAGAGTAGTGTCAGTATTTAAAAAAAAAAAAAAATACCCTAATAGTTATTGAAGTGTTCCTGGTGGTATTAATTTGAAATATGGTTTCTCTGTTCTAATCTTTTTAGGGGTGACATGGTGGAGTAGTTGAAAGTGTATCCACCTCTCAGCAAGAAGGTTCTGGGCTTGAGTCTCTGCCTCAGTAAGAGCATTTCTGTGTGAAGTTTGCATGTTCTCCCTGTGCTTGAGTGGGTCTCGTCCTGGCACCCTGGTTTCCTCCCAAAGCCCAAAGACATGAACAATAGGCGAAATTGCAGGTTTTTAACTAGGTAGCAGATGACCACACCCAACACCCTTAATAACAGAGCAATGGGGCTCATTTACTCAAATTATATAGTGCAACAACATTATAATATTTAATCTACAGCAATCAGAGCACCCAAATATGGCATTAACACATAGCCATGCTGCCATTCACCAATCACAGAGGGGGAGAAAGCCAGGAAAAGAGAATGAGGGAAGGGAGGGAGAATGACAACACCACTGAAGGTAGAAGGTGAAGAGGTATACTTCAAGTTGATCCCTTAAATGACTTTTCTGTCTCTGTGCTGAGGGTATGACGGTTCAATGGTGGGTGGGAAGAACACTTCTTTTCTGAGAGCCATAATTACATGTGTCCATGAAACAAAATGATTAAAATTGTTTCTTAAAATTCTATACACATGTATATTGAATATAAGCACAGTGACTTATGCTGTTGTTTCCTACATACAATTATTCTGAAACACATAACATGTATACAACATGTATATCTGTCTCCATGGTGACAGCATGACACCAGCATGTTGCTGTGCTCTGACAGGGAGATATGATTTAAAGGATGCTTACTGTGCAAATCAGTAAAAGCTCAAGTTCTGATTACTAGATGGAAAATGCAATGCCGTTGTTAATATACAACAAAGTACAAAGTAAAACGGTAAAAGCCCAACAACAATGCATAGGTAGTGTAGGTATTTATTTCCATGGTTATAAAATTGCTAGAGTGTTTTTAAACAGTCATTGAATAACATGTTTGAGAACCTGTGTCTCTACAAACATACCGGTTCAGTGGGTGGTTACTTCAATTTCCATTTCCTGCCTGTTAATTTAGCTTGTTCCTGGTCTATGAATATCCTTTTTCTTCAACCAGAAAAAACTTTACAGTAGATTCTGTGGCTATTTTATAGTAAAGTGCCAAAGTGGGGCTAACTAACTTTTTGTGATTAAAAAAGGGAGAATACAGCAGAAAAATGCCAGATTAAGAATACCTGGTCAAGAAAAGCAACCACTCTGTACAGTTCAGCAAAGTAACAGGCATTATATACATTATTATTCAATTTACTTTCATCAGAATAAATATCAGACGAATGTTGTCACTGATTTCCTAATATACATACACAAATTTACGATGCCTTTGATTATGTAAATTAATGAAAAAACACTTTAAAGGGGACAGCTATACTTCAGTTAGTCAATAAGCACACATTGTGAACTGGTACTACAAGTCCTTTAAAATTTATTTATTTTTGTTTTTCAGCTTGAAAACTGTTGAACTTCATTTGACCTACTGCTGGTTAAATCAGTGATATGATGATAACGACAAAGCATAGCACACAGAGGACTACAGTTAAGGCAGGACTGGCCGCCCAACTGGTCTGTTGTTAAACAGCTATATATTATACAAGCTGCACTGCACTGTGCGTTTTCACTGAGACCTTTCCATCACAGCCATAATTAGCGGTTTTAGATCAGATGTACTAGCCTTCACTCCACACCTGCTTCAGTGAACCTTGGGCAACCATGACACTCTAACCAGATTACAAGTTGTCCTTCCTTCCTTTTAGTTACATTCAGTTTTATTTGTAGTGCGCTTTTTACAACTGACATTGTCACAAAGCAGCTTTACATGGTAAAAGTAATTTAAGGAGGAATTTAAACATTTTTCTACAGCCCCCTACGCAACCCCCTACACATCTCTAATGAGCAAGCCCGTGGCAACAGTGGCAAGGAAAAACTCCCTCAGTTGACAAATGGTCCTTTGACACCCCACAAGACACTTAAATCTTAAAGCTTGCTTATTTTTCCTGCTTTCAACACATCAACTTTGAGAAATGACTGTCAACTTTCTGTCTAATACATCATATTCTGGTAAGGAGGTAATCAATTTTATTCTAGTCAACTGTGATTTTAATGTGTTTAACTATACATACATGCATACATACATACATACATACATACACACACTGTGAATATTTAAACAAAATAAAAAAAACCCCGCTTAAATTCCTGTGGCCTAAAATGAGTACAGCATGCAAAGTATGCTTAATGTGTCTACTAAATATTAACAAACATAACCTTAAACATTATTTTTTACAAAACCCATTACCACATAGTATATTATGTGGAAAGAGGAAGCAGATCATTCATGTTAAAGTCCACTGAATTATCAGTCCTATTAACCATAGGTGAGAGGACACACCTGCATTGTTAATCCAATAGCACTGGCAGCATTACAAATGGACACCACCTGCACCTTGGCAACAAATTCAACACAGGTAGAACAAAGGTCAGCAAGGACCTGTGCGCTGAAAAGTTCTTTTGCTACACACTTGAACTGGCTGCCTGACAAAGAATCGGAAACCGCGAGCAGTGTCGGTTTCACCAAGACGATACAGGACACAAAGCAACCTTTCACATAGGATGGACGACAGTGGAATGTAAGGTGCAACTTAAAGTTGAGGCTCAAGTTTTTTAAGCACCTGGGTTCAGTTCAGGAATAAAAAATAATACTATGTGAAGACATTTAGCATAGAGCCTTTATAAAAATATGAATTCATACTTGATTAATTTAAAAACTTCCTTAATGGTCCTCTTTCAAATTTCATTGATCTAGACAAAGCAGTGATTATTATCACACAGGTCTGACAAGAGGTAGCATTCTTCTGCACTGCTTTCAGACAGGCAGTTGTGGGTGGGGCTTTCCTAAAAATATGTGGCAATGTCAAATGTACAAAGGTTGCAAAACAATAATTATTTTACTCACCGGGTCTGCTGGGCCACAGAATTCCCTGAACTTTCTTGGTGCATCTGTACAGTGAATCTCAAGGGCCATACAGGGTCCAGAACACAGCTCAGCCACCAAACTCTGCAACACAAACACTCAAGGGTTAACAAGATGTTGATTGCTCTACCGACCCCTTTATCAGTGAAAGACCCTATTATGTTGCTGATATTAGATAGCCCTTCAAATACTATGAAATAGGGTCCTATATATCTCTTTAAAGGTAGAATAAAGAAAATCAATGGCAACAATCATTACTATTGTTTGACGGCCAGTCATTGTTTACAATAGGTTCAGTATTCATTTGAATGTCTGGCTGTAACAACCAGTTTTTATGAGACATAACATGATGGGCATTAATACAATATCCAACATTGTTTGTAATATATTATAAGATGAGATCACTGAAATCCTCATAAAACACATTCAAAAAAATTTGAAAAACAAAAACTCCCATCATAGAGCAGCTTTAAGTCGCATTAGGACAATAAATGGCACTTTCTGCACTAGATATTTCATTACATTCTGCAAAAACAATGGACCTTTCTTTTACTGCCTACTTAACCTACATTCTGTGGATGCATTTAAACACAATATTTTTCCTCATACCTCAGCAGCATACTTTTTGCAACTTGACCAACCAATCTACTTCTTTAATTAATTCACACTAAAACACGGAGACAGCAATTTTAGCAACTGAAAAAAGAAAGAAGAATTTAAGTATGACAGCTGGCTGACTAGGCATGGCCTCAACATTTGCCTCATCCTATCAGCAGGAGCAGCAGCAAATAAACCTGTGCATTCACTGTCTAACACCTAAAGGTCTGCATGTTTATTTTTGGTGCCAATGTTTTAAACACACGTTATTTCTCTAGCTTTCTTCATAACACTGACATCACAGTGCATGCACCATTTAACACTCAAAGAAAATGCACACTCACAAACAATTAACACCATCGATATACACTCAAAGTTATACATAATTTTATATAAACACCAAATCAACAGCGGCAGTACAAATGCAGTGTATATAAGGATTATTTACTCTGGTCTTGTTATTCATCACAAAAACCTGCCATTTTAACAAGTGCTGTCTATGTTTATATCTACTGTAGATACAGGTCAAAAGCTTCAGTTACTCTTTACAACAAACATCAGAACATGGGAATAATGTTCTTGTTGACTCTAATTGAAGCATGATTGTTGGTGCCAGAAGGGCTGTTTTGAGTATTTCTGAAACTGCTGATCTCCTGGGAATTCACACATAACAGTCAAAAGTTTATCAAAATGGTGCAAAAAAATAAACAAAAACTCCACTTTGCAGTAATTCTGCAAGTAGAAACGCCTTGTTAATGAGAAGAATTAAAGGAGAATAGTTACACTTGGCAATGGTAACTCAAACTATAACAGATCCTGCACTGAATCCAACTGCTTCCACAATGCTCCAGACCATCTGCTAAGACCTTCCTTCCTTCATCACCACTATTACCAGTAGTTTCGTAACTTCTGGTAATGTACCAAAAGTATCCAGAAGACACATACTACGTTATTCCAATCCTGAAGAAACACACACTGTTTCCACTGGATATAAACAATTACTGACTGGTATCACTTCTCTATTTTCTTTCTAGAAAGCACTGTCTACGATCAACTATCTCTCTATCTTGCACAATTACAATGTCCAGGACCCTAATCAGTCTGGCTTCAAAGCACCACATTCCTCAGAGACTGACCTTTTGTCTGTCACCGGGGAAGCGAAATGCTGCAGTCCTTTTCTCCTCAACCTTTCAGCAACATCTGACACATTCGTCCACAAGACTCTCTTGTTCATCCGCCGGAGTCTTGGAGTTCTTGGTTCAGTATAGCAATAGCTTGCTTCCTACCTAGAGGATTGTTCACATCAGGCTACATGGAAGCAATCCAGATCTGCCCCAAGCAGACGCTCAACTAATATCCCTCAGGGCTCAGTACTCAGTCCTCTTCTGTTGTCCCTTTATACCAAGTCTCTCAGTAAGGTTGTATGCTCACATGGTTTCTTATACCACTGGTATGCAGGCAACACTAAACTTGTCCCTACCTTTTCTTTCTCCGACACCCATTCTTCTGCCTGGATCTCTGCATGTCTGGCAGACATCTCATCATGGAAATCAGGTCACCAGCGGAAACTCAACCGAAGCAAAACTGAACTGCTGCTCATCCCAGCTGATTCCTTCCCACACCAGTATCTTGTAGTTTCCCTGAGCAACTCTCTGATATCTCAGACTGCTCCACCGGTCCATCCATCTACCAAGCTACATCTAAACACCACTCTGTTCCTGTACCTAGGTGGTGGAATAACCTTCCCCTAAATGTCAGGAGAGCTGAGTTACTGTGTGTTTTGAAACGATGGCTAAAGTCCTACCTCTTTCAGAAGCACTTGGATTAGCACTTTCAGTAATTCTTACATTTATTAAAAAAACACTACATGCCAACAGAGTTTTTAAAATGATAGTATTCCTAGCTAGGTCGTAGTGAACCAATGCCAGAAAGTCTTCACTTATAGTGATTTCTAAGCACTTATGTAGTTGATCTGGATAAGGGTACCATACAACTGTGATCAGGAAAGTATCTCTGAATGCACAATATGCACCAGGTTCCAGTCCTGTCAGCCAAGAGCCAAAATATGAGCTTAGAGTGGGTACAGAGTTACTGAAATTGGACAGTTAAAGATCTGGACAGCACCCCCCTCACCCCCACCCCCACTTTTAGGTTAAAAAAAGAAAGGTCCTGATTTTGATCACCTATAAGGTGTGCTGAAGATGATTGCTTTCACTTGGACCAGGTTTTTACTATGTGTATGAACACAAAAATATTGGAAATTGAAAACACAAGGGATATGCTGTATAAATACGTTCTGTGCAAGTTTTGACCTCTGCTGTACATAAGCATAATGAAAATGTAATGTATGCAAAAGACCATCTGCATATGAATTCATGCAAACTTTTTAAAGCCATACAGAGAGCTAGTCAAATAAGACTATCAACTATTCCACAACGTTGGAAAGTCTGCATTTCTCACATAACACATAAAACTACAAAATACACTGTCGTAATGTAATGGTTCAACATTGTAATAGTCAGAATGCTATATACTTTGTAAACTCTCAGTAACAAGATAGATTTTTTTTTGTATTATTTGTTATGATGTCCTATTATTTCGAGAATCGAAAAAGGGAATTTATAGCTCTATAACATAAGTGATGAAACAGGAACTGACTAGTCTCATAGATGCCCTACCACATTTAAAGATACTTTAAATTATTGAATATATAATGTATTACTCATTAATAAATTAAAATATTGTAATAATTGACAAATTGTTGTGGTATAAGTGGAATAAACCACTCCAGGATGGCTTATATTGGAAACTAAGCAGCTTCAAAGTGGTAACAATAACTGTATTGCACACCAGGCTGCATTACACTGCCCATTTTTGTTTAGCATTTTCCTGTAAGCCTTGTGTTGAGTTTCATTCTTTATATACTGTATGTGCTGTTATCAAGAAGTACACTGTATCCCTATACTAGAAGTGAGAGATCGGTTCTACTTACTGTGTACTCTGTGACCACTCCTTTATAAACTTCTAGAAATTCCTCTGTATTAGCACGATCCATGTTGAACTGTAAAAAGAAAAATCTAAATTCTGAATACACACTTCAAACATAGAAAAATGTTTAGTTTTAGACAAAATTTAAACAAACGGAATATAGAAGGTGGTATAGTAGTGACTATTCATAAGGAACCAGGATTTGTTCCAAATTATTCTCTCCTGAACACTCATTTCCCCCAGAAAATATGAAATCAGTGATTACTGCTCTGCCTGGACAAAAGCAAAGGGGAATTGACCTGAAAAATTATAGCTTAATGTCAAAGCTAAGATCTTGGCCCCAAGCATAAAGGAGAAATAGATGGCCTAATTACATAACCATACTCAGACCCTGATTAATATTAACCATTATTGTACTATGAAACATTCTATACTTTATAAAGGGAACATTCCCAACCACATGCATAATAATAATTGTAGCATCAAAGGTTCGAGTGAGCAGTTCTAGCTCAGGGCATTTAATCTGTAGTGTAATTAGCTGTAAACAGAGACAGTGCAGGAACAGCGTAATTGGCCAGGGGCAGACTTTATGGCTATGGCCAGGGCAGATCATAATGGGGAGAAAAAATAAGTCTCTCTTATGTCATTTGATTTCATGTTCTCTGAAAATATGGGTTTATTTTGCCCAGCTGACACAATCAGGTCTCACAATCAGAATATTGTAATGTATTAAAATAATAATCTAATCTTTGTCAGTAATAAGTAGATATCCACTACAATAAACTTTTTCCATCCTTGAAAATCAGTTATACTCTTATTATAAACACATGGAAAAACCGACATGGAAGATTTAAAGTGTCCCATTACATTAAGTTTACAACTGTCAGTGCACTGACCATTTGTAATGCAGAGATCTCAAATCCAGCTTCTGTGACTGAGCTGAGGATCTTTCCAGTCAGAGCTGTGGATGAAACACAAATTAAACCCAGCAGAACAAAACAAAACTACAATAAAACATCCTTAAATATCCAAATGCAAAATTAAGTAAACATTATAAAACATACAGCAACAGATATGGCCACAAGGGAAGGCCTCATTATCATTCCTGCAGCACTATTGTTACAGACATCTCCACAGGTCTCTCTACTTTTATGGTAATTTGTACTATACAAATGTATTTTGGGCTACACTGAGCCATTCCATTTCACGCTCTTTTCTGTGAGTAACATCTGACTCATCAAATGCGATGCTAGAGGAAAAAAAAGAAACCATGAGACTCTGGCGTCATCACACTAAGCCTCATGCAGTGGGTCATGAAGTCATCTTCAACAAGATTTCCTTACTGCAGACATGACAAAGACAAGGACTCGATCCCAGGCTGTAATTTTTACCGTTACCAAAACTGTATACTCAAGTATGCTGACATATTCTGCTCATAATGTCCTTAGGGAATTAATATGCAGCGTTAGTGTGTCAGACAGTGAGGTGGCTGAGCACGATGTTGTTGAAGAGGTGTATAAGGTAACTGCCAGAACAACAGTGGAGATAAAACAGAAATCAGGGGGAAAAAGCACTTTATAGCTTGGATTTCCTTATGATTCATCAAGGATGTGATTGTGACAGATGGCCGTTTGCATTTCCTTGGCAACATCAAGGGGGGGTGAAGCATGCCAATTAAATATTTTTACAAACAAGCTGTAAGTCTTTCAGGAGAACTTCATACTTATGTTTAACTTTCAGAGTCTGTCTGTGACTGTTAGTCTAAATGTTAGAGTTCACAAGATCATAAAATCATAGAGTGAAATTTGGTCACTGTAAGCATACTGTTGTAGTTCTAGCTTTCCCTCAGCACAGTTTCTTCTGGAAAGAACATAGAGTGATTATACTAGTAAATACCTCTCAGAGGTCACAGTGTTTAGTCAAACCACAGTGCATTACATTGCAGAAGCAAACTCTCCGTAGAACACAAAAACCTCCATATACAAATGTGAGCTACAACTAGCAACACCTACAAAGAAGAAAAAAAAACATTTCTAGCCTGGGGTTAGCACAAAATGTGCCTGGAAATACACAAGATAAATGTTGGTATGTTATCAGTATCCATCATGAAACTGCTTTCCAGTTCTTAGAATGGACAGTTTGCTTTAATAGCATCTAAAGATGAAGATTAAGATAAAGAGATCTTTATTGTCAACTGTTGCATGAAAAATAAAAATCAGTTTAGCAGCTCTCTGTTTAGCAACTATAAAAAACTATAAAAAAGTGCACTAAAGAGAACTAAGGAACTACACTAAGCTAAATATGTGCACCACTTACATACACATAAATAAACATACCTATATGTACACATACAGACACAGATCTCTATCCACATATTCACACATATACACAAAAGTGTGCATGATATGTCAAAGGTGCATGGTATACACAGGGTGAGAGATGTACCGAAGGGTGCATGGTATACACAGGGTGAGAGGTACAGCTTTTTAATCATAAGATGCATGATGCCAAAATGATGGTTATTCAGTCAGTGTGTGTGACAGTGATGGTGGTACGTTTGTATGTTAACAGCTTGTGGGTAAAAGCTGTTCTTGCATCC
>JBCNYG010000006.1:10267510-10279181 GCA_039654305.1 Porochilus rendahli | reverse complement strand
CCCCCCCCCCCCCCCCCCCCCCCCCCCCCCCCCCCCCCCCCCCCCCCCCCCCCCCCCCCCCCCCCCCCCCACCCCTCAGTGTCATTGATTTTTTCGTTTGTTTGTTTGTTTCCCCTGTTAAAACATTTATAAAATTTTTGAATAAGTTCAGAACAATGATGTGAAACACTCTTAAGACAGCTTGAGTCATTTTTTGTAACCAGATGTGGGTGCATCGTGGAATAAAAGTTCCTTCCGGGAAAAGAAAATCATTATAGGGGACGTGCTTACCATCTCCACAGAGCCATCCTTAGGGTAGTACAGGAGCTGGTAGCGGCGCAGGAGAGCAGCACTGGGGTCGTACCACTCAGTCAGAAAGGCAAAGCGCTCCTCCTGTAAAGGTAACAGCAGACAAAGCATGAGCTCTGTGATCGGTTTGGACCCAGCAGGGACATGACAGGACGGAAACCTGTGTGCTTGGGCAAGGGAGTCTGAACCCTCAGCATGAGCAGGCAGGCAGCTGGGCTCTGTCATAACATGTGATCCAGAAGTCAGTGTTTTCAATTGTAAGCTTAACACAGCTGCTGCAACCTTTTCACAAACACACAGCTGCAGAATCAGGAGTCGTCGGAGAAGTGATATTGTCACTTTGTGAAACAGGCCAGAGGTCGTAACATGATGATTATTTATAAAGCAACAACCAAAAATCATTACAAAATGCTTAAGAATGCAGGGCGTACACATTCTAAGTTTAGCACACTACTTTGACTTTAATGCTGGTGGCTCTGCTGCATGCTTTTTAATCTGCTGTTGCATTTTTCACCTTCACACTAAGCAGAGAATGTCCTTGAACAGAATCATGGAGGAGACAGAGAGGAGTGGGCAGTGCTTGGCTTGCAGGCTGCCCTCTACTGGATGGAAGGCCTCATAACAGACATGTCTTGAAGCATGGGACCCAGACAGAGCTGGAGTGGAATACTGATGAGACAGATTTCTCAAGGTACAGAACAACCAGGGAATACCAAGGGTCACGTTTATGGTGTTGCAAACACAAAAAGCAGCCTGTAGAATCTCACCTTTTTTGAAAGATGATTCATTAAGTGAAAATTACAGTTAATATCCATGTTAATAACTGACTGGCGTTATGCAATATTTCACATCCTGATGCAGTCTGTGAAGGAAAATCACACAGCCCCAGATTGTCATGTTCCTGAAAATCATTTCAGCAGCATTTTCTGCTTACAAACAACTTCACAAGTGCAGCAATTCGAGTAACTAAACTGCAACTACAACAGCACAAGTGAGGAAGTCTATCTGTCATGCGTTTCCCAATTTTACAAGTCAGACTGAATGAGGTTTATCAATTATCTGTGCAATCAGTAAAAGTGATTACTGGTGTACTTTATCAGGGTGTGGCTTAATGTTTAAACAGTCCCTTGTTTAGATCTGTTGGTTCTTAATGTTATATAAAAAAGTGATTCACTCACAGATAGGCTACACATAAGACATCCTTCTTTTCCCACAACAGCTTATATATCACTTAACAAGCCTTACTCAGAACAGCACATTATAACAATTTCGATTATCTGAGTAACTAAGTGGTCATTTTATTTATTTTCATTCCTGAACACTCAGCGCTTGAGTTCGATTGAAAGGAAACCCACTTTTACTCAAAGAAACAGTTGATACTGGGAGTACGGAGTGAGGGCCCTTCCCCCCAGTTGAGGCCTATTTTTACCTCTTGCTAAGCTGTGTAGCTGTGTAACAGATAATATTGACAAGAACAGCCTAGACTTTACAAAAGGTGTTGATGCACTGTAAGAAGTCTCCTGAAATGTCAATGTAAATGTGTAAATCAAGTTCCAGACTGGTCACGACATGCCACATCCACTGACGGAGATCTGTTAAACATACAGCATGGTTTTAGTCATTTTATCCAATATCTATTATTAGTTTTCAATAGATTGACTATTATATTATTATTACTCATCTACCTTTAAACTATTACTCTCAATATTACTAACTATTAAATGAACGTAACACCTAATAATGTGCACTACTTATCTGAGATGTTAATAAAAATGATTGCCTCGGTCCTGCACACTGTGACTAAAGATATTAAAGAAGTGTGCCTTCTGTTCAGCTATACTCAACTACCTTTCCTTCTGATCAAAGGGCGACTGTGACTTTAACTGCAGTCGGCCAAAGCATTACTTGCTGCTTCCTGAACTCTTATAATCACGCAGTTGGTCTGTTAGTGACTAGATTCCACATTTATGTCAGCACAAATGCCAACTATTTCTGGGAAACAGGTCAATGAATAGGGCTGATGAATGGAGAGATTATATACTGACAATAGATATTTTATAGACTATTTGATGTCTACAAAGTGTATGATATGTTTCGCCCTTACATGGACCAGAGAATCATTTCAAAAACACTTTATCCTTTATTAGGGGCATGGAAAAGGTGGAGCCCAGCCCAGCCCAGCCTACACCATGAACAGCGCACCAGACCATTGCAGGGCCAACCCTCTTTCTCGCACACACACACACACACACACACACACACACACACACACACACGTTCACACAATCGAGAATATCAAATTAGCTTAACATGCATGTCTTTGGGGTGTTGTTGGAAACCAGAGCAACTGGAAGTAACCCATGCAAGCATTGGGAGAACATGCAAATTCCACACAGAAACACCCTTGCTGTGCACAGGGCTTCAACACAGGACCTTTTTGATGCAAGGTGGGAATGCTATCCACTACATCACCATGCTGCACTGAGCAGAGAAAGTCTAAAAAAAAATCCAAAAAAAAAAAAAAAAAAGAAGTACAGTGAACTGGTCATTATCATTATCAATAATTTGCTGAGGGCGAAGAGGATGTCACTGAATAGACCCAAAGACATCAATTCAGCAACACCCACTGGGCTTGAGGCATGTAATTGTTTGAGTTTACACTACATGTGGCAGAAACAAAAAAAAGCACATTAAAACAAAATATTTATGGCTTATTTGTTGAATGTTATGGTTTACGGCTTCTTTCCATTTTTTGTTATTACGCCAGACACAGATGAGCAGGTGCAGAGACTTGTAACAGGGCCTCTAAGAAAATCATACTATGTAAAAGGGTGTTTCAGTATATACTGCACAAAAATGCAAAGAAAAACAAATGGAAACAAAATTTTATGGTTTATTTTTCCATTCTAAAGCGTAATGATGCTTGAAGTGACCGTGACAAACTGTGAGTGTCTGACGGTATGATTTATACATGAGACACTCAAAATAATGTTATTTTTAATCCCCAGAAAGTGGACCAATCAGATTGCACCATTCCCCTGTAGTATATATATATATATATATATAAACCTGACACTAGGATCAGGACCCTGATGCTCACTGAAAAGATCCTGAATCAGCCTGAAATGGTTTATTTTGTAATAATGACTAATTCAGGATACATTATCCCACAAAATGCAGGAAAATATAGATTTAAGAATTATTCTGTTTTGCTAATGACACAATCCATAGCAATGGTCCGTTATACTTAGCAACGGTCTGTTATATTTAGAAATAAGAAATTAAAAAGAAATAACAGACTGATACAGTATATAATATAGTAATAATATAATTTAACCTGTTTTTCAGTACTGTTTGTCATCTTGAAATGACAGATTCAATGAATCTGATTTACAGAGTAATGACAATGTTTTAAAAGAAATTTCAAGGTTAATAAAATTTTATGTCAAAACACATTAAACTTGCTGCATATTTCAGCCAAATGATTTTGCTCCTGAATTGTTTACGCAGCCTCTCTACTTGAGAAAAGTGTGAATGATACATGTCCTGCTTATGAGCAGTGCTGTTGTAACCCATACTGTGACACGTGTCAGCTGGAGTCTTTGCATTCTCATTCCACTGATGGCAGAAGTACCAGGAGGCTAAAAGAGACAAATTCTTAAATTCATATAAAGAAATCATATTTCTTTACTCCCTGCCTGGTCCAAGATTAAACAAGAAAGACTGCCTATCTCCCAGAGAGGAAGTGTACTGTACAAGTGTTTCCTCATTAAATTCAGCACAATGACTGAGTGCAAGGAGACTTTTACTGAGACAGTTTAACAACAGCCTGGTAGAAGCTTTTCTTCCACTGACATCACTAATTTCCTTGTTTGGGTCCAGCCAGAGCGAACTGGAAAAAGCCAGGCTAATCTGCTACCCCTCATACTCAGTGGACATACAAGTAAGAGTGGGCTTTTCCTTTCAGAGCTGTTTCTGGAAACCTGTTCTTTCTCAGACTCCCATGGTCACCCTGTGCTATCACAGCAAACATTTCACGCTGCTCGCACGGAGCCTGTAGACAGATCAATGTACAGTAATTCAACAGGCAAAACGAGAAATGTGGGAAAATGTCAGAATGAAAAGGAACAATGAATAGAGGACAGTCACAACTAAATCATTCCTGAATATAACTAACAGTGAGCACACAGATTATCAATACCAGCTACTATCCCAGTCTAATAATAAACATGATGGGAATCGGATTAATCAATCAAGAAAAGATATTTACAAACACCTACATATCAGCTGTAGGATAAAATTAGCTGACCTTATCAGACCCTGTTAAAGTTGTTGGCTTTCTCTCATTCATTATATGTAAATAACCATTATGAGATTATTGTGATGGTTACCTGTGCCATCTAGTGGCAGGTTATGGCACACTGTAAGAAGAATATCATAATATTTCATAATATGTCAATACAGAACATGTATAGCAAGCTTGAAAGTCCCAGCGTCAGCACCCGGCAAGTAAATATATGAAAACCTAATATACAGTTTTGCCTCTGTGACCTCGAAAAGTATATATATATATAAAATCCTGAATCGATTTTCCGTAAGACAGTGCTCAATACATTCCGCCACATTAAGCACAAAAACAGCACAGACCTCAGCAAACACATCTGGAACCTCAAGGACAACAACGTCAAACGTAAAAAATGTAACCTCTGTCTCAAAGAAAAGTTCTTAATCACCTATCGCCCTGAACTATCCACCCTCAATAAACATAAAGAACTTGTGTCTTCCTGCCGCCACAGAAACAAAGCCCTCCTAGGCAACACCTGAACCAAATTAGAATAACACTTCACACTGTATACATTAAAACAGATAAATGTGACTGACTGTATATAAACTGTGGTAACGAATATTCTCAATAAATCCCCTGATGAGTGGGCAACCACGAAACAGGCCTGTAGGGATGAAATTGTAGTTATTTTTACCTTAGATCAATTTTTTTCTTTTGTGAATACATAAGGTATTGCAGCATTGGGGCAGTTAAATGGAGCGGCTGTGGCCTAATAGTTAGAGAAGCGGGTTTGAGACCATAAAGTCACTGGATCGATTCCCAGACCAGCAGGAAAAATATGTAGCAGTGTGGGGAGTAAGCAGAACCTCCTCTTCCTCCACCTTCATGGCTGAAGTGCCCTTGAGCAAGGCACCTAAACTCTTACTGCTCTCCGGGCAACGCAATATGTGGCAGCCCACTGCGTGTGCTCACTTTGGATGGGATCAATGCAATAAATATTGTTTTTATTGCTAGACGTCTAGCATGCATGCATGCACACGAAGTCACCAGCGTCAAGATCTTGTCATGCATGGAATTGTGCTTTGAATCCAGTGCAGCTAACCGGGTTATCAAAGGCCAGCCATGTCTCTCACTGTCTGTGGTGAGGGGCATGTAAAAAAACCATTGCTGTCGTTGGTAGAGTAGGCCATTGGATTGCCGTCAGCGTGTTTTTGCCCTGCGGTTGCCTGGCGAGCCGTCCAGGGTGTACGTCGCCCCCGCAAAGAGTCGGCTGAGATGGGCGCCAGCCTCCGCACAACCCTAATTAAGATTAAGCAGCTCAGAAAATTAAGGCTACCCAACACAAAACCAATTGTACAATGGCGACACCTGCTGGCGGCACACAAGCTCAACATGCTTAGTGTTCCCTCGCTAGCTGTACTCAACAGTCAACGAATTAATAATTCGTGCTTATTAAACATTCTTTTATAAAAAAATTAAAGCATCATTATTTCTAAGGCATATTATTTGACCTGCATGTAGAATTATTATTAATGGGGCTTATACTTTCAGTAAACTAAGCTTTACCCACCGCAATTCTGACCAACTCCTTCCCCTGCGCCAGGATTGGCTATTAGATCTCATATTTGAGAGTAAACTCGTAGTTGTATGGCTGAAGTGTCACCGGTGTGATTCCGTAGCCAATCCTATCACAGTAGGGCGGGATTTGTGCAATGCAGGTGGGGGGAAAATACAACGCTGCTAACTTGCTAATGTCAAGCACCTTAGATAAAAAGGCGCTGTGCAATACATTAGGTCATGCTATTATTACAAAACGACATATTTATCTTTACACTGTAATGCGCTGTGCCAAATTTCATACATTACCATTCCCAGTTATCTCCTGAGTCCTTTGGTTTGTTCCCGTCGGCTAATATTATGCAGCTCACTTGCTCGTCTTTCGAGCATATTCGTGAACTGTCGTTTCCATAGTAACAAAGTGATCCGCGTAAAGGTTTTAACTCACAAACAAACAGGTGCAATAATAATTTCTGTAAAAAATAGGAGGACGGGGGATCTGTACTTAGAAATATTTTTTGTCAAGAAATATCTCACAAAAGCAAGTCATATATACGGTATTTTTTTTTGTTTAAAAAAAAAAAGGCGCAACCCGGAAATGACCCTTTGACCCCTTGACGAAGGATTGTGTTGGGCTGAACAGCACGAATTTTAATGGATTTTTAAATGAGACAGAATAACGGATTTTTTTGTGTTTATCATTTTTTTAAATTATTATTAAACATTTTTTTAAAGCTACCAAGTCGCATTAAGTCAAGGTGTTCTATACCGAGCTGCTTCAGTTTGTGACATTGAAGAAGTTGTAAACATTTTCTCCATAATTATAAAAACAGAAGATTCACTTTATAGCAGCCAGCATGGCCTGCACACCATATATTCTGGATGGTGGACTAGCAACAGAATTGGAGGCAAGAGGATTTCACATTCAGGTAAATTTTAAAGCAAAGACCTAAACTAATGCAGAGTCTAAAAGTAAGAGCAGTTCACGCTCACTCATTCACCGAAATTGCTTAATCCTACTAGGAGAGAGGAGTCTATTTTCAGCCGACACTGGGTGAAGGCAGGGTCACTCTGAACAGACCATCACAGGGCAACACACACACAACCATTCACACTCACTCTCACGCCTAGGGACAATCTTGGACAGTCGGTCTAATGTGCAAGTCTTCAGACTGTGGGAGAAAACTGGAGTCCCCGGAGAAAACCCATACAAGCACAGGTAGGACATGCAAACTCCACACAGAAACGCCCGAAACCTCACGCTAACCTCTCGAAATGCTCAGACCCAGGACCTTCTTGTTGCGTGGCGGATGTGCTAACCACTATGCCACCCAGGGATGTACTGCCAAGTTTATTTTTAAAATAATAACAACAGTAATCAAATAAATGCTATGGATCTTTTTTTTGCAGGGAGATCCTTTATGGAGCGCAAGAATTTTGTACACAAATCCAACTGCTGTTAAGGATGCACATTACAGGTAATTCAAAAACTATTCAGAGTAAACTTGTGTGGAACACAAAACAACTGAATAGATGGGTCTGTCTGTTTTAGCTTTCTTCAGTCTGGATCTGATGTTATTACTACAGCCACATATCAGGCTAGTATTGAAGGATTCACCAAGCATCTTGGACTTAAACCTGAGGAGGCTGAGGAATTAATGATGTCAGGGGTCCAATTAGCTAAAGAATCTGTAGCGGACTTCATGGCCAGCTGTTTACCAGAAGGTGTCTCTGCCATCCGTTCCCATCCATTCCCATCACTTAGGTTTAACTAACCATTAATAGAGTAAGTGATGTTCTTTTGTTTGGATTTTTGCTTGTTTTTTCCAGAGAGAAAAGCTCCTTTGGTGGCAGGATCGGTGGGACCATTTGGGGCTTTTTTACATGATGGTTCAGAGTATACAGGGGTCTATGCAAGCAGCATGAGTGTAGAGGTAAAAAGCAAACTAACATTCTTTGTACATCATTACTGCAGAATATGTTCTACAACTTCAACTATTATCTGGTCTCAGGAGCTAAAGAATTGGCATCGGCCACAAATTCGCAGTTTAGTGGCTGCAGGAGTTGATCTACTTGCACTGGAGACCATACCAAGTCTAAAGGAGGCAGAGGCCTTAGTGGAGCTGCTGAGGGAGTTTCCTGATGCCAAAGCCTGGCTTTCATTTTCCTGCAAGGTAACTATGAGTGGAGCCCTGAATAGGTCTTGTGTTTTATAGAAGTGCCTTCCAGTACTGCTCTTCACGATCCCAATTGTGTGGTCAAGGGTACACGGTATGGCCAAAACTATGTGGACACATGATCTCTTCCCTAAACTGTTGTCACAAAGTTGGAATCACACAGTTTTATGTCTTTGTATGCCGTAGAATTAATATTTTCTTTACTGAAAGTAAGGGGCCTCAATCAGCATAAAGCATACACAAAGTAAAACTCATGAAGTATCTATTTTTCAGGGCACCCAGAGTATTTCCGATGGCAACAAGTTTTCCGCAGCTGTTCAGGTGGCTAGTAGCTCCCCTCAGCTGGTTGCTGTTGGTGTGAACTGTTCTCCACCTGCTCTAGTGAAACCTCTTCTTGAATCAGCAAAGTCTCACAAGGCACCCAACCTTAGCTGGGTGGTCTATCCGAACAGTGGGGAAGAGTGGGATGTCAGCACAGGGTGAGTTTATAAACAGTGTTAAACTTCTAGACATCTTAAAAAAGTGTTTATAGGGAAACAGATATAGAACTTCCTTTAAAATAATAAACCTTAAAGTTTAGATATTATACTAATTTTCAGACCATTAATTTTCATTTTGGACACCAGTAGAGCACCAAAGTACGATTCTTAATCTAAAAAACTTAACAGACCTCCCCCTGAAACACTGAGTGTGCATGCTGGACAGCCTGTTTGATTCCTCCACCCATTTATGGTCGTTCCATTCCTTGTGAATACACTGGACTGATTGGTCCGTGAAAGCTCCACACTCAGTGCGGTGGGAGGCAGACTGGGATGGGTGGAGATTCCTCTGTTCATGAGGGGGCACTGGGGAAGGCCAGCTAATCAGAAGGTCCACCATACCGTGACACATTAGTGTGCCTTAAAATAAAATAAATAAATAAGCAAAAACCTCATGTTTACAGCTAGTTCATACAGCCCAGAAGGGAAAATTAAACATGTGCTAACCATATTATTTGACACTCTGGCATTGTCTAACATGGTTATTCTACATTCTACATTAACAACATTTATTAGTAAAAAAAGCGCATAATATCTGCCCTTTAATGTAGGAAATCACTTTAGTAAATGGACTAAAACACTTTGAGGCATGTGACACTATTACATCACAAAACTATTTTCCTCAAACATCACGCTTGAAAGTGTTTTCTTCAAATTACTACAGTGATTTCCTACATTTACATCTTTTCTTTTTATCGAAGAACATCATTAATGTATTCATAGTTACATAACTTCTGAAATATCCATAAAATCAGCTACATCCTGATGTCAGAACACTTTAATCAGTCATTCTCTCACCAATGAGACAAAAACACAGCCTGTTATCTCACTGAAAAACCAGAAGGTGTAAAAGTCCATCAACCCTGAAGATTCCTCTATGGTAGAAAACCAACCCGTAACCGCAAAATTCTGACTCTTAACTCTCAATAAATATTAATAAATGTCTCCTAACAGAAAATATCACCATATCAACCATTCCACCAACTTTTTTCAATCAATTTATTTTTAGACTCAGATTGTGTAGCGTCTGCCACAATTCCATGAGTTGTTACCATAGAAACAATAACACATTCAAATGATTTGCTTTCAGACCAATATTATTCAAGCACTGAACAATACTGTGGTGTCTTTATTCTACAATCCACATTTGCAGATGGAAAACAGAAAAAACGTTTCCATTTACAGAGTTCAGTGTCGAGTGGAAAGAACAAGGGGCTTTATGGATTGGTGAGCCAAACTTGTATATATTAGTTCTTTTATGAAATGAGGGGATCAAATGTTCTGACCCATTCTCCTGATCTGTTGAATAAAACCCCTTGTTACTCTTTTGACAGGAGGCTGCTGCCGTATCAGTCCTGCTGACATTGCACAGTTAAAAACTCAATTAACAGATACACAGAAATCACAAAGTTAAGGTGTCTCCCCCCCAAACACACACAACAGTTGACCATTGGAACCCTTTATTTTATATAAACAAGAAACTGTATAAATTTTTAAGAAATAAAAGCGACCATTAATTTCCAGTTCACACTGTTTTTAAATGTATGTTGGGCTGTATGTGGGAAAGTGCAGACTAGAGGTACCCAAACTTGTCCCTGGAGGTCTACCATCCTGAAGTCTTTAGCTCCATTGTTCGCATTGCTTTAAGTCTTCATTTTAAAATTAACTCAATTAGAACACTAAATGGTCTGGTGGGCATGATTATGGTTGTTTATGTTTTAAGATTTCAGGGAGGTAGATATCCAGATCCAGTGTTGGACACCACTGGTATAGACACTTATCATAATACACACTTTGATGCTGTTGAGCAAAAAAAATAAATAATAACGTTCACATGACATGAAAGCCACACTCCTCTCTACAGCGTTTCCCAAAGAACTGATAGTCATCAAACACAACAATAATAAAAGTGTCAGTGATATTTCATTTCACAGTTATCCCCTATGCGATTATATCACGTTATATAAAGAGAAAGCTGACCGTTCTGATCAAACAGCCCTTCTGTTTCACTGTCAGTCTGGTCGTTCTATTTTCTCATGGCTTATACTGATGTTAATGCACTTTAAACGTTAATCATAAATTGTACGTGTAATGTAATTTCTCGCCTCGTTTGCCCATTTTGTGCTTCAGGTGTTGATTTAACAAGTCTTTTTTTTTTCCCTTGAAGCACATGATTGGAATGACAGTAATGGAATGCATCACACACATAAAACACTCACCTCACATTTGGGTTTTATAGACAGCTGCACTTCTGTGTTTGATCTGCCCGTTTATACCAATCCGATTTCTAGAAAGGTCTCTGCATTTCCAATCTACCTCAAATGTTGACTGCCTTTTACAACTGTGTCGAAATATCAATGGAGAAGTAACCACTTCGATTTCAGTCAGCGATGTCCTCATCCATGTCGCTATCAGGACAGCCTCTGTGGCTGAAGTCCGCAGTATTGGAGATTCGTTTCCATGTTTGCTCCAATTTCTGATTCCCTGTGCTGTGAGGACGGCCATGGTGCGCACGTTTTGTCTCCCTGTCATCTACACCCTCCCCTGCTGAAGTCTGACTTCTCTGATCCATTCCGTGCTGGTGGTTATCGTGCCTCAGATTTTCCAGATTCAGTGCCCAAGGGCCGATTTTCTGCCAGTTCACCCTTTGGAAGGCTATGAGGCAGTGCAGGTTGCCTCCCACCTTAAAGTAAGTAGAAATGGTTGTGTTATTTATTAATAATTAAGGAAGCATCCCTCATGTACAAACTTTATAGTTTGAGATATGATTGAATTCCCAAGACACTAACCTTTTTGGTTTTCCGAAACTGAATGCCTCGTTCTGT
>JBCNYG010000006.1:10249163-10267410 GCA_039654305.1 Porochilus rendahli | reverse complement strand
AGTTCTTACTAGAACCAGAAGACACGAGCATATCACCCCCATCTTATCTACACTGCACTGGCTCCCAATTAAGTTTCCAATCAAATATAAATTGGTACTTTTAACCTATAAAGCACTTAATGGTCTTGCACCACATTATCTAAGTGAACTTTTTGTTGGTTATGGTCCAGCTCACCCACCTAGTTCAAAAGGTGCAGGCTGCTTAGTGATACCTTGAATACTAAGGACTACTGCAGGGGGCAGAGCTTTCTCTTACAAAGCCCTATAATGATGGAATAAACTTCCAGTTAATGTTTGGGACTCAGACACAGTCTCTGTTTTTAAGAATAGGCTTAAAAACCTACTTGTTTAGTTAAGCATTTTGTTAATAGCCATTCGCTGGATTGATTCTCGAACCAACAGGAAAAATGTGTGGTGGTGGGGGAGTGAGTTGCACCTTCCCTTCCACCACCTTCATGGCTGAAGTGCCTTTGAGCAAGCTACCCAACCCCCATCTGCTCTCTGGACATCCCAGTGTGTGGTAACCCACTGCTCCGAGTGTGTTCTCACTGTTTGCTCATTTTGGATGAGTTAAATCCAGAGGCAATAATTTCCCTTGCGGGATTGATACGGTATATCAATATGTAAAAAAAATTAATACATAAGTACATAATAAGTGCATTTGTTTGGATTGTCTGAGAGAACAAGAATTCCCAGAGGAAATCAACACAAGCATGGGGAGAACATGCAAACTACACATGGAACGGAACTTGCTCAAGCATTCCCAAACCTTCTCACTGTGAGGCATCAGAGATAACCACTCAGCTACCACTTAGCCACAAGCCTAACAAAATCACTTACTCAGCGAACCACTTAATTACACTCTTAGTGTGAGGGGAGGATGGAGCCTACCCCAACCAACATTGTCCGAAGGTGGGGTACACCCTGAATAGCTCGCTCTTACAGGGCACTCAAACACTCAAAACCATTGTGAAGTTTTGTCAGATCCGTTAATGGTCCCAGGTCTCCGCCTGGCACGTGTTGTGATTATCGGCCCCACGCTGATTGCTTCCACATGGTTCCCATTACCTCTTGGGGATAAATGGGCTGAGGTTACCCTGTCCCGTTGCCAGATCGTCTTGTGCCGTTAAAGAGAGAGAATGTTTCTTAGTGCACACACCATGATCCAGCCGATTCATGTACCACACTTTCCTTGTTCCTTTTTTTTTTTTTTTTTTTTTTTTTAAATTTCTGGGAAACATGGAGAACATACTGACACAGAGAGAAACCCACACCTGGTCCCTACAACACTACTCTTCATATGTGGTTGAATAATAAAAGGAAAATGTACTTTTTACAGTGGATAGCAGGATGTTTCCTACTTGGTTCCCCAATGAGAATCCAGTGCTCCATTTCATTCAGAGCAAGTGGCCCCCTGTGGTTAAAAAAAGGTATTACATTTATTTTAAAAACAATTCCAACCTCAATAAACATGGAATTTTATTTACTCGGATGGCAGGGGGGATTGCATTTTTATTTTTTCGAGAATAATTACACAAAGCAAGAAAATTGGTTATGCTGTTTACCTGTAAGCTTTGGCTGCTTTTAATGGTGTAGCTTCAAAGCCAACAGGACAGAAGTAGTGGTTCTGACAGTGGTAGATATAGGCCATAGATTCATCTCTCAATCCCTGGGTCAGTTTAAGCAAAGCTCCTTCAGCTAATCAAAGGAAGCAACATCACATATGAAACATTTAAAAAAGAAAAATGTGACCCATCATAGCAAAGTGGGCATTAAGTCAGAAATTATTTAATACTTTGAAAACTTTACACACGGTTTTCTCCAAAGATGCCTGCCTAAAAGACAGAAAATTCCTGACAGGTTTTGGTTAGTTTCTCCAAAACAAGCAACATATGTTAGAAAATTTGGTTTCATTTTAAAGCTTCAGATATCAGCAACAACATGGTACCAATAACCTGAAAATAATTTCCTGCTTAATATCCACTTTGCTGTGATGGATCACAAATGTTCATTGTGAAAACTGTTTGTTTTGATGACGACAGCCCAGCAGAGCAACTTAGTGACACACAGATTGCAGTGATTAGTGTTTCATAGTACAGTGGTGTAGTTTTAAGTGATCCTACATTTTTCTGTGTCCTGAAAACCACAGACCATGAAATGGTGAACATTGTCCTTTGTTAATAGATGGCTACAACATAAACCACATGCTTGAGTTGATGGAAAAGGGCAACACAATGATACAAAGCACTGGGTACATGGATTTCAGGATATTTTCTAAATTACAGTGTATTTACTGTTGACTCATGGTTTTTATTATGTCTTTGGACCTTTTCCCCATAAATGTTAAGTCATATACTGTTTTGGTTTTTTGTTTGGATTTTTTTAAAGTTCATGATGTGTGAATAATAAATAATAATCAATTCTAACATGATTAATATTTAACTTGCCCGTCTCTCCTGCCGTCTTGTGCTTCCCGTGGGGTTTATATAGAATATAAGAGCATCCTCGAACACGGAAATGGTCATTGATCTGTCTGAACCATCTGTGCCAAAACAGGAACCGAGACAGTGGAAATGTAACCTCTGAGAAACGCACAATTTTCCCATGGGGTAAGCAGAACAGTCTAACCTCATTAAAGTGGCATTCCCAGTAAATGGTCCAAACTTGATCTCTTCAAATGGAGGCTGGAACCCGAGAATATGTAAAGCCTCCTCTTGAGAAATGGGTGGAAGGCTGACACAAAAAAACATTTCAAGAGTTACTATTCATTAGTGATGTAACTAAATACAAATATATAACTCACAATGAACAAATAATGTGTTTTAAATAGCTACAGATAGAAACAAGAATCATCACTAAGGGAAAGGCATGGTGGTGCAGTGATTAGCACATCCACAGCACAGGAAAAGAAAGTCCTGGGTGGGTCGATTCCCAGGCTCTGTGTTTTTCTGTGTGGAGTTTGCATGTTCTCCCTGTTTTTGCGTGGGTTTCCTCCAGTACTCCGGTTTCCACTCACAGTCCAAAAACATGCACAGTAGGCTAACCGGCTGCTCCAAATTGCCCCTAGGTGTAAGAGGGAGTGTGAATGGTTGTATGTGTGTAGCCCTGTTCAGGGTGTACCCCGCCTTCACCCAGAGTCGGCTGAGATAGGCGCAAGCCTCCCTGTAACTCCCTGCAACTCCCTGCTTAATGAGGATTAAGCAGCTTAGAAAATGAATGAATATCATCAATAAATAAGTTTTCATCAAATAATTATTATTAATTACATATAAAGTAATTGAGTTTTTGGAATCTGTTTATATGTACATGGGGAGAGGGTCTCGTATCATGGAGGCTGCCATCTTGCACCACCATGTTTCTGCAGTAATACTCCCAACAGTTTTGAACATTTAGCTCTAGGGTTCTTAAATAGGGGGGGCACATTTAGGCCATTTTGAGAATAATGCACCTGTGACTTAGTGCTCAATATTTAAAATACTACCGACAGCTAGGGCCGTTAGTGTAGTGGTTAAGGTGCTGGGCTCACGATCATCAGAGTCATAAGTTTCAATCCCCTGAAGACCCCCACTGTGCTAAGACTCTTCGGCAAGCCCTCAACCATGAGTGGGCCACTGTCCACGCAGTAGTACAAATGGGTACCGTGAAAATACTGGGAAGGTAACCTGTGATGGACTAGTGTCCAATCCTGGAGGAGTATAAACTCCAGATTGTTGTACACAATGGAACCTGGGATAAGCTTTAAGACTTTACCTTACAGACAGCTAATTAGTAACTCTGAAAAACTCATGAAGCACATTGTTAGGAGCACTGTTTTATTACTGGGTGGGGCCTCTCTTTGGTCTTCATGGCATGGACAACTGTTTGACATTCTTTGCCAAAGAAAATGGAAGCAGATTTTCAAGTGCACCTTCATCGTCCCCAACATGTTCTACTGAATCCTGATCTGGGGACTAGGAAGGCACCTGAAGAACAAGGAACTCTTGGTGATGTTCATGAAACCATGTATAAGACAGCTTTTGCTTTGAAACGTGGTGCATATTTATGACAGTTATAGCCATTAGATGATGAGAAAATTATTGGCCATGAAGGGATGCACATGTTCAGCAGCAATACTCAAATAATCCACAGCACTGATTCAGTGATCAGTCGTAACAGGCCACAGAGTGCCAACACTATTTTTTCACCTGATGACAGCTTGCTTTTAGATTTAAAATGGCATTTAGAATTAAATCAAGCTTATTATTCTAGATGCATTACCTTCCAGCTCCGAGGGTACTGTACAGAAAGTTCCAGCAAGAGATGAGGGAGGAAATGCCACATGAGGTTTTATACTGAGGGCGACTGATGCAGTACCTAAACAAATTAAAAAGAACAAAATCAGAATGTGCTTTGCCTGTGTGTCTTTAGTAAGAGACTAAGTGCTGCTCTAGTACCATCTGCGCAAGTCCAGGACTTTCCTCTGCTTGATTTCTTCCAGAGATGCCTGCGGTGGAAGATCCAGTACATTTCTGCTTGATCGATCAGACGACTTCATTTTCTTCAAGCCAAATTTCTTTATATTACCTGTTAATATGTGAGGAAATATTACACTGACAGTGTACGGGTTCAAATTAACTTCTGGCTTTAAAGCAGGGGTTACCCAACCTTGGACCTGGAGGACCCCATGCCCTGCACGTTAGTGTTTTCTTTCTTCTACACCTGATTTAATTAATTAGCAAAGTAACAGCTTTTCATGACGTGAGGTGGTTGTGACAAAGTAAGAAAAGAACTAAAATATGATAGGGGGTACTCCAGGGCCAGGGTTGGGAACCCCTGATTTAGTGTGTTCTCTGTATATTTAACATGAAAACTGCTTTAAAGTGAAGAGAAATGTGTTTTAGTGAGGTGTTTTAAAGCTACAGGTGTTGCAAACTACAGAGAACTTGCCACATGGTCAGTGAAAGGTCATATTTTTATTTAACAACACAAATATAGATAGTTCTCTGGTAATGCCATTTATTCATGATGCTTCGTAAGAAACAAACTAATACACAACATAAATCAAAAAAGTTGGAGCGATCAGAAAATTGGAGAAGAAAAAAATGCATCATAGCTGGCAAAAAACCTAAAGAAGAAAGACTGTCTAGACATTGTTTAAGAGGCAAGAAAATTTGGTTAAATTGACAATCATCAGCGATAGAGCCCTATGAAATCTGAAAACATGGTAAATACTAAAAGACTAATTGTGCTGCATCACAGGAAGGATATTATTTGAAGTCTGTAGACGCGTGAGGTCACAGATGTGAAATATTACACTGACCAAATGACATATCAGGATCATTAAAACTTGTGAAAACGTCATCTTACCAGACATACAATCACTTCTCTTCGATCTGCTTTCCCTGATGTGTTATCAGTTTTGGGATCAAATAAAACCAGCTCCTGACCGATTCATACAGCCCCAAACAACAGAAGAACTCAACATTGTTATGACTTTGTTTCAAATTCATTCCAATACAATTCTTTTCTTACTTCAGTTACCCTACAACATGGTGTGATATCCCCTGAAAATTATCCATTCTTTGCATTTTCTGGTTAACAACAAAAAGGTAATACGTATGGGTGAGAATACAGGATCAGTCAAAAGTAACTGGTCACCGTAGACCATGATCAGGGTAATCATTTTTACACATGCAAAGATGTTTGTTCTAAACCAGTACAAAAAAAAACAACAACTTAAAAGTAAATTTTACCTGTCCTGGTCTTTCGGGTTAAAACAGCATCAAAGTCAGTGGTGTCAATCTCCCAGGCTAAAATGGGCTTGGAGTTGCTGGACAATAGCTCTTCTATATCACAGCCATCACCTGAAGGTGTAAGGATTCCTCCAGGCTGACCCTGTGAAAGTGTTATGGTGTTCGAGTGACTCAGTGGCATGCTGCTATCGTGGCTGGACTGAGGAACATCCCTGGGGGAGAGAATTGGACGGGCTTGGTTGAGCAGCGCATAATCAGAGCACACTGTGTAGAATTTTTCCCGTGAATGTGTGACGGGGCATGACCATGGGAGCTGCAGCTCAGCGCTGGAGGCCCGTCTGGCGCGCAGCGTATCACGGCCAAATGGGTTCAGGAAGCCGTGCTCATTGTCTTGGCCTGGCAACCGTGATGGGGGTGCCGGATCTTTGGCACCAGATATGTTACCGCCTTCACTTTCTGCAGTGTTAGGCATTGAACACTTGGATGACAAGAAGACTGATAGTTGGTTTTGGTTTGATGTGACTCCTTGGCCTGTATTAGAAAAGGCAAGTGTATATGAAGAAGAATAACAGCAAAATAAAAAACAAAAAACAAAACATAAAAATATTAGTGATGTGACGTGGAAATATTAATATTAGTATGAACACATTTTCAATAAGTGGCTTTGTGTTCAAACATTGTTGAACAAACCTGGCCTGGTAAAGCTCCTACTGCATGAATGAATGAATGAATGAATGAAACATGACCTGTTTATATTTATGACAGTTTACCTAAAAAAAATTTTAAATCTTTGAAATCTCTACCTGAATCCCTCCATGCACATGTAGCACACCACATGTGGGATGTTTGCAATACACTACAATGTGTTTATTTTTTTTTCATCACCAACACTTACAACCAGCCACATGATAAAGAACACTGACTGGCAGCTGAGTGAATATACTGCCTAGGTCATCTCCAACAAAAAATAATAATTAAGCAGTAAATAAGTTAAGTGTGTAAATATACAGTCATATGAAAACTTTTGGGAACCCCTCTTAATTTTTTTGGTAGTTTATCATTGGCTGAGCTTCCAAAGACCTTCTTTCAATACATGCCATGTCTTATAGAAACAGTAGTATTTCAGCAGTGACAGTAAGTTCATTGGATTAACAGAAAATACTCAATATGCATCATAAGAAAATTAGACAGGTGCATACATTTGGGCACACCAAAAGGGATATTCAGTTGTCAATAATCAATAATCAGTTGAGCCTTCTTTTGCCTCCTATAGCCTTTGATGAGTGCCTGGATTCTGGACGGAGGTAATTTTGACCATTCTTCCATATAAAAATCTCTCCAGTTCAGTTAAATTTGATGGCTGCCGAGAATAGACAGCCTGCTTCAAATCATCCTATAGATTTTCAATAATGTTCAAGTCAGGGGACTGTGACTATACAGATGTTTTTTATGCAAACTGTGCTAGACTGTACAACAATGTACAGACACACCACTGCAGCAAGATGTTCTTGCAGGTCTTTGGAGGTGTAACCATTCTCAAAATCCTCCGCTCCTGTATTTTTCTTGGCCTGCCAGACCTGGGTTTAACAGCAATTGTGCCTGTGCTCTTCCACTTCTTGACTGCATCCCTTACAGTTGAACCTGACAGTTTAAACCTCTGACATGCAGAGGCCTTTTTGCAGCCTTCCAATAAACAAGGATACTTGAACAATCTTTGTTTTCAGATCTTCTGAGTGTTGCTTTAAGGATCCCATGCTGTCACTCTTCAGCGGAGAGACAAAGAGAAGCACAACATGCAATTGGCCACCTTAAATACCTCTTCTTATGATTGGACTCACCGGTCTACAAAGTTCAAGGCTTAACAAGCTAATCCAACCAATTTGGTGTTGCAAGTAATCAGTATTAAGCAGTTACATGCATTCAGATTAGCAAAATTACAAGGATACCCATTTTTTGCACAGCCAGTTTTTACATTTGATTTAACTTCATACAACTAAATACCGCTTCAATAAAATTCACTCCATTACTCAGATGTTCCTAGGAAATGCAAGACATACCACGGTTATGTTTTTTGTTAAAAGTAAATTAATATGCAGGCTGAGGGGGTCCCAAACTTATTCATATGACTGTACGTATGCCGGGTGTTACATCTGAGCTACAGCAGACCTGACCTGCTAACATAAAATCTTGAATATTTTGACACAATCCTTGATACAATGTAAACAGTAGAGAAAATGTCTGTGTCAACAATCACATCCATTTTGATTATACGTCATCATCACCAACAACCACAACTAAACTAAATTCACATCTAACAGTGCCTCTATCCAAACACTTAGAGATACCATATAAACCCTCAGTAGTTCTAACATTAGAATTATGTTTTCAGAACTAAATGTAGACAGCTACAGCATTAATGTAGCATCACAACAGGATGATGAAGTAACATAACCCACCCTATAAAGGGGGGAGCGGCTGGTGTTCGGCAGAGATACGACCAAAATGTCCAAAATACGAAAACATATGTACATCTTATCATAAATTACCTGCACAAAAACGGTATACTGACACATACCTTAATGTTTTAAACACCTTATAGACGAATTATTGAAAAAACAACACACTGGCCTTCTGGTAAAGGAGCTGAGCTGCTGGATCATACCAAACCGACCGTGAAGGGGCGTGCTCGGGTACATTAAAAATTACATGACAAATATGTAACACAGTAAACAAAAACTTTAATTTGATAAATAACCATTTTACAATTATATAAAAAAAATAAATAGTAAATATTCGGAGGAATGTAACCACTAAAAGGCTGAGGTGGTCAGCATGAGGTGCTTCACCCCTACTCTCTGCCAAGAACCAAAGCCGAGTCTTTACGGTGAAGGGTGCACATTATTTACGCATAAATTACGCAGATCATGCCTGGAAACTTGTACAAAACGGAATATAATCATATAAAACTTATCTGTTTTAAAACGACGCGCTATGCTGGTTTACATACTCTTATATATATATGCATAATTGCATTGGATAAAGCTTTACAGGACACCGGGCGATTTATATTTTAAGTTTTTATATATATATATATATATATATATATTTTACTGGCATTCACCCATTGGACTGTAGTTGGAACACAACTTCTGTGATAGGTCGAGACCGCGCGCGCTCATCAATTATTAACGAATTTCTTTCTAACAGAAGTTGTTTTGGACTTCATTCCTGTAACGTTGGTGAAGGTCGTTCGTGGACCTGTTGTTTATTTCTTCCCCAGATCTCCCGTACTTGGACTTGCCATAATCACCACCCTATCCTGCTCGTTTAGGTTTGTCTCTCCTTAAATCTTTAACAAACTCCATTGCTCCACTCTGAAACTGTTGTATTCTGTGTCCCTGTACGTCTTTCTGTTCTTGATACTCTGTTCCAGTTCAGAACAACTTTACTGGCATTACCATCAACCTTGTTGTAAAAAATGCTCAGATTTACGCAAGCATAGCCCACACTATTGAAGAGAGCGAAACGAACGCATGTTTAAACGCTAATTGTTTCCAAAGTCACTTGTTACCCAAGTAATTAAAACCTTTTATTGTGAAGCTATAGTGCTAAACCACTTGTATGCATTTACAAGTTAACTACTAATAGAACTTATATCAAGAAGGCGGGACAAACAGAATACAGATTTACAGATAGTTTGTTTTTTTTTTTTAAATTAAAGTTATGACTCATTGGTCGGTTCAGTGGTTGAGGCTTTGGCTTACCGATCCAAAGGTTAGGGGTTCATGCCCAGTACCACCAAGTTGCCACTGTTGGGTCTTGAGCAAGGTCCTTCACCTCAATTGCTCAGTTGTAGAAAAATGTTAAATGTCAGTCGGTCTGGATAAGGATGTCAAAATGCCATAAGTGTAAACGTAGAAACAAAGTCGACATATTTGCAAAACTGCTCTGCAAGAGAAAGAAGGAACTGATTGGGGAAAGTGTCACTCTCTGCAAGGATGTTTGACTTAATAGCCCACCAATGTGATGGCGAGCTTTTTAAAATCACCCTGTGTCAGGTCAGATATCCTGAATATATTAATACATTTAAGCAGTGAAGAAAAAAAGCAAACTGTCATGAAGAAAACACGAGTCACCAGTGAGTATTAGTGAATATTATTAGCAGCACATTTGATTCTGTAGCAGATTGATTTGTGGTTTCTTTGGCAAGATAGGACTCTGAGTCACTTATTATTATTAGTTATTTTCACTGAAGGTCATGATGCTGATAAATGAATGATGTGGTCTTTAGGTATCCAGTATGAGTGAGAAGCTGATGATCATCGACACTGACTGCGGCATAGACGATGCCCAGGCTATAATGTTGGCTCTCTCCTCAACCAATGTGAAGGTCCTGGGCATCACATGCTGCTTCGGAAACACTGATGTGGATAATGTGTGTCAGAATGTCCTGCATGTCCTGTCTGTGTGTCATCGTACTCAGGTCGGTCTGTGTAAACCGCAACACAACTTGCATATATTTAGTGGTTGTATTCTAATCCTGTCCTGGGAGTAGGAATACACCGTGAATGAGGAAACCAGTGGCTAGCTCTGTCACCTCACAGCTTTAAGGCTCTTGGTTTGAATCTCACTCGAGGGCCTTTGTTCCTGTTCTCCTTTTGCTTGTATGGGCTTCCTCCCTGTGCATCAGTTTCTTCTTACAGTCTAAAGAAATGCAAATTCGGTCAACTGGCGTGTTGGTGTGTTTGTGTTAGACCCACAGGAGTTAGCTGGGATTGGCTCCAGCTTCCCCCACAAACATGACAGATATGCAGGGTCTACAACCCTGTTCCTGAAGAGCTAGCTTCCTGAAGACTTTGGCTCCATCCCTATTCATGCACACCTTACTATCTGAATATTGCCTTAAGAAGTTCTTGATTAGCGAAAAAGAGGTGTGGTAAATTTTGGCTGGAGAGAAAACCTGCAGGAAGGGAGATCTACAGGAACAGGGGTGAAGAGCCCCGAGATAAAGAATGGCTGATTTTAAATCTCAAGATGTACAAGAGATACCTGATTAAGGTGAAAATGTTCCGGTGGACCCATGGTGTACATAGAAACTGATTTACCTGAAGTCACACAAGCCTCCTTTTATTTACATGGATCATTTCTCTTTTAAGATTCCGGTCTTTCGAGGGGCGGCAAGCTGTTTGGTTGGAGAAGCAAAACTAGATAAAGATCATTTTGGCACGGATGGCTTGGGAGATGTTCTGCAAGACAGAGACTCAGATACTTGGAGAACACAAATACAGAAAGAGCATGCAGTTAATTTCTTGATCAGATTGGTGAATGAGTATCCAGAGCAGGTAGGGAAAATGAATCGTAATTAATAGTAAACTAATAGTATATTTGACGAACATTTACTGCCTCCTTGTGGTTGACTTTGTCTTAATCTAATCAAAGGTGTCTCTCATCACTCTGGGTCCGCTCACAAATTTAGCTCTGGCTGTAAGAATGGATCCCAGCATTCCCCAGAAACTGAAGGAATTGTACATCATGGGGGGCTGCATGGAAGGTAGGAGCATCAGAGACCTGTGGAGCTTTCTTCATGAACAGAATTCATCTAAGCAGTGCTTTATCTTTGCAGGTAAAGGGAATATGACGCCATGTGCAGAGTTTAATTTCTATATGGATCCTGAGTCTGCCTATATAGTCTTAGAGGAATATCGATGTCCTACACATATAGCCACCTGGGAGTTTACCTGCAGAAACAAGCTCTCTTGGGTAAGAAGTTAATTTCCGTGTAGGAAAAACATATCACAGACACTCAATACTTATTTCCCTTTGCGTAAAAGTAAATGAAACCCAAAGTTATTAAAAGCTTGCACGCATAGTTTGTTTCTATTAAATCTCACCGTCAGAAACCATTTTTTGTATAGATTAAAAAAATTTAATAAATAAAAAAATAAAAACAGCAATTACTTTGCACACAGGGGGGCACCACAGTAATTTAAAAAGTCGTGTGACCATCATGTCGGCCAATACAGATCTAATTTGCATATACATACATAGTGTGGTATTCTTACTTTTATATCTTATATGGGTATAAGGCAACAGTAGCCTAATGGTTAGAGAAGCGTTTTTTTGGACCGAAAGGTCGCTAGATCGATTCCCAAACCAGCAGGAAAAAATGTGTGAGCTGTACCCTCCCTTCCTCCACATTTATGGCTGAAGTGCCTTTGCCTTTTTGAGTGCAGGTTTCTATAACTTGGCTTGGCTATAATGGAATGTCGCCCCCAAGTGCACATCTGATTACCCTTATGTCCCATTTTAAAGAATTGCGACTAAGGACCTTACAGAAAATTTAATTTCAACAATTACGTTTTTGATTGACTTAACATTAGGTTTAATGTATTTTGTATTTGTTGCTAATAAAGTATCAATAGCATATCATAGAATGAATGTATGAATGTGTGTACTTGGGACTTGGCCAGATAATGAACTAATACCTTCTGACCAATCAGATTTTACCAGCTGTAGTATATACACTCAAAGAAAAGCAAACTAAAAAGTACGTGAATGATTATGTATTAACCTTCTCCACTTAGATCACCATACATGCACATGCATTTTTCCACTTACCTTTTATTACTGTAGGAATTCTTTGATGAGCTGCTCAGCCAGGACACTGCAGCTGCTCGTTTTATGAAGCTGATCACTTCCAAATGTTGGGCTTTCTCTCGGGAGACTAGAAGCGCAAAAGACATACTTTTTGGGTCTGGGTTTGTGCCGTATGATGCATATGCTGTGGCAGCATGTGTGGATAGCAAGGTCATCACAGAAAACATGGAGTATGGTGTTCGTGTGGAGACCAAGGGAGAGCTCGGCCGAGGCATGATGGCACTGGATTTCACAGGCAAGCTGAAGAGTCATCGTGTGTTTTTGATGAAGACCTGCAACCTCAACAAGTTCAGCGCCATGCTTATGGCTTCCTTACAACAACCTTGAGGAATTACTGCAGGGTCGAAACTACTTAGTGGGTGGTTTCATGTTCCATTTAAATCTAAATTGGTGCTGTGATTATTCTGATTTCACCTTCTAGATGGTTCTAAATTAGTAGTTGTATGCGCACAAATCTAAATCCTAAGATCCTGTATGTAAATGTTTTTGTTTGTTTTTCACCTTTTTTTCAGTCGTATTCTTGAAAAGTTGTTGTACAGTCACCCTGGTTTTACACTGGGGTCACAATCTCCACAATTCAAAAAGAGCATGAAGCGCCACAATTTATGAGCACTCTTGGAGCACGATGGGGGTGTAAATAGGCAAGTTGCTTCCAAAATATAAAACTTAAAGGAATTGGGTTTCCAGGTTCATCAAGATCAGCTGTCTGTTAATCTCTACTCTGATTCCCACATTCTATAACGATTGAATGTGGGAATTGAATTGTAATAATTGTTGCAAAATACATGACAGTCAAAAATTGTCAAGATCACCACAATTCTCTCAAATCTTGGAGATCGTGGCCCCGGTTTAAACCCTGGGCCATGGTGTAAGATATACTAACAAAACTCAAAATGTTAAGGATCTTTACAGAAATTACACTTGTATAAGTAACTTCTAAGAAAATAAGAAAAAGAAAGAAAAACAGCCAGTAGATATTGCTGCCTGATATGTTTATTTCAACCAAGGTAACGGATGTCTCGCTCATGGTGACAAATAAACCGTATAGAAAACAGGTACTCTCAACTCCTTTAGTCATTAAATTAAAAACCAAATTTTAACAAATAAACCTCTCTTTAACCAGAATCCAATAAAAATAAGTTAAACCCCAAATTCTCAACATGGTCATGAATTGGCATTGACCATAAAACACAGGATAAAGACTTATGAGGTCCTGATAACACAATTAGCATTGTCCTGTATCTTCCTAAACAGAAAACAACAGGATAGGCCAAATAGGTTCTAAAATGAATTAAACTTTTTTACTTCGGCCCCTTTCATTTATAGACAAGGATTTAACACAAAGTGCTCCATTTATAGTTGGGTAATACTGGACAGTAATACTGGGCCATATGCTTTCCAAAGAAAAACAGTATTACTCAAAATTTTTAACTTTTAAAATAATAAAAATGGGCAATATCATCTCTAGATGAAAGTCTTAACTCTCTGAGTAACTAAGTTTTTGTGTTTTCCTTAAATAAGATATTGGACCCCTCGAAATAAAATGCCTTAGAAGATTTAACTTGAATTTGGAGGGCAATGAAATAGAAATGTGGACAAACCCCAATGGGTAATTCAAGCAAAAATGCATCCAAAGAATTTAAAAGTTAAAATGATATCAGCATACGTAGGACCTCTGTAACAAGGAAAACTAAAGACACCCTAATAACAGAAACCATGACGACATTTGTTTAGTTGCTGTCGGGGGCCAGCGTTCCTTCCTTGTTTGTTAGTTGCTGCTGTCGGGGTTGTTGGGCCAAGGATCGGAGTTCCATCGGCTCAGCGATGGTGGCCACCCGCTCCAGGGATTGTAGGTGTGGCCGAGGTCAGTGGGGGCAGGAGTGGCTGGAGCTGTGTGGCTGACCAAATCTGTGATTGGTGGGGAGTGTAGGGTGGAGTCAGGACTCGTAGACCAGATGGAGTTGCTGAAGGGCAAACTTGGGGACCAGGGATTCCGAGACTTCCCCAGTATGGTCTACAGACATGGAAGGGTCAACAGTTATAGTCAGAAATAACCTAGAGAATAGCACTAGTGGGTTTGGTAAACAGGGTTATGCCACAGTGCATTGTGGGATAGATCTGCTTTTTGTTGTATATTAATTGTGAACTTTGAGGAGAAATTTTATTATTTTTGTTGCAAGTGACAAATAATTTGTGCTACTAATTACAGTGGATGTCACAGTCCTACTAATACAGTATCTAAGTGTAGTATTCAAATCAACACATTGCCTACTACACAACTGTCAGGTTAATGTTTCAAACACAGCTCATAATATGTGTTTTTGCCTTAGTCAAACCTGAAATTTTCAAAAGTAAAATAACAATGGAAGTGCTCTCCTGGAGGTTCTTACAGCTGTTGGAGTGGTTGGGGAGACGCTTCTGGTAGGCCAAGGGTTTGAGCGTTCAGTATCCCAGATAGAAGAGGGTACATGGGTGTATTCAGGCCAGCTTGACTGATGCTCTGAATTTTTTGGCCCTGCTATATCACTGAACACTGAACAAACACACAGCAAAAAAAAACTTTCACCAACACCTTCATATTTATTAAACATGCACATTAGCTAGTCACGTTACGCTGCAGCATGTCTACATACCGTTAGTCAGGTTGAGTGGGTTATTTGGCCCAAATGTTGAGAAAGAATTGATGGAACTAAAACTAGGGCTGCTCACGGTTTCAACGGGACTCCATAATCCAGAACTATTCATGACAGAGGCAACAATTAATACACATTATGACTCTAATGTTATCTATGCATCAAGGATATCATATTCAGTTTAGGAGAATGATGCTTAACTTGCCTATCCGAGCTGTCACTCTCCACTGATGTCATGTGGGGTAGCTTTCCAGGACATTCAGCCTTTCCTGAACCACTACCTCCTGTGAACACATACACAATCTGAATTTCCTCACTATGCAGAAATTAAATTGTGGTGCAGTATATTATATTTACACAGCTTTTGATTTTTACACACCAGGGCTTTTGTCATAGCCAGCAGCCACCGCTGCAAAAGTGGGATTTCCATTCTGGCCAGGTAAAGATGTAGACTTCACCAATTTGTTTCCAGGAGCCTTCTTTGAAGTTACTTCACTATAATTAAAAGTAAAAAAATAAATTTTAAAAACATACATTCATACATACACATACACACATACATACATGCATACATATAGTATATATAAGTATATAAAGATTCAAGCATTGATTCAGGAAAAAGACTGGATAGTTGAAGCAGCCTGGAGCTGATTGGCTGGAGTAGTGTTGTTTGGCTCATTCCATGCCATCTTATTACCAATCACAGAACTGCTGCTGTATATAAACTTTGTGTGTTTAGTGCACAATAAAATATAGTTAGCAGAGTAGGAGTATATGTGTTTTGTTTTTTTTAAGGTGTATTGGATTAAAATAGATGACCACACCATTAATTCCTTTACACACACACAACATGCTCTAAAAAGCTTTGGTATCCGTACCAATTTTCCCCCTATGATATTCAGCATCAATATACAATATGATTTTAAAGAAATTAAAATATTGGTGTTACCCTGATAGATTTTTCATGAGAAAAACCAAATATCTCACAAGTTGTGACACGTATCTATTGTGAAAAATAGAACTTGTATATATTTTAGTGAAAAGGGGCAGTAACTAAAAATTAGATACATACTCATGTATGTAAAACGGCTCAGTTTCACACAGTCTGGGGAAATGTTTGTTGAACAAAAAATTACTGCTGATATTCCATTCTAAATAGAATTAAAAGTAAGATCTATGTGCATACTATATAAAAGAGAAAGAATAATAGATTGTCAAGCTTTTGAAATAAAATAAATACAATATTTTGCCCCTCCCCCATTATTACACTAAACAGTATATGTCAGCACTGTTGTTTCATCACCATCATGTTGATAATAAAACTAAGAAGATAAAGCCAGGTGTTTCCAGGTTCCCGGCACTGTTTTCGGCCCACAGCTGTACACTGGTTGTGCCCTGGTAATTACCACTTACCGCAATTGTCTATTAAAATGAATTGATCCGAGCGACGGCCCGTAATGCTGCTGCTTGGTGATGACACATAGTGGTTCAGATTTTTTTCACAGGAGCATGAATTGCCTGATTGAGAGCACCTGGGCCCAATGCTCCACAGGATGTAAAAGCTCCAATTTCCTGTCTCTCTCTCTCCTCCACCAACACTGGCATTCTATTACTCCAGCTTGGCTTGTGTTGGGTCTTGTGCGACAGCAGACGCACCCAACCTACTCATGTATCCACTTATCTTTTTCCATAGTTTATGGAATTGCCAATTTGTGCATTCTTTGTTAAAATAAACATTTCAATTTTAATTGCTGTGTCCTTTCCTATTTTATTCATGACCTAAGCGCCTGTTTATGACATTCTGTGCTTTTTCACCACAAAGAAATTATCTTAATTCCAGGGCTAGAATGCCGCTGGACTGTAAACAAGATTCGGTGATATCAAAGGGGTTGGAATTCCACTGCTACGCACAATAAGTGCCATTTGCTAGAACGTTACTTTCTTGAGTACGTCTGAAATAACTGAACAAGAATCAAGGTTTGAAGAGTGAAAATTTCATGAGTGAATCAGTTCCTGAAACAAACAAAACCTCCCACTAGCAGCTACACCCTCACAGCGCAACAAAAACAGGTCCATTATCAAGATATTTTTTGATTCTGTCTTTTGAATGTTTGAAATACTCAAGATACAAAAGCCAGATATATAACTTGTAAATTCCTCCATGTTCATTTTCCAACAGTTCCATTAGGAAATGTCCACCCTAACCAGCACCACTTATTGGTAAAAAAGGGCAATTTTGAGCGTGGGTGTGTATTTGTGGGATCAGGTAATAAGGATGGTGAAAGGGGTACCTGTTGGTGTGGAGCACACTGCTGTAGCTGATGTGAGGCATCAGGGTAGGAGAAGTAGGAGGAGGGGAACAAGTCCTAGAGATGGCAGCGATGGGTCTCTTCAGAAAAGGATCTGCATTCATGGTCTGCAGAGAGATCTGCTGAAGACTGTCTGCTTCTGATATAAAGAAAACACAAGAGTCAGCAACTGAGAACGACTGCAGTATACAGTACATCATATGAGAATACAGATAAGACCATAATCCTTCACATGGTTCAGGTACATGCTTATTAGACTTACGGTTGACTTTAAGTGGAACGTCCCATTCTGGTGGAGGAGACTCCTTCTCCCCTTCTGAGCCACTGCTGAAGTCCGGCATGAAGCCATTGAACTTGGCCAGTGGAGATGGACGTCCTTCCTCCACCTTTCCACTAGGCACTGAAAAAGAAAGTTTGCCGTTTATTACCAAGTGCCTTTGGAAACGAGTTACAAAGAACACCTTGTCTCATCCAAAAGTTACACTCACATCTCTGTTTCTGTGGAGGTCTTGGTTTGGAAGCATTCTGGGTTCCTATGCTAATGATGGTTTTGGGGAATGTCTTACGTTGTTTGTTTTCCAGTGGAGTGACATAGGGGAGCTCCAGAGAACTAAGAGAACACGTAGATGAAAGTAGAAAAAAATAAACACAATGTTTATTATTATGACTAGCTAAATTGACTGCAATACTGAAAACATAGAGAAGTGAATGAATTAAGCTACGGTCTCACATAGCCTGCTGCTAAACAAGCACAATTGCTGGAATTCTGGCAGATTTTGGCAGCAGTCTGTCACAGATGGAGGGGCAGGAAAATATAACTTGCCTGAGAAACACAAGCATCTGCAATGCATATACGCCACAGCCGCCAGGTCTACTAACAGTAACGTATATTCTGACCTTGAAGGAAATGAATGCT
>JBCNYG010000006.1:10235413-10246418 GCA_039654305.1 Porochilus rendahli | reverse complement strand
GCTCATGCTCATGTACAGTAGGCCATCTTTTCCTCACTAACGCCTTCATGGCTACAACAGCTTAACTGATCTGGCACTTGAACACAGCAAGTTTTCACACAACCAGACTTTCTATGCATAGAAGCCTCACCCTCCCGGTTCCCAAGGTACCTCCCTGGCCCTCACATATTCCAACACAGGTACAGGGAACACTTACAGGAAAATGCTCGTTGACCACCGTGTACTTACAGGATGGTGTCTGTTCAAATCGTCTACTGTCGTCTACCATGACGTAATTTAGGCTATGTGATACCAAAACTCAACAAGGTACCCTTTCAGAATGAATCCCAAATTGGGTTCCTATTAACCTGGACTTCTCCACTTGATTCTCCTTCTTTGTAGCTGATTGTTTCTTATTTTTGGGTTTGGTTGGTGATGGAGGAACTTCCTCTCGTTCTTTTTCCACCGGGACTGTTCGGACCTTCTTCTTCACTGGTTCCTACGTAATTAAAAAAAAAAAAAAAAATCCTCCAATAAAAGACCATGTTATCTTTGGACCGTGGCCAACTACAATCCAGTCACCTCATCATATTCCTCACACAGAAATAAAAGGGACATTAAGCTGTAGTATTGAAATACCTCTTTAATATTAGTCTCTGTATCTGGGTTGGAGGTCTCTGTGGTAGTTGAGGAGCTATCATCATTATCAGCAAGGGCTTCTTTTAGATCTTCTCCGTGGATCTTTACCTTTCCTTTCCTCTCTTTCTCCTCTCTCTTTTTTGGAGACCTAATTTTACTCTTCGCTTTCCCTTAATTTTTACAACAAATAATGGTTACCATCAAAATGCTCTTTTGGACAAAAGTAATTTTAAACAAACTCCTGAAACTCAGCGATTCAGCTCTCACAGGGCCATACCTTTATTTTGTGTCGACTGCGGTATGCTTTGTTCCATTAACGTATTAATAGCAGGTGACTCAGGCCGATCCAAGTCTTTGTCCATGACCACCAGAAGTCTGTTGTAGTCCTGCTCTTCTGTGCTTTGGCCTCTATGAGCCTGAGATGGCAGGATTGTGCTCACGTGCTGAATGCCTTCCATGGAGTTGGATGCTGGCTGCTGCTGTGGTTGATGTTGTTGCTGCTGTTGATGTTGCAGTTGTTGTTTAGAATTTCGTGATTTTCGATAAGTCAGCTGGTTGAGTCCTGAGCTGCCATCTCTGATGAGCTGAGAAGAAGAGGGGGAGGAACCTTGCATAGATGAGCGCCCTGAGCTTTTGGATTTGCTGTCTCCCAAAACGGCGCTGCCATTGGAGCTGGAGTGTAGGCCTCCCTGGCGCCCACCGGTTCGGCCACTCCCCGAACCATAACTACCTCTATTCGAATTCTGATGCGAGTCAACAAAATCGTTCAAGCTGGAAAAAAAACACAAATGTAGAGCAATTTTGTGTTTGCCCAATGTTTTTATGTATGAAAGATACAGACAATAAAAAAGGTTTTCAACTCACTTTGCATCACTTTGTATCCGTACAATTTCCCTGAGATCAAATGGCTTTCCAGTCTCCATGGGAGAGTTGGATTCCATAGATAGGCATCGCTTGAAAGGCTCCCATATTCCTTGGGCCTCCAAATAGGCGGTGGCAATAACCAGCAGGAACATAAAACTAAAGAAATGCAAAAAAAATGCAAGAAATCCAGCATGTTCAGGTTGTGCTCTGAGTAGCACTTTAAATAATCACTCACAGTGTACATGTGTCAGTTAATCCAAGTGTAAAAAGGGAGAGAGTTTAAAAAAAAAGCATACCTCACAATTTTTATACCATTGGATAAGAATAATTATTTGATTTAATCATATTTTTTAAGAGAATAAAAATAGAAGAAATTTAAGCAATATAAATATTTTAATTCTTAACATTTGAGTAATAAATGATGTACTAAGTTTTCACATCAATTTTTCTTCAAAGTGAGACTCTCATATTGTATAGTCATGGCTCATTATTTATTTATATATAAATAGCTGGGCACAACCATCTGCATTATCCAGATTGTTATATTTACAAGTTTATGTAAATCAGAATTCTGTAAATTCAAATATAAATGCCCTGCTCAGACTGGTTGTGCCTTTAATTATCTGGATTATTAAGATACAGTTCTGACCTCATAAACAAGGAGACAATAATGTAGAGCTCCAGCTCCCAGTTCGGTGGAGGGATGGTCTCCACACAAGCTGCCAGCATGTGGTAGGGCAATGAGGCGTTCAATACGAACACAAACTCTGAGCCACCTGCTGACACCAACTTCAGTTCTCGGATGACTCTTGATGAAGTAAAATCTGGCGTAAACCTGTACCAAAAATAGACGGCACACGTTAGCTCAATTACTTATGATAAAGGGGGAAACCAGAAGGTGGCACAGCATGTAAAGGCCTTTAAAAAATAATAATAATAAAATAAATAACTCAAAGATTAATTGTCAATGCAGGTAATTTGTACCATGCTAATTTGATTACTGAACTCAGAAGGTTTTTTATGGCACATAAAGAGCCACATTTAAGCCTAACATACTCAAGCAGGGAAAAAAATCTCTGAGGAATAACACCCCCACAGAGGTCCTGAGGAAACCACAAATATGCTGGTTTACGTCCATTAATAGTGCTTTATGCACCAGTGTGCACACGGTTAACAGGTGATGTTTACCCAACAGTTTTAGGATCTTTACTGACCTACTTTCCCTTTCCATCTCAGCTACAGAAATAACAGATTTATTATTCCTGTTTTTATAAGACACCACATTTCTCATTTTGTTGTTTTAACTTGCAACAAATCCCTATTATTGGTCAGTGACACACACAACCAGAGTGGTGCTTTTGCAGGATACAAATTAATAACTCAAAAGACACAAGGTTGGCAAACTTAACCAGAAATGGAAGCACTCACAGAATGATGAGGTCTTTCGAAGAGTTTGGTTTCAGTGCAAATTCTTGACAGTTGAGAACTTTGAATCCATATCCCTCACAAGTGGTACCACTGATCTCCATAGAACGGATGTGAATAGGGAGAAGCCCTGTGTTCTCTAGTCTGAATGTTTTTCGCAGGGTAAAATTTGGCTCCTTGGGTTTATCTTTGGGTTAAAAGAAAACAAACAAACAAAACAAAATCAAAAATGTCAGTTAATTAAAAAAAAAAAAGTTAGCAGATGAAACTTTACCAGCCTTGAAACATGCTGACCACCCTTCCCAGAACCATCTGCGCCAAGTAGCAAGGTCACTAGTCTTGATACCAGTGATATCCCCCCTTACCACCCAAAAAAAACTATTACACCATATGCTAGGCCATAGTTCTTAAAATGTAGTTTAAACTTTGTCATTTTGTTATTTATATTCTATTTACTTATTTATATTTTAATTATTTTGAATGTTCAACAAAATCTCCACAAATTGAGTAATTTAAAAACCGAATAAATCAGAGCTAGCAGAGTAGCCTTTACATAAAACAAAATAAACACATTTATTTAATTAAAAAAGAAATTATTTAATACACCGCCAACTAAGTGGATTCTGGGAAAGGTAAGCCAAATCCTTCAGTTCCAAGCACACAGTAACTAAATAAATTTAAAATATGAACCCTTCATACACTGATCACCATTACATAATTCTAGAGAAATGCATAATGAATGCTTGCCTTGTCAAATTCAACAACACATTGTGAAACTTGGGCATGTATGTATACTGCAGAAAAACTCACATGGTGTTACAAAACCACAGTCGCATGAGCTAGAGACACATAATGAAGAAAGTCTTACATAATCGCCATCATTGCATCGATGAAGCTTAACGTTTGGGGGGTGTGGGGGTGGGGTGTTTGTTTTGAAAAACATCTTCAAAAAGGAAGTGGGTATGAATTATGTGAGATTCAGAAGATAGGACAAGAGACTGAGCCCACATGAATGTGTGCTTTTCTTTTTTTTTTAACTGAATATTGTATTATGTCATGAATACACTCACTTTCTGAGCAGTCTTTAAGAAGTGCCTCAGTCATCTTAAATCTAATCGAACTGCCTGGCCCTGGAGGCTTCCCGGCAAGCTTAAGACTTTCTCTGGTCCCCTGACCACGCACCATAATCAGGTCCACCACAGTCAGGTTGTTCCTATATAAATATCACACAGTTAAAAATAAATAAATAAAATATTAAAACATACATAATAAATGAAACAGGATAAAAACATGCACATTTATTTCCTTGTACTTGAAAGTTTTTAATTTTTTTGAAAAATGTTTTGAACAAAAATGTATTTGAAAAAAATATTTCTTTGTATTATTGCTCATGGCTAATTAGGTTAAATTACTTTAATTTATTTATAATACATTTACATTCTTATTCACCCTAAAACTATTATTAATATTAGGAAGAGAGAAAGTGTGAGTGAGAGAAAGAAAGAGAGAGAGAGAGAGAGTTAGAGAGAGAGAGAGAGAGAGAGAGAGTTAGAGAGAGAGAGAGAGAGAGAGAGAGAGAGAGCACAAAGACTTGTGCTGGTTTTCAGGTTTGAGACATTTATCACCACCATTTTATAGTTGAGAGTATATTTTTTTGCCAACATTGAATACAAAACAATTAGTCATTAAGGCGGTCTCAATTATTCTAAACTCCTGAGCCTGAAGAGCATGTTAATTATAGGGTCACAGACTCGTGTATGAGACACAAAGCTAGACCTCACCTGATGACTAACAGAGAGGAAACACTGTGATTGCTGATGGGTGAGAACCTGATGGTGAGTGATTTGGACTCGCCAGGCATAATCAGCACATTGTAGACCAAGTTTCGTATCACACCTTCTGCAAATCCGGTGGAACTTACTGATGACTGACACACAGCACACACGGGAGTACTGGTAAGATACCGCTCAGCAACAACAAGTTTACTAATTTATTTACAAGCGTCCAAATTACAAGAATAAACAAGCATGCACCTGAACCCCTCCTCAGAGGAGACAAATAACACAAAGCCGAATTGAATAATAAGGAATTTATGAATGCAGCCCAAATGTAGCTAGAGAAGTATAATAAAAAAATTAACCCAGGGTCACAGGGAAACATTATTGGACACTCACATAATTCTGTTCAACCTCAAATTCCAGTGTACTTGTGTTAACATTGGACATCTTTTCATTTGGGAATCTGGAATGGAAAGAAGAGATAAATGAGCAGGTTAAAACAATAATAATAAAACACCACCACCACACGCAAAGATGTGAATAAGAAAAGAAAAACTAATGCAGATGAGTATTCAATCATTCCTTAGTTTTGTTCTCTCAGTAATGTGATTATGTTTAATATTACCACCTCAAAGACTTTAGTTTTTGGATTAAGCCAAAGTAACTTACATGCGTAAAATGTTACTTTAAACGAAGCTGTCTAGAGTTTTTGTCTAAAAAGAAGACATTCTGATATAAAAAAAACCACACACACTATATATATATATATATATATACACACACACACACACACACTATATACACAAAAGGCCTATTTCTCTCAAATATTGTTCACGAATATGTCTAAATCTGTGTAAGTGAGCACTTCTCCTTTTCCGTGATAATCCATCCACCTCACAGGTGTGGCCTATCAAGAGGCTGATTAGACAGCATGAATATTGCACAGGTGTGCCTTAGGCTGGCCACAATAAAAGGCCAGTCTAAAATGTGCAGTTTTATCACACAGCACAATGGCGCAGATGTCGCAAGCTTTGAGGGATCATGCAATTGGCATGCTGACTGCAGGAACGATTACTTACAAAAGGATGAACTGTCAGTAAACAGAAAATATTTAGTGATATCTACCTGTGAAACTCTAATACCTGACCTAATGTCTCAAACCCTGCACCAAGTCTCTGATCCAATGAGCTGCTTTCAGGTATATAATCAGTACAATGATTATGATTGGATAAGCTGCATCAAGACAACCTGTTTTAGAGACTGCATCAACTTGTTTAGATAACCAAAATCTCTGGTTGAACTACGGTATTTTTAAACACTTGATCAGTTTGCTGAAATATACTGCTCAACCAAATTCAGAAGTTTGCCACATCTACAGCGTTGAAGTGCTCATTCCCCAAATAAGAACACAGTCTTGAATCACTCATCATAATTTACTGCAGTAGAACCTGAAGCCATCAACATTATGGGTTTTTAAATATGTATGACATGCCACGCTAGACTGATCTGGTGAATCAGGTTCCTTTTTTTTTTTTACTACCTTTTCAGTTTACAAAACCTCATAACTCTCCTGGTGCATACATGTTCCCTCCTAAAGAGGAAGTTATTGGTGCGATTTGACAGGCAAAGCAGATTGCTTTGTTTTAAGAGCCCTGTGTATAGTGTGCAAACACAAAAGAGAAGAGCACTCGTTAAAGAAAAACAAACTACTTATAACTTGACAAATTAAATAACACAGCATGACAAATATAGTCTCTTGTGGGTACAAGTAATTCTCCTGAAGTGATTGTCCAAAGAAGGGGGGAAGAGGGGGGAAAAAAAAACTTCTGCACTTAGTTCCTAATTTCTATAAGTAGCAATGGCACAATGTGGTCTGATTCATCACCTGTCTTCGACTATTTCTGAAAACGCTGAGGGGTTTGGGTATAGGGCAACAGGAAGAACCTGCACATAAACCGGAACATCAGCTGGGTTCTCCAGAATGATCTCCTCCACCTGGTAAAAATAAATAAAATGAGATGACGTTTGCATGTACACTCAATTATGTTTCACATGTTTCTGAAATGTCTGTAGCTATAACACTGTGACAAATGTAACTTCTATAACCCAGAAAAATGTCTGGAATTTAAAACATGTTGAGTGTCTAAACCCACCCTTTATTCCTGTGGCAAAAGTACATATTAACCCAATGCAACACAGTATTATGTTATCTAAAACAAGTATTTTATTGCTGTAGAATGTGGTCACAGTAATAGAACTATTCATTGCATATAAAGTGTCAGTGAAGGAAAACTGGTTAACATGGGTCCTTTTATGTTTTACATGAGAATTTATTCTACTCCATACTTCCCGGAGTACACAAGCTAACAGGCAGGATGCGGTGTGCTTTATAACTATTATGCAAAACACAACAGCAGTTTGAGTAAAAAATAAAAAAGGAATACATCCTCATTATTAGTGGAGTTCCTGAGAGGCACCGTGGGCAAAGAACATGATTTGGAGAATGACTTGATGCTATTATCTAATGCTTACTTTCATGACAACGACGAGCAATAACAAAAAAGAATAATGAAACTTAAACCCCAAAAAATACACCAAACAGCTGTGCAAAGAATTTCTTATCAAAACATTTTTAAAAATAACCTAACTCAAGTAAACAGACCAACTTGGGTTGCCCAAATCATGAATAGGAACACAGTACATGAACTCGTTAAACAGATAATCTAACAAGACAGGTAACACAAATGAACTAAACTCACTCCAGATTGTAGTGGGAAATGCAGTGGAGGCTACTATGATACGGTTGTATTCAGGGGAATGGGACAAAAAAGTAAACAATTTTATAAAGTGTAAAAAAAATTTCAAGTCCAAGGTTATTAAATGCAGTTTAAAGGTGACTTATTTTCTCACAAATGAACAATGGGTGTTTAAGAGTTTTCTTTAATTATTAATTAAAATATTAAACTAGTGGGCAGTTTATAGTTTTATGCTTAATAGGGACCTTTGTAGTGAAGTATGACTGAAAATGTGGCAACTTACAGAGGAGCTATTGATGTTGATGAGAGGGAACAGAATTTGCTGTGAGGAGTTGATCAGGGAAGGCCATGTGAGCTGTGCTGATATTTTGGCCTGCACCTTCTTCTGTAAATCTGTGTTGACTTCAAAGAAAGCCTCAACCCTACACCGACAAAAATCATCCTTGTTATTACAAACAGGCCCTTGTACTGATTATAAAGATGAGATTTGGAGGCAATTCATGTTTGTATTCATGGCCCCATGCAAACCGTGCGTGCCGACTCACTCAAGGCCTGACTTTTCTTTCAGCTCTTTCCATCTCTTCAGCAGCCTTTGATGCAAATCTACATCACTGTCCCAAATGTCCTCCAGCATTGCAGGAATATGTGGTCGAACTTCAGCTGTAAGCATAACCAGAACAATTAAGTGTTTATTAAGCCAGGTGGGGAAAAAACAGATAAAAAAAACCCCAAAAAAACCCAAAACACTAACAAGGAAAAAGAAACTACTTACATTTTAGCACAAATGGTAATCCTACATAACAGTGATCACCACATTGTAAACTGGCATCAAAATAAATATTTGCTATCTGGAAAAGAAATAGATGGAAAACATAAAAAGCAACCAATATTTTACTAAAAGGCTTTTAGAACCAGGGATGAGGTAAGGATTGAGTGCAACTGGATACACACCTTGGTTTTGCGCCTGGGCTCCAGCTCTACTCTGTTACCACGGAGTCGTTTGTAGTAAAATCGCATGTCCTCAGTAAGAGAGAGTATTTGCTGGAGCCTTACTCTCTGGGAAAACGAACTCTGAATGCTGAGTCCTTGATGAACCACTTTTCCCTGGAGATTAATCAGACAAATTTTTTTTTAAAAATACAACACCCAGTAATTAATGAATATATAAACTATACATAAGATTACATCTCAACATCATATCCCAAGTGCCATAAGGACTGAGACATGATGCCTTTAAGTGGCTAATTCAGGATGCAAATTGGGTTCCATTTTGCAAAGCATGTCTCAGGATGCAAATGCGTTAATTTAGATACAAGTAACAGATCTAGCTATATAAAAAGACATTCAAAATAAATGTAAGACGTCTTAAACTTTCAAATTATTAGTCCAACCTCCCTGCAGAGTCTGATATTTGAAAAGGAGAAACTGCTATGAAGGAAAAGCAGCCTGGGATCAAAGTACCTGCTATTATTACTACTACCACCAGCTGCATACATCTATTCTACTTTTAAATTCAAACAAATCCATTGCAAATTAGTTCAATGGTAGTGTGAAAGTTTCAGAAAAAGCATTTCAAGGCATTTCAACGGAAATGGGTTATGCCTTATTCACCCCTTGTAGCCTTAGAGCTTCAGGCCAACATTAAGACTGTAAACACCAGACACATTCATTTCACATAACCTGTCCCTCTAAATAAAAACACAAGCTAAGAAAACTCTTTTTTCCCCCCCTAGTTTTGCTGCTCAGCAGTTTAAAAAGTTGTTGACTGTTATCAACCAGTAGCTTTTGGGCAACAATGCTGGAAGAGTAAGGAACTGTTTCACTGATACACATCAATGTTTCAGCTTTTTGAAAATAATTCTCCCACAAAAATTCATTTTAATTAACAAAATCAAAAACAGATTAGAATATTAAGAAAGGGGGGGGGGGGCTGCAAAACAACAGGAAAAAGAGAATTTGCTGCCCACAGCGGTCTTAATGTACCCAAGAACCAACATGCTTGGCATCAACATTACACATAACTATAAATAGATACAAATTGAGATGAGCATTTTTTTTTTAATAAAAAGGGAATGTAATTGCTGGTAAATTGATGCTGTATAAGGGGGGGGGGGGGACACCTTGCCATGTCCCATTATTCGACAAATAATGAATTACAGGGTACTAAGTAAAGAGGAAAAGTGCAGCCAGCCAGAAAAAAAAAAAAAAAAGACCAAATGATGTAGGACCCCAGTCAACATCAGAGGTTCTTCATTATTTTAGTTTTTAATGCTCACTACAGAGTTATTCACTAAAAAATAAATATCATCCTAAAAATACGGATTTAAAATTACTTATTTTGAAAGAAGAAAATATGTTATTGCTTCAAGTAATGAAATGGTCTATTGTGACATTCTATGGCAAAAAACTGTCAGAAATAAGACTGTAGAACGCTGTAATTGACCAACCAGAATCAAGTATGCAACAAAGCCATATAATAATGTACATCATCTTTGCACATACTAGTAAAACTTTATACAAAAGTATCCCATCATGTTTTAGTTATCACTGATAAACTGCTTAATCCTTTTAGGGTCACATGAAGGCTGGAGCCTCTCAGCCAACACTGGGTGAAGGCGGGGTATACCCTCGACAGCACATCGCAGGACCAGCACACAATCATCTTTACTCTAGGTGCAATTTGAACAGGCAGTTAACCTAATGTGCACGTCTTTTGACTTTGGGAGGAAACTGGAGTACCCGGAGGAACCCCGTGCAAGAATCAGGAGAACATGCAAACTACACACAAATACCCTCGCTGGACCTAGAGCCTCATGTGCGATGAGAAATGAGAAAACAAATACAGGATTTAAACCAATTTCTAGACTATTCTATTATTTTAGACTTTAAACTGTCTTATTCTACTGATACGTAATATTACTCAATTAAGCAATGATCTGCCAACAGAACAAGACAATTTCAAGGTACAAATTAGAACGAAATCTTTGGAAATACATTTTAGTTTTGTGCAGGTGACTCCAGCGTGTGACATGCAAAATCACATACAGCTATGTTCGAAAAATTCCTCTACATCAAACTGAAAAACAAAACTGGTATGGATTCAAATTTAAGACATATAAAGCACAAGGCCTTTTATTTGTCATGTTTTGTGCAGACACCCTGCTCAAAGCACTTACCGGAAAAGATGGAGGCATGATAATGTGTTTAGGTGAGCTGCTTAACGTTCCCACAGCTATAAGAGCATTTACTGGGATGGTCAATATCTGAAAAAGAGGCACAAGAACAGAACTCAACTCCAAGTCACATCTTAACTCTTGAACACAGAGTCATGCCAGTGCTATAGGGTCCATTGTACACACACACACCTCATAATCCGTGGTAATGTGCACTGCTCCATCATATACACCCTCCAGTGCTTTAGCTATGAGGGTTACTTTAAATGCTGCATAATAACCAGAGGCTAAAATGACCTGGGAAACACACACACCGAGAGAGAGAGAGAGAGAGAGAGAGAGAGAGAGAGAGAGAGAGAGAGAGAGAGAGAGAGAGAGAGAGAGAGAGAGA
>JBCNYG010000006.1:10202555-10219940 GCA_039654305.1 Porochilus rendahli | reverse complement strand
TATACACATACATATATATATATAAAGCAATACTAGCAGAAATAAAGGAGGTAAATAAGCAGCCTTGGAAAAGGTTTGCACTCTCCAAGTTAAAGATACACTTGTATTGTTAAAAAGTAATTCAATACAACTTAAAGTCTATTGCAATGAGTTATCCGTTGGTGAAGCTCCAGTAAAAATCTCTGAATATAGCATATTTCACTTCTCTCTTTTATGAGTAAGCTAAAACTTCTCTTTGAAATACATAACCTGGAGTTTTCCAGAACATCATTAGACCAGAAAATTGCAGAATTTCACTATGAGTGGGGTTTTCCCCAGGTGAGTGTAAAATAACTTTAAGACAGAAAAAGAGAACCCCCAGGCATGTACTACTTACTGTTCATGGAAGTCCAGCATTGGCGGCTCAAAGTGTATTGGCCTGCTGTTCCCCCTGTGCGAGGATGCACTGCAGAGAATGGCGCAAGACAGTTTGCAAGAGACAAAAAAATTTAGAAAAAAATAGACACGTATAAAATATAATATGAATAAGTTACAAAAACAACAACTTGATCCTCTCTGCACCCAATTTCATAAAAATTTTTTTGAATACTTTGATTACTTAGGTCAGATAACTATCTTCACAGTGCTGTCTGCAGCATTTTGGTTTTATCTGATGGTTGGTGAGCTGTATCCTATAGATCTTCTGCAATACGTGTCATAACCTGAAAACACTGGGCTGATGCCATACTGGTAGCGCCGTGGAGGCTGTGAATGTAGAACGTACATGTGCTAAAATCCGGTGTTGCTGAATTTATGCTGAAAAACTCTCCAGAAAAAGGCATGCTAAATGGTTCAGCAGCATTTCCAGAGCAGATCAGGATGTAAAAATCCACGTTTGCAGTGACCATTTTATTATAACCGGTAAGTTCACATGTAACGCAATTTTTTTGTGTCTTGTTTTTTCATAATCATGAGAAAGCTACTCATTAGAAAGAAGTATATTGAATATATCTAGTTCAGCTGGGTAGAAACGACGAGTCAAGAGCATGCTGAGTGAAGTCCCAACTGTTAGCATATGCTTCTTTTCTGCCACCAATGTGCAGCAACGTCAATATCATAACACAAAGCTAATTTCTGAAGGTTTCTCTGCTGAGCGAGGGGAAGACCATGAAAGTAATTAGAGTGAGCTATTGCATCAGCCTGAGCCCTTTGGCGTGGTAAACTGTGTGTGGCCTCCAGTAATGGGAACGTGCTGTTGTAACCAGGGGCAAAGCCTGGTCAGGTGACCATATTGAAGTACACCAATTACATCTTTTGGTTTTTAGGCACAAATTGCACAACCTCAAACACATTCCATTAACTAATGCAGAATGGCTCATCCACATTCACATGAAGACTCTACACCCAGTAGTTAGAAACCTGCACCTCCATCATAAGTATCCATTTCATATGTGAAAATCTGTAACTTGCCAAACCTGTGCCACTTTTTTCCCCCCTATACTGCTATTATGTTTCCGAGGAAGGGCTAAGGCAATGCAGAAGAGGATTCACTCACGTCACACCCGTGTGACTGTACACTGTTTATATATGCCTACTTTCACTCAGAGTCATCATCTTCATGCTAGAAAACCAGCTCTAAACAGGTGGGCCACAGTTGGACATGTACAAGGTTTGAAACTGGTTTTAAAATCACTGTCACATAATGATACAGCAACAATGAACATGGACCATTCATGACCCATGCAACCATGACATGATTACTCTCCAAGAGTAAACAGCAGTATGCAGTACTGCCAGGTTTTTTTTAACAGTCATAATGAACACTAAATTATACATAGATTTCTTTACACTTTGCTGTAATAGTACTGGTCAGAGGCACGGTGGACCCAGAGCATGTTTTTGTGAGAAGAATGGGGGAAAACTCCATTTAGTAAGTAAAGCTTAGAATCAAACCTCTGAGCATGTGTTCAGCTGCTTTAAAAAAAAAAAAAAAAACTGAACTAACAAGCAAAAAGACTAATGTAATCAGGAGCAAAAAACCTGCACAGTGAAGTAATGCAAACTCACTCATTTATACTGAACAACCCTAATGGCCAATTATGATAGTTGTGGGTAAGAAGCAAGGATTTTATAGGAACGAAGCCAGACCTGCGAAAGTGTTCTCACATTACATTTTGTGCATACGCCATTTCTTATAATACAGTCCTTTAAAAAAAAGAAACTGACTGTGTGCCTTTCTTACATGATGAACTTGGCAGAATATGGGTAAAAGAGGCTCATTTTATACAGTGACAAGTCTCGTACAGAAGCATAAAGACATACGAGGGGCGAAAAACTAATTTCTACATATAGTTTACCTGTTTAGCAGAATTGTAACTGTTATCACCAGTTAGTAATTGTTATCACTAACATTACATAACATTAAAGCCGGTGTTGTGAGGACTCGACGTTCTACTTTACAACATGTCCCAAAAACAGGGAGATTTCACTTTCTTTGAAACAATTTAATAACATTCACGAAGCAGAGAAGAAAAGTTCATTCTGAGCTGTGACAGGGTCAGAACAACCTGCTCGAACAACAGATAAGCTATTCTCTATACCACACGCCAAAATATAGCATTAAAATGTTTCCATTTTATATATCTGACACTTCATGCTTCTCTCTTTTAGATCTCATTAATTTTCCTCTCATAAGCATAACCCATATTTTATTTTGTTTTAAAAATATCTTTAAAGGGAAGCAACATCTGCAAAATATCCTGAAAACTGCAATCAGAGTGAGTACACTGCGATTACACATTCACCTCATGTCTAGTTCCTTGCAACTGATTACTCAAAATCGGTAAATCTTAGATTAGAGGTCATAGGTATATCAGTGATTCATATTTTGGTCAAAAATATTTTCATTCCTGATATCTCCCAGTGTAAGAGGAAAGAGTGATAAGGATGGATAACACTGGAGTTCAGTAGAGGTTAAAAATACATCCAAAAGAACAAAACCAAAATAAAAACATATGCTACACTAAATGTCAGTAAGGAAGCATTACAAACAGCTCCCAACTTAGGAGCTATTGTAATAACAGGAAGGTACATGTATTCCTAAAACAGCATTTCTTTAGAGAGGCCTATATTTTCAATTTAAACTAGTCAGACATCAGCTTATGATTATATACTAAACATGGAAAAAGTTCTCCTTGGTTGACTATAGAATGCAGCACGTTCATTGCAACTGAGCTGACGATGTGTGCTTCTCTACTAAAAGGCAAAAAAACATAACTACAGCACACACACCTCACCAAAGAGAAGTGGCCAATGCAAACATGTACAGTAGGCACGTGTACATGGGTAGGTCAGCCACAGCCTTGAGCTGGAGCCTTCTAATTGGTTAAGGGAGTGAAAAGGCTGTCGGAAACCTGAAAGTTGTTCTACTGGTTTAAGGAATTCAAAGCAAGGCTGAGTAGGGAGCGGCCTCTTATTAAATGTTCATAGATAAGACCGCGCTGACTGCATCGCTACCGTGAATTTTTTTTCTCTACAGAATATCCCTAGCGTACATCCTGGGATGGCACAGCTCCCTGTTAACAGCATAAACAATATCTCCTTCTCTTTATCATCGTCCTGTGATTTCACTGTAGATCTAATGACGTACTGTCGTTCTAATGAAGTATTTATTGATCTGAGCATCAGTACATGGTACAGGGGCAGGGCACACTTGTTCTAAAGTATTACATAATAAAAACATTTATGATTTTTGACAATTAGACAGTTCCCCAGTATCATTTGACTGTTATTGAACTGCTAATGAAACAGACCTTCAGCTAACTAATATATGAATTTTTTTTTTTTCATTTTTATTTACATGACTATGTTTCATTTATGTCTGAAGTAAACCAGAACTCTCATACTTGCTTGCTTAAACACCAATACATAACCATTTTTAGGCAAAAAAAAAAAAAAGACAATCCAAAATACTAAAAGAAATATCACTGCAGGATTTTGTTTGGGAGCATGTGATCACCCAGTCAAGAAACAAATGTATTTTAACTACTGGTGACCAACTAACACAACACCGATTACAAATGTATATTACGGCATGTGAATTTGGATGTATAGTTTTCTAAATCCCAGTTAGAAATTTAAAATTCAAATAAGCACTAATGAGCAATAAGAAAACATTAGCTTCTACTTCAACTTTTTAGGAGCCTACAATCTTGCGCACTAGTTTTCTGTTGGCTAGCAAGGCTGAGAGTTGACATTCCCAGGTCAAAGTTCACCTAAATAAAGAATCAAATTATACACCTTTTGCCTCCTGTCTTTTCTGCAGTGTATTAGCTTTCTCAGCAAACAAATTCAATTAGACTTTAGACAGTTATTTACATTTAATTTACTTATTCTAAACCATTCAAGCAAACTGATATTACATCTCGTCTGATGATTTGTTTTTGATATGTAGTAGAATATATGCTTATCTGTGAGGAGGTAAATCATCAACACTGTGATTAGACACAAGGTCCAAAGATGAGAAGAATAAGAATAAAGGGCAATTCAAAATGTTCATTACACACACACACTTTACCTTTTTTGATGATATGAGCTAAGGTCAATGTCAGACTCTGCCTGTAGAGAATAAACATGAAAGAAAGTGAAGTTTCCTGAATTGTAGTGACACACATTTTTTAGGAATTACATTTGCTCTTATCAAAATAACTCTCTGAAACGTTCAAGGACAAAGAAATGAAATTTCTTAAAGAAATGTATGGTATCAAGATTAATCAGATAAAGAGGAACACACAAAAAAAAAAGAGGAAGACACCACCACAGGGCAACATTTCCCCACCCGGTATAACACATCAGTCTGGTGTGTCAGGGGGCTACCGTTTCTGAGTACAAGTAATTACTCATGCATGAGCATAAACTGATCTATTAATGAGTAGATGGTCAAGTATGGTAGACTGAGTGAATGTTATTTTTAATATTTTTAATTTTTAATGTTATTCATCAACTCATTACAGCTCACAGATACAAGTAAAAAGGAACATTTATATTCAAACATTTCTACATTTAACATAAATGGACACCCTAAAGTTCTCCTCTCATCAGTCTCACCCTTGCTTGGTGGAAAACCTGGACTCTGTGGATGTATACATAAGTACTGCTGCTGTAATCATTAAGCCAGATCCTCTCACCCCAATACTTGCAACGCTTTATATCCTTTCGTCTTTTCTCTTCTATTATCGTAATGATTTTGAAAAGTATTATCCAAGGTTACAAAGACGACTAAAGTTCCTTCTAAGGTCCCTCCTTCACAGTATTTTTCTAGAAAGCTTATGCATACTCACCCAACTCATGGGCAATCTGTAGGACTGATGGCATTAAATAAAATGAAACTAATTGTAAGCCATACAAGTCAAGCAAGTAAATGTGTGATATCAAGGGGCATGGCGAGTGTTAGCTATGGACCGAGAGGACGCGAACTGAACCAACGGGTACCGTGTGTCGTGGAGTTCTGTGCCCGCTATTCATATCATTGATATACAGAAGACCCCTTGTTAGAATTGCTTTAGTTGTTTACTTCGAACCATATAAACCCGGCATGTGGTACAACATGCAAGAAATGCAGAGATACTAATACTTCAACCATACCAGCAGTGATTTCAAAACAAATCATGGCAGGTTAACTCTGTGTGCGAAACTGCAAAACTGCAAAAACAGCCAACTGTTTCTACATTGGCGGGACACATAAAATACAACACTAGCTTTTACTTCAAGCTCAGACACTGATTCTCCTATGTGAAAACATTCGCTGTCAGCTAAGAGGCAGGACTACACAGATGCATTCCCATGCTTGTGTGTTTATACAAATCAGCAGGGCATAAAACAGCACGAAATTCTCACCATGAGCAGTCTGTGTAAAAAAGACTACTGACTCCTGTAACTGCTCAGAGACAGTGATAGCAGGAGGAGCTTATAAGTCATGCACACATACACAAACATTGCACGTGAACTACAGGAGGAATAAAAAGTGTGCTGAAAAATTATGAAAAAGTGTAGATACAAATACTCTTACAGTGCACTGTGAAATCGTAGCATCAGTGAAACTGTGTGTTAGTAAGTTAGCAAATTTGCAGACTCCCAAAAAAAAACATGTACAGAATTTCGTTCCCGTATTGCCGCAACGCCATTCAGTGCAAGCAGAAGGGGAAACTGCTGAGTCGAGGAAAGTAAAAGTAAACCATCAAAGTAAAAGAGAACAATTCTTTACCTGCAGGAAAGCTCCATCCCCAAAATGTAGCACCTCCAGGATTTTGTTTGACTGAATGAAAGCTGTAGACACACAAAGAACAAACTCTTATTATCAGCACAAAATAAAAGAGTGTCTCTGAAATCATGAAATTCATACACTATTAAGCAAAAGGCAACACAAACGGGTACAGACTGAAGGGACCAGTAAAGCCATCTTAACATTTTACACCCTCTGATTATCTTTGTCATTACTGACGACATCTCAGTCGCACACAGCGCATGTTCCCCATGATAGTCAGCTTTAAACAATTTCGTCACTGAATCTATTTTTTTTTTAAATAAAAAGCACAGTGGCAGGTCAAGAGAGGTCATGTTTAAACCCACACAATAGATCCAATCACAGAACTCACAATCGGATTGAAAAAAATTTTGCAGTCTTTACAGATATTTCACCCGATTTGCATCCAAAATGCAAAATCTCACACTTAGCATAAACAGTTACATTAGAATAAATTTCAGATTGTAAGAATATTTTCTCATGTGAGATACCACAGGACAGATTTTATTTAAATTCTGGATACCACTGTTTTTGTTTTTACTTGAACACTCCACCCTAGCTTGTGCCACAAAGCTAACTAGGACAATAAAAAAAGCTGCAGTACGGTGACTTTCTGTACTCCAATACGGTGACAACTTAATTGAATGACGTAATAACTGTCAGTTGGACTAAGTAGATGGAAAACAGTTCGAGTTTTATAAATTTTATTTATTTTTTTTTTTTTGCTGCAACATTTTTAAGTAAACTTCACATTTGATTTCCCGTACACCTATTTTCCTTACTTTGGATTCCCCGTACAAAATCCGGCAGCGGACATTATTTGTTATTGCTGGACAAATGCTCAGACAAGTCCAGGAATCGATCGGTGGAAGTCTGGTTCCGTCATGACTTTGAAACTTCCCTCCTATCCGGCCCGTTCTCCACTCCCCGATCAGTGTCCACAACTCCCGGCAAGTTGTAAAAGTCCAGGATGACTGCCGAACGGATTATGGTAACTGTCCAGGAAAGGTAGGGACCCCGGACATTTGCAATTGCCGGACTTTTGTATATTTTATATATATATATATCCCATCATGAGCACTCTTCTGAAAACAAATGAACATGTCGGATTACTGCTGGATAAGGTTCATGAGAGAGACTACTGGGAAGGCTAGGAAAGGTGGTGCACGGTTATCATATCCGATTGTCTCGTTCACAAGTAAGAAAACTACCAATATTACCATAATGAATGTAAACATGTGGGTAGATAATCCATTCATACCATATCGAATGATTCTTTAAGTAACGGGTGACCATCTAGAAAATTCTAAACTGAGTATGAATACTTCAAGTAAACCATATTACCATTAACTAGGAATATTTCTAACAACAAAAAGCTGAATACATCATTATACTAACACACAGTCACACCACCTGTCATAGTAAATCAATTTCCAGGAAAGCTGCTGGCTAAGTTGATCATGATTATGATTATTTACGTGAATAAATCATTACACACTCAGAGTCACATCTGGCACAATAACTTTAGCTGTATGAAAAGGTAATAGTGCATTTACAATGTTGCAAATTAACAAATCTAACAGCTCACTGAAATACTTCGTTCTCATATTTGGCTGCATATCACTGTCCTCTTGATGCTATTATTAGCCAGATGAGTGGTGTAACATTAGTAAAGCGTGGAGTGGAAGAGACAGGTCATGATGAGCTCCACATAGCCTAACAGTGCTCGTGTGTACACATGCAAGGGAAAAGAAACCTGTACACACAGGAACAAGTCCAGACAGCACTAGCACGAAGCTTCTCCTATAAAAAGTCATTTTCAGTGCCATGTTGTATTTTTACTAGCACTTTGTTTACATTTGCAAAAATCAAGTGATTTTAACCTCTAACATGAGGCTTGCATTTTATTACTTCAGGACTGGAGCTCTGTCTGTAATTCAATTCTAATTTCTTTTCTTTTGCTTCTTGTTTACTTGATACAAATTAAGATTAATTACCGGTTATGAACTAAAGGCCGGCCGAATGTCGCTAAATAGTCTCTCCAAGATGTAGCAACATCCACCAATTGTATTAGTATATAGAGTACACAGGAACTTAAGCAGGGGGGGAAAAAAAGCAGACTTAAAAGATTGTTGTTTTTTTTAAAATCATGATGCACAAAGGTGACCTCTGAGCCTGCATGTGAACAGATGGTCCATATTAGCATATACTACACATCAAAAAAAAATAAATAAGCAAACTAAAAAGAGATTTTCATACTTTATTTTTTACCTGTTTTAACCATGGCAGGACAGGTGACCTTTTTTTACTCTGCAAGCATAAGCACTGGGTATCTCAGGGCATCTGTTTATAGCCCACCAAACTCAGAGCTCAGTACATACTACATAGAAATGCAAGTAGGCAGCGCTCCATAACCGTGGGTTTTTGAACTTATTTGACATCTTAGTATATGCCCTATGTGGAAACAAGAAAAACAAAAACAATATGTTTACAGTTTATTTTTCCATTTCAAAGTGTGATGTCACTTCCTGCTCTAGGTAAGCGTAACAAAATGTAAGCGTCTCGTTTTGATTCAAGCATTATCCACTTGTGAAATTGTTTCTTTTTAATACCCTGAGACTTAACGATTCGTCTCACACCGTTTGTGTCATATATTATACTAATGCTCATTTATTCAAACAGTTTCACTTCAGAAATAAGATGTATTTAGTCCAAATTTCTTATAGATTTTGATTCTTCTAAACAAGCGCCTGTACATTTTGCAACACCAAAAAAAAAAAAAAAAAAAAAAAACCAAGAAAATTTAAAAAAATGTTTCTCCCCTATCCCAAAGGAGCCAAAGACATCTGGCCGTATTTTACAAATTGAGGGCTGAGATATTTCATTTGGACGAGACCTTCATGCATATGCACGTGTGAAAGGAAACCATCATTTTTGGTTTTAACCACTCTCTGTTGGCCATGTTTACGTTTCATGTGACAAAGGACTGCTGTACAGATCTATATAAACTCCATACAACAACATACAAACCGGTTGCCACTACTGTGTTTATTTACCCTGAACAGTTCCAGTACCAAAACCAGTTAATTAACTGAGTGAAGTGGTTACTTTATTAGTAATGACATTTGAATATTTGCCTCCAGGTCACATACCTCTCAAAAAAATTTTGCTAATAAGGGAACTGTGTAGACATGAACTAATTACTGCGATATAACGGCTTCAAATGAGCTCATGGAAACAGCAGCTTAAACCACACAAATATTAAAAACTAGTATGATATGACTGATGGCCTAACGAGCTGTCCAGGGTGTCCTCTGCCTTCGCTCAGGTTCGGCTGAGATGGGCGTCAGCCTCCCCACGACTCTAATTAGGAATAAATGGTTCAGAAAATGAATGAATGAAAGTATGATATGAGGATAAGGTGAGCTGCAACAACAGCTTTACTTCCAACACTGAGCAGGAGTAACTCCAACACACCACCCACAGAAATAAACAGCCATCATTCATCTTCAGTAAAAACACATAAATAAATAAAAATGATCACCATTTACATTATACTTATGTACAGCTATAAGAGGTTTAACTAATACGATCCCTGAGAGGCAATTGTGTTTTTAAAAGACAGACACCTATAATCCATCCTCAGTTTAATAGCTCATCATTGAATTCTATGAGGTGTTCAGACCTTGTTGAGAACACTCACGATGCCTTTCGCATTTGGTGAGTAAACACGGGAGCGGTGCCAACAGGTGACACAAAATTACCATAATAAGAGAACAATCATTTCCTGCAAATCAAATTCATAAAGCACCCTGAACAGATATTACAAAAATTTGATTTTAGAAATTTCCTATTTGAGAAACGTAGCGTATATACCCTACATTATTAAAAGCAGTCGCTTTTATGAAATGAAACCTTAAAAAAAAAAAGTGTGGTATGGAGGATGAACAGCACTACAGCCTACACTTTGGTTTCCTGTCATAATGATTTCTCGAGTCCAAACAGTTACCACAAAATGTCAAGACAATGAATAATGATCTAGTGATCACGAGCCATAGCAAAGGCTGTAGAAAGCTGGCTTATAAGGAAAAAGAACTAGGGGCTGAAACAACAAAAGGCTACTATTAAAACTAACTGAAAGTCAAGCAAGACTTTTAGTTGATTTCCCTGCCTGATGTCTCAATATACTTAGCTAAAGACCAAGTAAACATGTTGGAACAGGAAAAAAAAAAAAATTAATCACAAAACTGTTTTGAGGTTGCACATGGTTTGGTTATCGGTACTGCGGCACCAATGGATTATATTTCGGCTTAACTTTAGACATGGTCAAAAATCTGAATTTCATAAGGCCAAGGTGCAGTGAAGCTCAAATATTTTCATTTACCTACACTCAAAATCTTCATTCTCAGTTTTTCCAATACTCTACACTTCTCATGTTAGCATCTACTTGTTTTGGAAAGTCAATGAATGCATTAACATTGTTGATATTGTTGATGACATTGAGAGGTCATTAAAAAGAAATTAGAGACACATTCATTTCAGCTTTAACTCACTAGATCAGATTTTCAGGGGGGTCTAAAGTCATCAGTCTCTGAACTGTCTTGAACAATCTAGAAATTCATGTAACTAACTTTAAAAGCCCCTGATTGGCCAAGGGTTATAATAAAAATAAAAACTTCCCCTTTCGCCCTCATTTTCCAAACCACCGATGGTACCTCAACGGTCTATACAAACTATTGTATGCAAACGTAATCTTGGGATGGCACCGACATATGATAACCCCCAAGGGTTGAGTAAATTTCCATCTAAAAAGGTTCAACCACACTCCAAGACAATACAATATCTTGGATACAAGGATCTGGTGCAGAAGTTGGAGTAGGTATACCCACCATTAATAGAGCCCTTCACAGCCTTGAAAGGCTAAAAGTGTTTACTCCACAAACAGGAGGAAAAAGCCAGACTGAAGTTTGCCAGTAATTATCGGCCCTGTACAAGTGTGCCCTCTGATCAGCTGAAACAAAAATGTAACTGATTTTGCAACAATAATCAGTTCTACATAAGAAGGAAAAAGGTCATGGCTTTTAAATATCATATTGAATTCAATTCAGAAGAGTTTTTGGTTTTGCAAAGCTCAGCTCTAAAACTTGTTTCCATACAAATCTAAAACAGCAGAATAGATTCAAAGACTGCTCATAAAATCAATAAAACCGGGACCTAAATGGAGCTCATTAGATGCCAGAGAGTGCATTTATTAGAAGGCATCATAGCAATGAAGGCCGGGAACAAATGACAGTCTTAAGTTTAGCTCTGTTGTGCCCATATTTCTGGTCAGTTACTGCAAATAAAAGGAGAGAAGAGAAACTAGACAAAAACGCACGAAGCAGCCACGTGCATTTGCTATTGCGTAAAACAAGCGTATAAACCACATGACCAAAAATATGAGGACACTTGACTACCAAACCCACATGTGGTTCTTGCCACAATTGGAAACTGACTCTAAACACTAGCAAACAGTAATGCATCTACCCTAGAACCCATGTATATATGATTGAAGGGGAAATTCCAGCAAAGTATTTCAAGAGTTCCAGGAAAGTAACGTTAAGGCTATTGCAAGACAGTTCCATCAAATATTACAAAAATATGCGTAAACTTCAGACATAGTAAACACAAGCTAAAATAAACCTGTCTCTCAGCTATTAACATTAAATAACTCGTTATGGTGATGAAGTAGAAACCCTAACTGACTCTACATAGAAGTAACGCAACTTAAATTGGGTGGAGATGATTTAAAAAAAATATCTTTTAGACATGTTTGGCATAGGTAATGTATATGCAATGACTCATTTGTAACCAAGACAGCATTATTGCAAATACTAGTTTAACAGAAACTTGGCAAATGAACGAGTTTTCCTGTGGATATTAAGCCTTGATTAAGGTGCAGGGATTTATATGCAGTGCAGTTACAATGATTATGTTGATGATTATGAGTTGAACATATGCTTAAACATTCACTTCAACTTACTCATTAAAATGAGCTAATAAACCAGGACAGCTGTAACACACATTCATTACTTTAAATGTTCTGCATGGTTTGATTTTAAAATGTTTTGAACATTTAACTTCATGTAGTAAGTTAATAAGCATCTGAGTTGATGTCCTTGTAATAGTGCACCATCGCGTTTCATTCTTTACTTACATCCTTATGTGGTTAACCCGGCATGATAATGATAGAACTGTTATATGCATAACAAATGATGAGCAAAAGAATGTGGAGATAAGTAAGGCTCATATTTCCATATTTAAAAACACTCAGTATTTTCTACTGTTCCAGAGAACGGGTCTGGGTACTGCGTGCTCTCGTTTACTCATAGTTCATTTTCAGCAATGCTAGTCAGTGGACAAGCACAGTACATGAAGCATTCAGAATGCACTTGGCATGATGACGGGTTACTGCCTACGTAAAGTCAATAATAGAAACTATATTATATATTATATATTATATATTATTGGGGATTTTTCCTTTTTTTGCTCATTTTTTGAAAAGTGTTTTTCCTTTTTCTAAACATTGCTGATATTTTCACATAGTATTTAGGTCAATAAGACAGAACCATTTGTCTATAGTACAATGCCAAATGGGAACGAAGAACATCTACACACGTACAAACAGCAAGAAAGGGTCAACATTTTGACTTCTTATATAGTTTTCGAAAAAATCTGGGATTAATAATGGCTATTCTCAGCAATAACATTAACAATCTTGACTAGTCCCTAGAGCCTTTATAGAAAATAATCTATGTTAATCCTACAAGTACTAGCCAAGTATCAGTATTAACCAGTATTATTAATATTAATCACTATTACCAATAAATACAAATATTTAAATGTATCATAATCACTTATGTATTAGTTATTAATATGTACTCGTGCATTAATCAAGTATTGATATACTATTTTTAAACAATGAATTACTTGATTAGTAATAAATCTCTTATTTGTCAGAGCATTATGGGGATCACTTACAGTTGTGGTATAACCAACCGGACTACATGTTGGACTGTAATGAACTTTTATGTGGTTTGTATTTTATGGTTTCACCCAAATGAGGATGGGTTTCCCTTCCAGGGTTTCTTCCTCGTGTCAACTGAGGGAGTTTTTCCTTGCCACTGTCCCTGCGGGCTTGCTCATTAGGGATGCGTAGGGGGTTGTAGAGAAAATTTTAGATTCCTTCCTAATTTAATTTTACTATGTAAAGCTTCTTTGTGACAATGTAAATTGTAAAAAGTGCTATACAAATAAAACTGAACTGAACTGAATCACATAACCTGACACTTGTAGATCACTGAAGGTATTTGCACCAATCAGTGCACAGTTGTTACAACGCCCCCCTGAAATGTATCAGCCAATGAGAACATGTTTATTCATGAGTTTAGAGCACGTCACCTACAAACTTTTTAATATTCATATGTGTATCTTAGAAATGAGCTTAAATAAGCGTGGAAGCTGAGCTAGGATTTCCTGGAAAAGACAAGAGGTGTAAACATGCTGGTAACTACCAAAGAACTATCCCAGGAAGTGCAATTAATTTGCAGAAGAGGACGGTGGTAAAATGTTTGTGTATTATATAAACTCATAATATACAATTTAAATTTCAGAATAAATGGTTTCCAACTGCAGGATTCTTGACTCGTCTGATTTTGTCCTTGAGGCTCAAAGTGTCTGCCTCATACACAGCACTCTCAGAATAAGCCCTGGATCCACCACAACCTTGGCCAGGATAAAATATTTAACTGTGGATTAATGAATGTATAATTTGGGGACACAGTGTAAGCAAAATGAATTGCTAGGTTTGACTTAAAAATGTGTGTGTGTGTGTGTGTGAGTGAGTGAGTGAGTGAGTGAGTGTGAGAGAGAGAGACCAATCACCAACCGATTTTTCTGATAGAAGTAATGGTACAGAATTAAGCATTCATCATTCCATCCATTCTGAATTTGTTTTGTGGGAAGCTTGAAAAATCTTCATTGTTTCAGTCAAAGCTCTGTACAGTGTATATTTTTAAAGATATATCACATTTTACCCTTTACATTGCGGCTATTTAAGAATTGAAAACTAGACAAGTTCGAATCCGGATTGATGCCACAGCCTTCCGTGACCGGGAGTCCATGGGAGCTAATTGGCCGAGCTCTCACGGGAGGGAGGCACAGCATATGATTACTTCCATGTCACTCACAGCGATAACCAGCCAAACATGGGCGGCTGTGAACTCATTCGTACGAGGGGCCGGACTGCGCTTTCCCTCCGAGTGTGTTAGGCCGCCCCCAAACACGCAGCATGCGTAGCTGTTCGAAAAAGGGCGGGTGGCAGCGTTGCATGTCACGGAGGGGGCAGGTACATGCTTATGCCCCTCCCTGGTTGGTGGTGGTCGTGTGATGGGAAAGGCAATACTTGATGGGTGGGAAAGGGATGACTAAAATTAGGGAGAAAAATGGGGAAGAATAAAGAAGGAGAAAAAAATCTTAAAAGTTGAACGGGTTAACAGTTATAGTACATAGTCCATTGTTGATTCTTCCATCACCAAGAACTCACCTCACCACCCACTAGCTTCTCCAGCTTTTTTTTTTTTGGGTGACTTCCTCAGAGAGAAATATCTCACGAGCTGCACCCGTTTTGAAGTTTTGTTCGCATCGAGGTGCTTTAGTCAGCAACTCCTCAAAACACTTATTCTCAATCAGCCTGAAATCAATTTCTAACGTCCACAAAATGCAGGGCAGCCTTAATCAGCTCGAACAGCTTCAATAAAATACACCGGAAAGATATCGCCAGGAGGAGCTGATATATTACGCAAGTCATTATACCCCATCCACTCTGAAAATCACTTCTTTATTACCCCATTATGCTGTAATGGTGGTGGTTGTGTGAGAGAGAGCAAAATGTGTTGAAATGTTACTCTGTTCCCTCACAACCTGGTAATATGAAAGTTAACATTTTGCTAAGGCTTGAGTGGGAACTGAAAACACTGGATTAACCTGTTGCTAGCAGACATGATGCTGCTGGGTGTGAAGTAAAAACCCTCACCGCTCACTTTAGCCAAACCGCTTAATCCTACAACCAGGGTCAGAACACTGAGCGAAGGCGGGGCGCACCCTGATCCGCTTGCCAGACCATCACAGGACCAACATGAACATCAATTCACACCCACATCCACACATCGGGGAATTTGGAACAGCCAAGTACCCTAATGTGCGTGTCTTTGAACAGTGGGAGGAAACTGGAGTACCTGGAGGAAACCCGCACAAACAAGGGGAGGACATCACACAAAAATACCCAAGCCCAGGACGTGTACCCAGGAACAGGTGGATATGCTAAACACTACATCACCGTGCCACCCGTGAGGTAAACAAATGAGGTGGTATCGCAAAGGAACTACTGACACTGCCAAAAATCCAAATACTCATTGTGCCTCAAGGTAAAGCTTCAGGTAACCAATTTATAAGAGGAAAAGAAATTTGAATCACACGTCATATTTGATACATGACACAGGGGTTTGTGCTACATAGCATCCCATTAAATACAATCAGGTGGGTGAGAAAAAGAAAATAGGATCATGGACAGATTGCTAAGAAAATAACTCCCACATGTTGATGTGATTGTGTTGGACTGTACAATTATATAAAAGAAAAACCTTCAAGAAAAATTAAAGTGTTAAAAAAAAAATACAATCAGGTGGGAATATATGACAGCCATTACCGTACTATTATCAAACTATTACCGTACTATTATACGGTGTAAAAATGCATCAATCCGGTCATGACTTTACCTAATAACCAAATTCATCCCTCACTGATTTGACCTTTTAAAACTTTACGCAGTTTGATTTGGGCTGTGGACAAATAACTAATCCTAAACCATGCCATGAGGTCAAGGTAAGGTGTGAGGAGAACTCATAAGGACGCTTGGGTGGCAAGAGAATAAGACTGCATTCACACTAGGCTACATAACATAACACGATGGAGGCTGTTTCTCGCATATTCTGAAGACGTGCTACAAAAGATTACATCTCAGGAAAGCGGATTCATGGTAATCCTCACGTCCACTCATGTATCATGAATCCCAATTGGTATTTCTGCCACGGGGGTTACGTTTTAACCTTGGTTTGTGTCCTTATTTGTTCACAAGAATATGCAAAACGTTGCGTGCCTATTTCCATGGAAATTCTACCAAAACGTGAGGCTCTGGACAAGAAAGACTCAGAGTTTGAAGATGATATGGAACAAAATCCGGATGAAATAGCTCCATTTTTGACATTTTGGTTCATATGAGATGGTTGCTGGGCTTGGTAGAGGTTTGAGCTCTCGGATGGCTGTTGTAACATTAGTTGCTTGGGTGCTGATGGAGTGTCACTTTAAATAATGCGGTTACAAGGTACCATAAGACCGCACTGCCTCTTTTCCTTTCAAAAATTTGACCAGCTCTCATCATGAATGCCACTTAAATATTTACAGCTCATTTTGCATGGTTAGGAGGCTTTCCTCCACCACTGAAGCCATTGACCACAAGAAGGTTCAGACACATTTTGTTACTATCAGACAGGAAGTCAGACAGATGCAGAGATATGAAACAGAAACCAGTTTAATTAAAAAAAAACATCCAAAAAAAAAAAAAGAGGTTACCAACTTCTAAATAATTGCTAAATCTTGTAAAACTAGCATACCTAAGATAACAATCTTTCACCATCCTTGAAAAGCAAATGGTTTACTATAATGGTATAATTTAAATATAATTTTAGAAATAATCCTGACCTCGGAAGGGGGAAAGAAATGAATAATAAAAATCAAACTGCAAATTTTTTTTTATAGCTGCCAGTCCTGCCCATGATTAGTGATGATACACACTGGACAGGCTGGATTTGCACCACACCAACTTTCACACAGTTCCACTGTAGTTCCATTAGTAAAAACACAAAACAGCCAATATAGAAACGATGAGTCAGAAAGATGAGCTCCAGTGAAAGTCACGTGACCACAGTTAATCATCTGGCTTTAAAGTTTACTTGGACTTTTCCATGGGAAAAAAAAAAATATATATATATATGTGTGTGTGTGTGTGT
>JBCNYG010000006.1:10192169-10202455 GCA_039654305.1 Porochilus rendahli | reverse complement strand
ACACACACACACACACACACACACACACACACACACACACACACACACACATATATATATATATATATATATATACACACACACACACACACACACATATATATATATATATATATATACACACACACACACACACACACACACACATATACATATACATATATATATTTATATATATAAAATATATATACAGAAACCTCACACACACAAGTTTTCTATATATTTTTTGCATGTTTAATTCACACTCTTCTGTCAGATTTTATTTATTTATTTAATTTAATATCTAAAGGCCAAACAAAGAAAACTTCCCTATATTCAGGAGTCAACACCATATACAGGCTCAACAACTTCAATCTAAACTCTACGGCTAAATCCCAAATCACGCTGCAATTAGACAAACAGTGCACTACCTTGCTATAATTCTAAAGACGTCTTAGTGGGGACATTTAGGTAACAGGGATCCGTTTGGGATGCGGCCTGTTAAGTGACCTCACCAGCTGCTTTTCTTGGCTAAACATGGGTTGACATGACACGTTAGGCTGACAACACAACACACAGGCCTGCACTACGCCTCACACACAGTTCGGTTAACAAGCTAGCAAGAAACCGTTTTCCAAAAAAATTACCAAACCTAAAAAAAACAATGCCCTTGATAACTAGTTTTCTTAAGTAAAACGCTGTAAAAACAAAACTCCCTCCTGCGGCTAAGCCCTGTTACAGATAAACGCTAGGTGGTGGTTGGTGAAGCTCAGTCACTGTTAGCGTTTATCAACAAACTCTCGACCTACTTCTGTAACAACAACCCCGGCAAAGCAATACAACGTGCTTCATGACTTAAACATGAAGCGTGTGACAAGCATAAAAAACAATAAGACGCTAGCATAAGATTAGCTAGCTAGTTCAGGCGAGGCTGCTATGCTGTTAGGGAGTTAGCTTTAGCTAGCCAGAATGAGCTGGCAGTGTTCACTCAGCGACTTTAATATATGAATGTCGTTTTCTGTCTTGTTTGCTAAAAGCAGATATTACTCAGACAACACTTGAGCACTGGTGTTCATTTCAAAACCGGTCGTGTTCAGCTAACGTGCTCCAGATACAATACCATCTAACATGCTAACTGGAGTTAGCCTGCAGTTAAACAGCCATCCAGCTCCACTGTAACAGACTTAACAGATATCGGAAAACCGAACCCCAAAGGCCCCTTCTCACATACACACACACAATCCCCCTCTCTCTCTCTTTCTCTCTCTTTCATACACTCACACTCTCACTCTCACACAAACACACACTGATAGGTATTACCTTGCTTGTTGGCCTGTGCTATGTGTATTACTGCAATAAATAAAACCCGCAGGATGCAGCCGATGCATGATGTTGGTAAGAATTTTGTTCTTGATGGATGAGAGAAACTCTGTAGTCTTTCTTCACTCGCCATGCTGCTGTTTCGCTATCAGTTTCTCTGTGTTTAACTCTAAGAGTGTGTGTGCATGCGGATATAAACAGCACCCAGTTCGTTCCACAGCACCACCTGGCGGAAACGGTATCACAGCCTTGTAATTCCTGCTGGGTGTTTAAGGCTGCATCCCAAATGCCTTCGTAGTGCACGTAAAACTCACTATATAGGATTTATAAAGTAAATGACATGACCACATCCTACCCTACCTAGTGCTCTTACATATGAAAAGAGGGACTGTACAGAACGCGGCCTCAGTCTCAACCTGTTCCACAACCACCCTTTAAATGCTCAAGGTGTGTTGATGGGCAGGGATCCTGTCCGGCTCCAGCACAATCTAAGCAAGCCAGAATAATGTAAGACAAACCAGTGGTAGTTCCCAGGGTGGCATATTGGTTATCGTCCGCCTCACAACAAAGTTTTGGGTTCAATTCCCAGGCTCAACGCAAGCGTCTGTGTGGGTTCTGTTGTGGTGTGTGCATGGCTTTTCTCTGGGTGCTGTACAGTCCTGGCCTCCCACAGTAAAGAGGCATGCACATTAAGCTATTTGGCTGTCTCTAAATTGCCTCAGGTGTGTGTGTGTGTGTGTGTGTGTGTGTGTGTGTGTGTTGGCTACAATGGTCTGGCAAGCTGTTCAGGGTGTATCTTGTAGTAGCCCAGAGTCAGCTGAGATGTCACATGAAGATTTGAGATTTTTTTTGGGGTGGGGGGTTTGTCTATCAATCTACTACCATCGTAGCCAACACACACACACACACACACACACACACAAAACTACCCACACTCACACCTGGGGCAATGTAGAGACAGCCAGTTAGCTTAATGTGCATGTCACTGGCCCAGAAACAACTGAAAAAGGGCATCCTGCTGGCAAAATTCAGATACAAACAGTGCATTGAGGAGCACTTCAACAACAACAACAACCCACGCAACATGTGGAGAGTTATAAGGACCATCACAGACTACAAGCAAAGGACCAGCAGGTCAGCCGTGACCCCAACCTGCCTGACACCCTGAACAGCTTCTTTGCACACTTTGTCTCACCGAGCAGCAGGGAGACTGTACATCTTCCCCTGCCAGAGGAGCACCAGCAGCCCCTTGTCTTGCAGTGGCACCAAGTGTGTTCTGTCCTGAGTAAATACAATATCAACAGGGCTGCAGACCAGATAAGGTGTCGGACCGGACCCTGAAATCACGCGCTGACCAGCTGGCAGGAGTTTTCCTGGACTTTTTCAACCTGTCCCTGCAGCTCACTAAGGTCAATGTCTGCCTCAAACAATCAGACGCTACCTGCCCTTACCCCAGCAATCATGAAGTGCTTCGAGATAATCCTCCTTAACCAAATTAAGGATGTTATCCAAGCAGGTCTGGCCTGCCTTCAGTTCACCTACAGGGAGAACCGCTCAACGCAGGATGCTGTCTCTACACAGCCATGTCCCACCTGGAGCACCCTATTCGTGGACTTCATCTGAGCTTTCAGTACGGTTCTCTTAGGCAAGCTGTTACTGAAACTCCATAAACTGGGACTGTCAGCTTCACTGTGTTCCTGGGAATGACTGAGCAATCATCACACACTGGCTACTCCAAACTGCCCCTAGGTGTGAATATGATATTGTTGTGTGTATTTTACCCTGCAATGGACTGGCAGGTTGTTTAGAGTGTACCCCACATTCTCTGAGATTCAGCTGAGATAGGCTTCAGCCTCCCTGCGGCAACGATTACTTGGTGTGGTTTTTGGTATTTTTCTACCATTCATCTTGACAATCATTGACAATCATTCATTTGGTGAGCTTCTTAGTCCTGCTAGGGTCTATCTCAGCTGGCTCTGGGCGAAGGTGGGTACACCCTAAATAGCCCGCAAGTCCATTTCAGGCAATCATGGACGCAACCATTCACACTCGCACCTAGGGGCAATTTGGAACAGCCCATTAACCTAATGTGCATGGTTTTGAACTGTGGGAGGAAACAAGAGAATACCATTGACATCAGATAAGTTAAATAAGTTGAAAATAATTTAAATGAATAATAAGCCAATTATATATCTTATAGGGCAGATAACCACCTCGGTCTGAACAATATTCAATACTTTGTCTCGTGTATTATTTCCTTATTATAGCCAAATTACAAACCAATCAGATTCCGTCATTTCCGTGTAGAATATACTATATAAATTAGCAGTGCGTTTATATTAATCGTTGACGCTTTATATCACCCATCAACCCCGAAAAATATCACATGACTTTTTTTGGCCGAAAGGGGGCGATGTTGTTCTTTTGAATTCAAATCACATCCGTTGCTATTCACCACAGAGGAAGATGTCCGTCGCGTTTCCTTTGTTGTGATGATTACTTTAATATAAAAGGAGACAGAATTGTGCATTTATATTTAATCAGGGGCTTACTTATATCTATAACAGAAAAATTATAAAATCTGTCTTTGGCTATAATGAGTGGAGGAGTGTATGGCGGCGGTAAGTGAGCGCGTGTGAGAGTGTGTGAGTGTGTGTGAGAGAGTGTGAGAGAGATGGAAATGAATGGGTGCCCGCCACGTCCGGCTAAAATCGCTAGCACTACTGAGGCAGTCGGAATGTGAGCTGGTTGTTATGCTAGTTTCAAATGTATGTATTTGCGGTTAATCCAGATAATAAAACACGACCCGATATGTAGCTAAAGCGCGTGCGACTGCATCGCATTTTACACTGTAAATTACACATTTAACGTGAATATTAGGCTATAAAACCCGATTAATACAAGCATCTCTCATTTAGTTTAACTTTTTAAACTTTATTTAAATGAATTTAGATTGATAGAAATTGTAATCTGTCTGCCTACCTGTCTGTCTATCTGCCTATTAATCTGTATGTCTATCCATCCATCCATCCACCCATCTTATTATTCTATTACGTATTCATAGATTGCATCTTGTTCCAGTCCATTCATTCAATAGTATCTGTCCATTGATCCCAGCTTAACCTATACAATCTCATCATACTGTCTATCGTCCCCCTACATCCTTACATTATGTATCCATCTGTCTTAGCCTATCCCTCAATATATCCTCTCTACCTGTTCACTCTTTCCTATCCATTCTGTCCCATCCATCATGTCTGTCCATTTAATCTTTCTATCTACCAATCATTGTAATCTAATCTGTTTTTCAAGAAAACTTTGATTTCCCTAAATCAACCTGTCCTTCTACCCATTTGCTGAAACGATTAATCCTACTGGGTGACGGGAGGCAGGAGCCCATCTCAGCCAACTCTGGGGAAGGTGGTGTACACCCTGATGATCTTACCAGTCCATCACAGGGCCAACACATGCAACACAAAACCATTCACACTGACACCTGGGGCAATTTGGAGTAGCTGATTAGCCTAACGTGCATGTCATTGGACTGTGGAAGGAAACCAGAAGAGACCCATGTAAGCACTGGGAATGCATGTAAACAACACAGAAATATAATGCTTTCAGTCAGCCTGGGACGCTGGGAATGACGTGAAACCAGGACCCTTTTTGCTTTGAGGTGGACATGCTAACCAGTACGAAACCATGCCACTTCTTAGCTTAACCCATGGTGTTCTCTGTCTCTCTCTCTCTTTCTCTCTATGTATGTATGTATGTATATATATATATATATATATCTCCAGGCCGTTTGGCTGTATATATTGTAAAAACAAAAACACATGGCTGTGGTGGAGATTACTATCAAGGTTCTTTAGTGTGTAGTTATTATTAAAGCTTAAATAACTAGTTATTTTAAGTAAAAAGAACTTATGGTGTGTGGCTCTACTAGATTCTTATAAACATTTTTTTTCTGTCTACCAGATGAGGTTGGAGCACTGGTGTTTGATATAGGCTCCTACTCTGTGAGGGCTGGTTACGCTGGAGAGGATTGCCCCAAGGTAAGTGGGAATACTCAACTACATTTTCCACATAATACAAGTGTATATATGTATACATTCTAAATAATAATTATGTAATATTAATAGCAATGCCAATTTACAGGCAGATTTCCCCACCGTGATCGGAGTGACTGTGGATAGGGAAGATGGGACAACACCGATGGAAACAGACGGGGATAAGGGCAAACAAACTGGAACAACGTACTACATCGATACCAACCAGCTCAGGGTGCCACGGGAAAACATGGAGGTCATGTCGCCTCTTAAAAATGGCATGAGTAGGTGGCTTTCTGTCATTGCCATTCTTATATTTTTACATTTATGGCGTTTGACAGATGCCCTTATCCAATGGATCTCATTTATACAACCGAGCAGTTTTTTAGGGTTTGCCCAAGGACCAAACAGTGGCAGCTTGGTGGTTCTGATTAGTAACCCAGTGACCCAGACCCTAACCACTGAGCCACCACTGCGCGCTTTATGTAATTTGGCAGATGTTTTTATCCAAGCCAACTTACATTTTTGTCTTATTTATACAACTGAGCAGTTGAACATTTAAGGCCTTTCTCAAGGGCCCTACAGTACCCTGACCTTCTGATCCTGTAACCTAGATCCTTAACAGTGAGCCACCACTGCTCCAGACAAACTAACTGAAAAAATTAGGATTAATTTTAATCTGTTGTTTTTGTTTTTTTTGTGTGTGTATATATATTTTTGTTTAAGCACAAAAGTGTTTTTAGGTTTAAAATAAAATGTTACATAAACGTCTTTTTTCCTAGTTGAAGACTGGGACAGCTTTCAGGCCATTTTGGACCACACCTACAGAATGCATTTCAAATCCGAACCTAGCTTGCATCCTGTGCTGATGTCAGAAGCCTCTGTAAGTACCACACAATTTTTTTTTCTTATGATACATATCTTTTGGAAACATAGATACACACAGGCACATGTTTTCATTCTGGTTTGTCTGGGTTTAATTTTCATTCAGTGGAACACCCGAGCCAAGAGGGAGAAGCTGACGGAGCTCATGTTTGAGCATTACAACATCCCTGCTTTCTTCTTGTGTAAAACCGCTGTCCTATCGGCGTATCCTTCACCACAAGTTTGTGTCCTGTTTGAAGTGTTTTCCCCTGCAGAGTTCAGTAGATATCTACACCAAACAAAGCTCAAAAAAATATTGTTAAATGTGTAATGTGTAGAAGCGTTCTTAACTCTTAATTATATCAGATTTGCAAATGGAAGATCCACTGGTTTAGTGTTGGACAGTGGTGCAACACACACAACTGCTATTCCAGTGCATGATGGTTATGTCCTCCAACAGGGTATGTATGTGTTTAGTATATTCTACTACTGGTTCACTTTTACATTTTCAAAGTGTGACACTGGTCAAATGTGCTCCATTTCAACATCTTCTGAAACTCATTCAGTGTGATAGTATATACTACACAGGAAAAACTAACTAAAATGACTCAAACCCAGGACCTTCATAATGTTCATCTAAATTTTCCCCCCAAACTGTGACAGTGATCACACCTGTACATTGGTCCTGGCACTCCATGATGGCATCTTTTAAAACTAAAAAATCTTAAGTATGGTTTGCAATATGGCACCAGCTTTGTCAAGTTTCGTAAGATGCTACAATGGACAGCTTGTGACCACCTCCATGTTTTAAAAATGTAAAAATAAACGTATTATATTTAGTTTGCTATTGTTATGTTTTTTTTTGTGTAGTACAGAGACCGGACATAAGTAAATAGACACACAAAATTTCTGAATATTTGCTGGTATATGACCTGGTCATAGATCCATGGTGGTCTTACCTTCACTGTTGAACTTTTTACTGTTGAAAGAGGAATGATCTAATTGTCGGCTATTTGTTGACGCCGCCCACTGACTGACGCAAAATTCGACCTCTGAAAATTCGATCAGCAAATATTCGTTCTGAAATTCTGGATGTCTGTTTACTTATGTCTAGTCTCTGTGTATACTAAAATAATTATTTGTGTCAGGCTCAACATTCTGTCTAGGGGACTGTTCAGTGATATTTGAATAATTATGTACAAATACACCCAGAATCCCTCAGGTATATTGCTGAGACTATTCCGCTGCTCTACAAATACATAGGGAAGAGCTCCTAACGCAGCTAATGGACATTATCAGACTCTCTTGATACGTAAATATAGTCACACTCAGTAGTGCAAGAAGCTTAGCAGTTAATAAACAGTGCTTTGGTGCCATATTTTATGAACAGTCCTTGTCCGTCATATTATATACTGGCACTGAGAGTCTGTTCTGTGCTTTTTTTTTTTTCCAGGCATTGTTAAGTCTCCACTCGCTGGTGACTTTATGAGTATGCAGTGTAGAGAGCTGTTTCAGGAATTAAGTGTCGAAATCGTTCCCCCATACATGATTGCATCAAAGGTGAGGCCTTACTAATGGCATATCTATAGATCAGTGTTGTAGCATGAGGAGTAAGAAGGCTTTTTTTGCAGGTTACATGATGGTGTCATTAAAAAAATATATTTTTCGTACTGGAAAACAATCTGAAATCAGTGTGTTCACTCATGTCCTTGGTTAGATGCTGTACAATGTAGTAACCTAAAAATTCTCTCTTTAACTAAAGATATTTCAGCCCAGTTTTTTGTGATGAACATCACAGTAAAAAAACACTTTGGTTGTAGGTTGAGATCAGATTTGAATCAGTGAGAGCCAGGAAATGTATGGGAGTTATGCTACTATGTTTACAGGGTTATCTAAACTCCACCAATAGGAGGGCTCCATAGGATTATTAAAAAAATTACAAATAAGGTAAAAACAGGGAAGAGATATCCTTATAACCTCAAGATCATGTTGAGGAATGTTTTTGCAAAACCCCATTTTTTCCCCAAGAAGCCCAGTCTGGCTTATTGATGTATACAGCATCACTCATGCTATCACCCAGTTTAAATACAGACTTAAATAATCATGGCCTTAAATCCTGGTGGTGGTGTTGCGAGACTCTAGCAGTCCTTCATGAGTAAATAAATCAAAGTCCAGCCCAAATGTGCACTTCTCCTCGGAAATATATTATACTACCAAATAAAATCAAGTAAAAACATAGAAATTCTGCATAGGATTTATTATTTACTCCCGTTCTACTGTAAACACTGCACCTGTTTATGCTACTGTTTTTCTTCTTGAAGGATTCAGTACGTGAAGGCGCACCAGCCAGCTGGAAGAAGAAAGAGAAACTACCTCAAGTTACTCGCTCATGGCATAACTACATGTGTAATGTAAGGACATACAATCGTACAGAGACACAAGATCTTCATAAGAGATAACGTACAGGTTATTACTGTGAAATAAACCCCAACAGGGTGACGCAGGAGTCTTGAATTTCTCAGAAGGGGTTTGTTTTGCAGTAATTTCTGGTTCGCTGTACATTATCGTGTTTTATACATGACTCTGAAATGAATCATTGACAGAAAATATTCATTCAGATTGATTTTATTGCTTCTGTTAATGACATGATCCATAGCAATGCAGAAATAACCTACTGTAAGTGGCTGGATTAACCAATCAGAATTGAGTATTCAGCAAAGCTTTATTATGATAACCCAGTGCTGGTCTAATTGGCTGTGTTCGTGCTTGCAGACTGTTATTCAAGATTTCCAGGCCTCCGTCTTACAGGTGTCAGATTCACCGTATGATGACCAGTATGTCCACAACCTCTCTTCTGATTTAACATGAAATAAAATGCACAGATGGTGGTATCCGCTGGTAACTCTGCGTCTGGAATCCAGACAGTATGAGCGATAAATTATTTTATACCTAATCGTAGAGAACTCTATCATTGTGGTCCTGTTGCCTCTACAGGGTGGCTGCTCAGATGCCGACTGTTCACTACGAACTCCCCAACGGCTACAACTGTGACTTTGGAGCCGAACGGCTGAAAATTCCTGAGGGACTTTTTGATCCTTCTAATGCAAAGGTAAACACTGTTAATAATTCCTGCGATCACGGTTTCTTTCTACACGCAGTATCGCCTCTTAATGTGCAGTGTGTATGTTTTTGTTTTATAGGGCCTGTCAGGAAACACCATGCTGGGAGTGGGCCATGTTGTGACCACCAGTGTTGGAATGTGTGACGTGGATATCCGACCAGTACGGATGATTTTTCCTTTATTTATTTTTAATTTTTTCATTTTACAGCTTAAAATCGGGTTTCCAAAACGGGGGTAAATGTCAAATCATCCAAAGATGATGAATAGCCAGGAATGCAGGAAAGAGTGATTTGTTCTGATTGCTTCTTCTCTCGCTGTTGATCAGAGAGATATTAATGATATAAAATATAATATAATTCTATATTTTGAAAATATAAAGAAATTTTATTTTGCTATACTGTATTAATCCTGCAAGGGAAATTATTGCCTCTTCATTTAATCCATTTAAAATGAGCACACACATAAACACACACAAACCGTGAGCACACACTCGGAGCAGTGGGCTGCCAGACATATTGGGGCACCCGGAGAGCAGTTAGGGGTAAGGGAAGGTGCAGCTCACTCCGCCACCGCCACACATTTTTTCTGCTGGTTCTGAAATCGAACCAACGACCTTTTGGTCCCAAAGCTGCTTCTCTAACCATTAGGCTATGGCTTGCCCTAAATCTGAGGACTCACATGTACAGTGTGGGAGAGGCAGCACTCTCCTCTAAGCATGTTTTGCTATCCTACGACAATACATGAGTAACAGTTCATTAAGGTACAGAAGGGAGGGGGTTTGTATTTTTGTTTTTTTATATTTATCTTCCCTGGTTATACGGAAGTGCTGCATGATAATGCACAGGATTGTTATTCATTCATTCATTCATTCATTTTCTAAACCACTTATTCCTAATTAGGGTCGCGGGGAGGCTGGCGCCCATCTCAGCCGACTCTGGGCGAGGGCGGGGTACACC
>JBCNYG010000006.1:10152405-10187532 GCA_039654305.1 Porochilus rendahli | reverse complement strand
GCCCTCGCCCAGAGTCGGCTGAGATGGGCGCCAGCCTCCCCGTGACCCTAATTAGGAATAAGCGGTTCAGAAAATGGATGGATGGATGGATATTCTTCTACAAGCCAACTAATCTATCAGATACAAGTTATTATATTTTGAATGAATAATACATCAATTACAGAATTCTGCTTTTGTTTGGTAAGAAGAATTATTCAGAACTCAGGTGGTGTAATCCAGCTTGGCCTTCAGCCTCATCATGTAAAACCCCCTAGATCTGAATAATTCTCCATATAATTCTTCACCTCATTCAATAATTGCATGTTATTCTGAGTTCTGAATGCTTGAATACTGATATTATATTATATTCTAGAAATCCAACAAAATGTTGTCCCCTAAAAATATGAAGAAAGCAACATGGCCCTCAGGTTTTTCACGGTAAAAAAACAAAAAAACAAAACCAATTTGTTCAATGAGTTTCAAAAGATGCTGTCAGGAAGCGCTTGTGAGGATAGCGATGGTGCAGCTGGTGTGATCATCGTCATGCTTTAAAAACTGAAAAATAAACCATTTACAGGTTTATTTGCTTTTCTTCTGTTCCTGCGTGGTATATATTAAAAACATGAATGTTATGGAAACACTTGTACGTCTTCACATAAACCTTTAAAGATACAGTATTTGTTAGCTCTAGAACAGCAATAATTTACTCTGCTTTAAGTCTGACATGCATATATGCGAAGCTCATGCTTTTATGTAGTATATATTAAAGTAATTAATTGCCTTAAGTGAATAATTTATAATACAGTACTACACTCCAAGCACTCTATATTGCAATAGATGATTAAATAATCGCAATAACAGGTAAAAACTCCACACTGACAGTGTAACAAGACAACCTTACTTAGCAGAGCTTTAAAATACAGTATCTGCTCACCTTCTTAATGCGCTCTGGACTCGGCATCGGAACACACTGCCGTTTGGATTCTTGCTCTATGGTATTCAACATGTTCTGTTCCTTAAGAAGAACATACCTGCAACATAAAACGAATATGATCAAAGAATTAATAATTGATTAGCATGAACACAATTGTATATTGTCAGGTTAAAACCCATCTACAGTGCAGTAATGAACACCTTTTCAGAGTTTAGTTTCATTTAGAAGATGGTATATTTAATGGAAGCATCCTCACACAGCCGTAGAGCAAACAAATGTGGCATGCAGAGACACACCCACACACACAAGCTTTTAAACACACAAGTTTTTAAAAACATAGTAGATTGATTATTAGAAATCAGAGTGAAATGTAACAGTTACCACAGCTTGTGCAAGTCTTCATTACTCTTTGCTCTGAGCTGTTTGACTGTCCATGGAGCACCTATGAGAATTTAAACAAACAAAAACAACAACAGTCATGATGAATAATTATTAATAATTATACGCTGACATGTCTTAAATATTCTGATAACATGCTTTCCCTTAACTATTCTACTGTAATAGCAATAGAAGAAGTGGCAGGAAAGAGAGGCAGGGTACAACCAGCTTGCCAGACCATTACAAGGCAACACACAAACCATTCACACTCACACCTAGGGGCAATCTGGAATAGACAGTTCCCCTAATATACATGTTTTTCTACTGTGGGAGGAAACTGGAGTACCCTGAAAAAACCTGCATCAGCACAGGGAGAGCACACACAGAAAGCCTGGAAATCAAACCCAGGAACTTCGATTCCCACCATGCTGCCCGATAGATACAACAGAACAAAAATAAACAGCAGATCAGTTATGAATAAAAAGGTGTAGTGTTACCTGATTTCACTGTAGTCTCTCCATAATTTTCAGGCAGGTCAAAGAATTCCTCAAGGCCCCATCTATTGGTGGATGTGTGGAGAAGTCGACTATGTCCAGGACTTATGAATCGAAAAAGATTGTAGTTTTGGCTGGAAAAGTGTACACGACAATTATTAAGTTCATATACAGTTTATTATTGATGCTCCCTTATCCTTCTCACTAATTACGGCTCCCTGCCTTGCTAACAGTTAGTTGCTTAGTGCGAGATAAATATTGATTAAAATTACCTTTGTAAGCAGGAATGAGATTTAACCCATGTATAAGACGAATACTGAGCTTTGTTTGGTAATGAAATTTTAAGAACACTTTGAAATTGTCTACAAAGTGTAGTAAGACGGCATGCAGTGGCCGCGGCCATCTTGAAAAACAATGTCAACGTTGAGCAGGGTTGCCAGATAGTTCACCAGAATCTACTCCGTAGCAACCGTCCATCAACACGCTAATTCGTTTACTCTTCCGGGTCGAGGGGACGGTTTAGCCAATCCCAGGTGAGGTTTTTTGGGCGGAAGCTGTAAAAATATTCAGTAAAGAATATTGCTAAAAAATACAGCTGTTAAAATATTTATATTTTTTATAATATATTTTATAATATTTATAATATTTATATTAATATGTACAAATAATTACAAACATTTATTTTTGCATTTTTCTTTAAAAAGATTGTAGGAGAATGTGTGGTGGTTATATAGGAAAACCTTGCACAGCAACAACATAACCTGCTTAGTGCAGGGTTGCCATGGCAATATTTTTTGCAGAAACCCTATTCTACCTTTTGATCAGGAAATTACTCCTGTTATCAGTTTTACTTCTGAAGTTACCTGGATAAGTCTAATTTCATAGCATACCACCCTGGTCGACATTGCCCCTGGTTACATCAGCACAGTTCGACACACCGAAGGATGCAGGCTGACGCAATGGCTCACTTGAATTACTTTCATTCTCTTCCCCTCGCTGCACACATTACCTTCAGAAATTAGTTTTGTGTGATGAAACAGACCCTTACAACCTTCACAAAATGGAGCTATCGGATAAAGTTGAGCTGTGGCCACGTATTCAGTTTGCCAATATTGTGAACTACTTGGTACTGACCGTGAACACCGTTTCTCTGGAGCAGATGACAGCCTACCGGTCTTTGGAGGCCTACAATTTTTTGTCAGTGGGTTGGTGCAGGACATATCATCGAAATCTTGCCAAGATGAAATAGTTGTTCTCTCTGGACGGATAAGTTATCTGATGAACTTTAACACTAACGTGCAAATGGCAATGCTGCTGTGTTAGCCCGATCCCTGTGTGGATCAGCACGAGTCCAGTCAAGTGAAGTTGAACATTATATTTGCACTGTCAGCACATGGCTTAATAGTAAAAAAGATGGAAATATGAGTGGGCTTGGGGTACTTTATACATGAGTACAGAACAGAGAGTAATATATGAGTACAGTAAGGTGATTTGTAAGTACAGTAGTGATTTTTCTATGAGTACAGTAAGGTGTGTTGTGTGTAAGTATAGTACAGTGATTTTTATGAGTACAGTTAAGCATATATGAGATGCAAAAGTTCAGGAAATGTGGACTTCTTTCCGTGCAGGTAAATCATTCAGTGCTGTCTCTGGATTGTGAGTAAAGTCGACGGAGAGATTCTGACCGCCCACTGCAACTTCATGGCAGAGTAAATTCCGTTTAACTCACACAGTCTTGTATGTGGCTACATTTTTTTGCTAGGTAGCAGGGAGGACATCAGTCAAGTCCGAGAAGCCAATGATCCACCGCAGGCTCTGATCGTGACCATATCTGTGCATATCATTTTATATTACAGTGAGTGTCTGTTTTCCAAAAAAGCTCTTCTGAAACTACTGACTCAAATTTTTATTTCCAAATTTTGCTTTTTTTTTATTTCAAATGGATTGAGCATACATAAAATTTACAAAAAAACCTGACACTGAAATATAAACACCAACCAGACAAACTAGCTTGTCACAGGTATTTCAGTCACCAAAGGGAACAAGAGAATTGGCAAGGTTTGTCAGAGCACAGCATACCTTAGCAATTTTGTCGATTGGTGCATCAACCTGTCCTGGACTCACTGTCAAAAGCTTAATGGCTAAAGTACCTTGCAGAATTAGATACTTGCGTCTAACTAGCCCAATGACTCGTTCTACATGAATACGCACACTGGCAATTTTCCTGGTCCTGAATACATCCATAGGAAGAAGCTGACTTTTACCCTTGGTGAAAGCTGGAACATTCAATTCCGCACAAAAAAACCCCACACTGCCTTCTATCGTAAAACCCCGGTCAGCCAACACAATGTCACCAGGTAGAAGATTGCTAAGAACACCACAGTTCTCAGTAATATGTTTATCGCTAACACGGCCACCCCAGGCATTCGATATGAATGAAATTGTTCCTTGCGGCGTTATACCCATGAGGAATTTGACAGTGTTGTGATGTTTGTTGTTCGACCAGCTTGCAGCTCTTGCAGACAACGACGACGGACGATCCACAAATATCTCAAAACAGTCCAGGATGACAGCCACTTTGTCCTTGAACCTCTGTTTGAAGTCCAAAGGCATGGTTTTCTGCAGCATCTCTCGGTCTGGCCACAGTATCATGTGACCCAGCCTCAATTCCATGACGTCAATCCATTTTTCAAATATACGGCAGACTGTGGAGTCAGATACTTTGAAACGATAAGCCAGGTCCAGGGACGGAATGTTGAGTCTCAAACGTATGAGAGTTATCATGAACTCTGTGAACTTGTTTACAGCACTTCTGTGTGTCGCGCTGATGTATGGTGCCAGGAAATTGAATACTGCCATCAACATCTGAAAATTGGCAAGTCCAGTGTAAAACCTCACTTGCTCGTCCTTACCCTTCAGAGATTCTTCGGAAAAGTCAGCGTCAATCAATCGCTCTCTTAGGCCATACAGTTGTTCATTAAGGTACTTGTTGTCGTTTTCTATCCGCTGCAGATTTTCTTCCATCTTGGATATGGCTTCGACAGTCAAGTCGGTTTGGCATTGCACCTCTGTCCCACGGGGGCTGCACACGGTTTCTGGCAAAGCCGCAGAATGCCCGATGCGCAGGGCCACCGAACTAGATGAAGCCTTTGTCTCTCCATCACCTGTCTCGGCTATTTCAACTGGAAAGGGATTGGACATAAATGAGCATATGAAACTGTCAAAGTGTCAGGACTATATCAATATTGTAGATTTATAAAAAATAATTGTTCCCAGCATGAAAGACACAAAAATGAATGCAACTGACAGATCTAAACTTAAAATTCACTTCATGTTCAATCAATGCGGTGTACCACACATACTTCAGCATCAGACTGCATAAAGTGTGTAACAATTGATTAATAAGAAACAAACTACACACAAACACATATACATATATATATATACATATATATATATATATAAATATATATATAAATATATACATATATACACACACATATATATACATACATACACATATATATATATATTAAGAACACAGTAGCATTCAAATGCTCCGAAAAGCTAAATTACACATTTATGAAAACAGACAAACAGACAATTACCATCTGTTCTGTCAGATGTTAAATCATGAAGGGCCATTAAAGCTTCCACCGCAGCGGTTTCTCTTCTCTTCTCCTGTCTTCGAACAGCACGTTCATGCCTCTTCAATGACAATTCAGTGTTGGACTTCAGTTTGTTATGTCCAAGGTTCAGAGTTGGTGCCCAGTCAATGCTGTCCTCGGGATAAAGTTTAGATGGCCTTCCTGCGAGAAAGTGGCGGAAATATATAGATACAATGAGTATGCATCAGCCAAGCAATCCAGCAAATAAGACGAGTGCCCTCGAGCCCCGAATACCGGGCAGTCTGATATGTTCTCTGAAAAATATTAGTGCATAAAATGCTGCACTTCTTGTGCCTGCAGAAAAGAAACACATTCTAACAGTTCTCTCGACTCGTGCTCTCGACTCGTTGCTTCTACCCAGCTGAACTTGCTAACACACCTTCCCTCAGTCTGTGTTTTGCTTGTGCGGAATAATTGTTTACACTGAGTGACTTATTTAAAGATTTATGGATTATTTATTTGTACATAAAACGGCTGCACTTCACTCAGCATGCTCTCAACTTGTTGCTTCTACCTAGCAGAACTAGCTAACAGCACACCTTCTCTCAGTCTGTGCTTTGCTTTCAATATAATTATTTATAAAGAGTAGCCTTTTATAAACGAAAAACCCCACAAAATATTAGCATTACATGTGAACTTACCGGTTATAAAATGGTCACTGCAAACGCGGATCCAATCCTTCTTTACATCCAGATCTGCTCTGGAGATGTTGCTGAACCACTTAGCTCGCCTTTTCCTGGAGAGTTCTTCAGCATGCTCGCCCTGGCTTTTAATAACCGCCGGGACTCGGAAAAAATGCTTGTCTCTTTCCCTCTCAGCGCGGTTGGAGCACCCGATTACAGCACATTTACTCGGCATATCGTCTCCACTGCATTCACAGCCTCCACGGTGCTACCAATATGTCGCCGGCGCAGTGCTTTCTGATTGGTTTCCGGGTCGTGACGCGTATTGCAGAACATCTAGACCAGGCTGCAACCATAGGTTCAAAGATATAGATACGAAATTGGTCCATCTCGGCACGTCAAGCGGAAGCGCGCAATCCGCCATCTTAAAGCGGTGCGAGTTGGGAGCAACCCTAGACGTCTAAATACAACAGACTGGGCGTGCATCGCTCTCGCGGTGTCAACTTGACGCCATCTTGGAGAGGGCTCCTACTGGGCTTTTGCTATAGCAACAGTAGGGCAGTGCGCGTACAGAAAATGTTTTAATACCACTAGAAAGCGACCTGTGGGTTTATTTGGCACATAACATGATATCATAATATCAGTGTGGAGCTGCAAAATTGAATTTATTAAAAAAAAAAAAAAACACCAGCTTTTTGTCAACTAGCCATTTTTACACAAAATTAATATTCACAGCAGTGTAAGAAAACTTAAATGTGACAATTTGTCATGTGTGTGTTTTATTTCCCTCTTTTCTTTAAAAGGCCTGCTGCTTGTTTCCTTCTGCGCAGGTTGAACCTGCACGCCGTGTGCACCTCTTCTCCATCGTCAGGGCAGATACTGCGCTGACCATCTGTCTGCAGTGCATGGCAATGGCCTGGTGTTCTTTATTTAGAAGTTTATTCATTTTATTCGTTTATTTTTGCTTTTTTATTAATTTTATTGATATTTTTTGAGACACGACATATGTTTCACTTTATTGTACAGCAAAGTGGAGCACCAGATTTCACTTTGAATGAGAGGAGTCGTCTTGACGATTCTGCAGAAGTCAACTAGAAAGAAGGGAAATGTCTTTCCACTTTTTCCTGAGTCTATTAGTAGCTACAGCACCACGTTTTTCTGTCTCTCTGTTGTTCTGCCTCCAAGCGTTCTTGTGTTGATTGGTTCTCGTGTTGAAAATAAACCTTGACTTCTGATATTTTTAATCAATCGCCAATCAGTGAAATCTGATGAACACAAATCATTTTATTGGTGGGCAGGTGCCAGTTTGTGCAGACCAATCAGCTGCACCAATTTTTTTCTTCTCAATTAGGCCACTTAAGAGCCCAGGCCACCGAAAATAGCCCTGCTGATCCCAATGGCCAGTTCGGGCCTGGCTTAGGCATTCCGATGTGGAGTTTGCATGATCTCCCCGTGCTTATGGCTAATTGGCTGTTCAAAATCACCCCCACCTGGAGTGATGTTTGTGATTGTGTCTGATGCCCTGTGATGGTCTGGCTAACTGTTCAGCGTGTACGGGCAGTGGTTGCTTAGTGGTTAAGGCGATGGGTTACTGATCTGAAGATCAGCAGTTCAATCCCCACTATTAACACTGTTGGGCACCATGAGCAAGGCCCTTAACGCTCAATTGCTCAGTTGTAATAAAATGTAAGTGGCTCAGGGTAAGAGCATCTGGCAAATGTTGTAAATGTACCCCATCCTTTTCCCGATGTCAGCAGAGATAGACTCCAGCCTCCCTGTGACCCTAATAGTAGGATTAAGGGGTTCGGCAAAAGAGTGAGTGAATGGGCTTTAAACAAAAATACTATGAGAAAGCATGTAGAAATTGAGGATTTACACATTTATGTATATATTAAGACAAAATTAATGTTGAAAATGTAAATATATGACCCGCTTGCACGGGGCGTTTGGTACCAGGTGACCTCTGTGTCAGTGATTAATCAGTGAAGGAGGCTGTAACTGGGACACTGTGGGTGAAGGAGTAGTGTAACACGATAACTGAACCTTTTCAACTGCAGGCGACATATACAGTATAACAACTGCACAATGAATATTACACAATATAACAATTATATATTGATTTTATCTGTGATGGGTGTAACATCTTTTCCACAAAAACGTGCAAAGAAAGGTAAATCTAGGGTAGTGACAGGTGTATGAAGTAGTCTAGTCTGTAATTCCATCAACCGACGATGAGGGGCAGCAAAACGCACTAAAGGCATCCAATCCGCCATAAAGAAATAGAAGAAGAAGACGAACCAATCAGAGACGTTCTCAGTATTGCACCGTCCAAAACAGTCATGGCGGCACTGAGTGTCCTCCGGGCTGCGGCAGCATTTGCCACCAGGATAAATCCGTTAAAACGCGCACATCAGGCGTCGGATCTATTTTCCAGAGCAGCAGTGCGTTCAGAACAAGGTACTTTATGCATATGTTCATGGAAATTCATCAAATATTCCTGCAGATGCTTTATTATTAATGGTGACCTTGTCCTCGCGTTGTTCGAGCTACTGATGCTAGTAAGCTAAGAAGGCCAGCTGTATTGTAAAAAGATAGAAACGGCAGTGGAAGAACACTAGGCAGGTTAATACATTAGGACTGTTGCACATGGATTTGTTTTGGTGTCGAATAGTTCATTCGGAGTAATGTGGCGGTCTGTAGTCAATGCTAATGTTACTATTCAGCAGGCATATTAACAACAGTGTTCATATTATTACTTGTACTCTATATGTAACCATAGTAATAAGTATCAAACTGGAGTGAGGCCTTGCAGCAAGCTATTAAGCAAATATTGCATCTTAAATCAGTTAATTATTGTTTTTAGGCCAGTCATTTTTCAAATTTTATTTCCTTTCCAAATTTCTGGATCACCATAAGACGCACATTTTCATGCACCAATGACATTACAACACAACATTTATTTAAATTGTTAATTTTTTTAAGCTGATTAGTCTCAAACATTTTATAATGCAAATAAGTAAGAAAATACTCAAGTGGAGTACGCTCAAATAGAGAAATTATCAATGACAGATCTGGGTAATTGTACACTGTACACTTGAAGTTAATTGTTTTCCTATTACAGCACACTCCAAAGTGTTTTATTCCTCTTGTACCACAGCAATTTCCAACTATTACTAACATGAGTGTAAGCTAATTCTGTAGGAGAGTGCTGCTGTCACCCAAGAAATAATGAAATGTCATTAATCACACCTATTTCATTGATCATAATAAACAAATAAATAAACAAAGGTTCTCATAATGGCTCCTATGGAAGTGTGCAATAATACAAGCCAGACAAATTTCAAACGTTTGGTATGTAAAAGTAACATGCAGGGTTAATGTGTAGTTTATTTAAGATGTATAGTTGTGGTCATTTAAGAATTGTAATGACTTGTGTTCTAGTGGCTATAAAGTTTAGGTCCCTCGCTGGCTTCCCATGTTATTTTTAAAAGTATTATAACTATGGAAAAGAGACCTCTTAATGTGGTCTCTTAATTTTTTTCATGTATTTTCATATAATTCTGTCTGAGATCAGTGTAGAAAACAGGAATCACTGTGATTTTCTGTACTGTGTTTATGTAATAGTTGCTGTACGTTATGGGAGTCATGGAAAGAAAATGTTTGTCATTAAGCCCACTGATTTTTATGACAGAAGATTTCTTCATTTACTGGTGAGTTACAACAGACATACAATGTCATATATAACACATAATGGGGGAAAAATAGATTTTGTAAAATGATGGTGCTGATGTTATGGTGTGCACTTATTACATCCTATTTTTGATTGTTGTTTTTCTTTTCAGAAAAAAACTCATCATGTTTCGATCTTTTAAACCTGTAATTTATGTTGTTGTTGTCATGTGAGGTAGTTGCTAGTTTGTAAAAGTTGGAAAAACTATACAATTATTAAGGCCCTGATGAAAAAATAAATAAATTGAATTAAAGAAGGGTGCACCATATTTATCTCATGACCGTAATTACACCCATATTAAGGAAGAACATTTGAAGAAGAAAAGGTCTGAAGTATAATTAATGATAATTATATAAGATGGTAGGACAGCGTGTCATTTTGTCCCCATCTCACAGTTTTCTCCTCTCTTCATCAGCAATATTACATCCTCCTCACTGGGATTCCCGTTGCAGCATTTGTGACGTTTGTAAATGTTTTCATTGGTAGGTTACATACCATCATGCATTATAGATGATCCTTGTCTTGCTTGGGATATAACATGGTCGTTGTGTTGTAGGTGAGGCAGAATTGGCTGAAACCCCTGAAGGCTATGAGCCAGAGCACTGGGAGTACTACAAGGTACCATTTTTAGAACTGTATTGTAATATTATTTTAGTCTGTGGAATACAAATGTGGCATGTTTGTGGTTTTGTTTTTTCTTCTTGACCTGATGTGTCTAGACACTAGTTGTTGTGCAGACTGTGTGCACTTTATGTTTATGGATTCCTGTGCTTTATTGTATCCAAGCATCCCATTACTCGATGGATTTCCCGGTACGTTTACGATAGCCCAGTGAAGGATTATGAGAAAATGATGGCACTTATACAGATCGAGGCTGAAAAGGCTAAAATGAGGTAAGCAGATAGTGGTCAGAACTCAACTGTTTTTTCACACTACACTAAAGTATATATGTTTATGTCTGCACTTGCATAAATCATATTAATGATGCCAATCACCCATATATTATTAATGCTACGTTTCCACTATCATGATCTATGCTACAATTAAAACCGTGGTCTTAATCGTGGTGATCCTGTCAGATTTGATCTGATCTTGAGGTCAGTAGTGGCAATCGTGTTGATTGTAGAAAAATTTGACGTTTCAAAAATTTTCCACAATCATCACGATTAACTGTCAGTCCTGATCATCATTGCATCAGATCATATTGGATCCTAACACAGCGTGTCAGACCACATCTAATCATGCTTCCAAATAGTGGTAATCGGGATCAACCTTGGACAAAACAAACACCACACTCTGTTGAGATGAGACACGAATGACTCTCGAGCAGATACGAGTATATGCAGAACAGAACAATAAAATAACCAAGAAATTGTCCCTTTACCCCAAACAAAAAATTAAAAAAGGAAGTAAAATTATGAAAATCTGCTCCTTTCCTGCCACCAAAAATGGGAGAAAAACACCCCTGTTAATATGCCAAGGTGACGAAACCAAGATAAATAATTTCTGAACTTTTTCCATCTGTAATATGATCTATATTCTGTACAATTCAATTGGAAAACAACCAAATCTTTTAATTGGAAATAAACTTCAATCCATCTATCCATGTATCTGTTTTTTTAAACACTTGTTTTCACAATAGATCACTACACAGTTATCTGTGTTTAAACAAGGTTAATTTAACATCGCAGCATGTAAAAATTTTTTCATCTAGAAAATACAAAAATTTAAATCGCAAAAGTTTTGTTTGAACAAGTGAAAGACCAATTTTAAGAATGAATCTTTTTGTACGTTTGTATGAAATTTGTAAATGTACCTGTTAAATTTAACAAATAAAACGTAGTGGTACTCTGAAATGCACAAATATGTGTCTTATCAAGTTTTATAGGTGGAAAAACCTTTGTACACATTATTAACATGTGACCACCATCTTAAGGAGTCCTGTGTTCAGCTTAATTTCACTATGGACCTGTTTTTTCTAGGTTGTACAAACATAAAGTGCAGTCTTTAATATAGAACTAGAGATTAATGTTATAAAGGAATAGTGTGAAGAAATTAAGGGGTTTATTAGAAATTCAGTTAAAATTGCAGTGATCATTTTCAAAGTGATGTAAGGTGATGCAAACCCCTGAAATGAGCTTCCTTTGGAAAGAGGCTTGGTTCAGCCTTACAGAAAATGAGAGGAGATTCCCGGTGGGTGTGTGGGTGGGTTGGTTGTCTCCAATTAGAGCTGCTACTTCTCTGCATCAAAAATAGTCAGCTAAGGTGGTTCAGGGATCTGAATAGGATTCCTCTCTTTAGAGGATTTCCGGGCACACGCAACTGGTAGGAGGCCCTGGGGCAGACTCAGAACTCGCTGCAGGGATTATATATCCCATTGGGCCTTGGAATGCCTTGATAGATGGATTTCAAAATGACATGGATTCCTGCTTGTATTTCATTAGTTTCTGAATTCTTTTTTCACAGACACGAACAACTTGAGGTTCGGAAACACATGAGGGCAAAAGGGGATGGACCCTGGTTTTTTATTGAAACTATTGATAAGAACCTAATCGACCAGAGCACCAAAGCAACACCTGACAATTAAGACTGGGTGGACATCTGATGGCCGTCACGTCCAACCTGCCCGAAGATTGACATTATACAGTGTATAATGGATACCGATATTTCTGCAGATATGTTTGTGTTCTTTTTTTCTCTGGCACCAATAAAGTATAGAAGCTGAATTCTTATTTTCTAATTCCTTTTTAATTATCATTATTATTTACATTTTTAGAATAATTTCAGGAATGTAAAATCAGAAAAGGGGGATTTTGGAACGAGGCACTCCAAACCTGGCAGTGGATACACTGATATTTTGCAAGAGAAAGGGCAGCCATAAAGTCACAAGTTCTTTTGGAAAAGTTTGTGGTAAATGTGGTGACATAGTGTAGAGCAATCAAATAAAATTTTTAATGTATTACATTGTAGTTTTTTAAGTATATGATGCTGATACCCACATATTCGGGGCAGCCTACCACACTCAGACAGAAGGTGCTATCGGCCGTAGGCATAAACACTTGCGTGACATTTGACTTTGATAGCTTCCGTATTACCACGGATTAAAATCTGCCATTCCGATAAGATGGGCGATGAATGTTGTGTTTCATCTTGCTCCAAAAAACGAAATAGTGTCTCTAAAGAGCAAGGAATAACATTTCACTTGTAAGTATTGTATTTACAAAATAGCTGCATTCTTTATTTATTTATTATCTTTCCAGAAATAAATTGAAAATCCAAATATTTGTTTGATTTTTTTTTCAATATTTTTTCATGCTATTTTACTAGTAATATGACATAAAGTGCAAAACGAAGCAAAATTTCTCATTCATGCAGCTTGTTTACATGTACAGAGCCAAGTTGTCAAGTGTATTCAGTCTCTGGTAAGACTGCGGCAACTTCGGCACATTCCAAATACTCGCGATATTGTAGTCCTGGTCTTGTGTTTATGTGTGTGCTATTGCCCCTTTGTACCAATGACCTCACAGATGGCCATGATTGGCTGGTGAGTGCTCTGAGTGAGAGGGAGGTGAACGTATTCCATGAATATTTATTTATGGATTTTATTTGCCTATAATTGTGCAAACAGTATAGTTTTTGCTATCCTCACACTTTAATGTTATGGGTATTTTGTGTACATTCATGACCTGTGGGCCTACGTAGATGTGAAATAATTCCAGGTTGTAACACTACAACATGTGGAAAATACCGTGGGGTTGAATATTCATTCAAGCTGCTGTAAACAAGGTCATATTGCCCTTACATTCTTAGCATGTAATCGAAACCATATTCGAGTGCAGATTGTGCCTGTATGCTGAGGACTAGGTGTAAAACCCTGACATATCCTTGGGATTGTTTTTAGTGTTTTCGAGTCCCATAATTTTACCATGAATGTTATCTTTAAAAAAAAAATTTAAATAACACTTCTAATACTTCTTTGAACAATTTTACTTGTAAATATAATTAATTTTGGATTAATTTAGTGAGAAACTACCTGAACTTTAACATCACCCAGAGATTACAGGTATTTAAAAATATTTATATAGTTTGTAACAGCAACAGAAAATTTTATAAGAAAAATAAATTGTAAGAAAAGAAAAAAAAAGAAAAGATGATATTCACAGATCATTTTAGGGTCAAAGATAAGCACAGACCCTGAGAGAAATAATATTAAACAGAATTAGCATAACTCCAGCCCCTCTGTGTGCTACAGCTAATAGGAAAATCGTAGCTCTGTGAATAAATTAAAGTTTTAGCCAATCAGCGTTTAGGGGTTCTGAGGGTTCGGCTGTCTTTTCTCGACAGCACGGCCGGGCAGCGCCTCCGCCCACCTCTAATGTTTTCGTCGTCACATCCCTCCTGCTCGCAGGGGGAATGTCGGTTGTTGTGCAGGTTAAAAATAACCCCATCGTCTCCTCTTCTGGAGCCTGACACTCCTCTCTGGGTCACTGGCAGCATTCAGTGGCTTGGAATATGCGAAGATGGCCACGGATCTGGGTGAGCTGCTGGTGCCGTACATGCCCACTATACGGGTCCCGAGATCAGGAGACCGAGTGTACAAGAGCGAGTGCGCCTTTTCCTACGACTCTCCGGTGAGTGCAACTCAAATCAAACCAAGAATAAAAATCATAATGAGATAAATCACACTGCACCAGGGGGTCGATCGTTTCATTGGCACTTGTAAGTTTAAAGTGTGATGATCTGGGAGGATTTGCACGATTCTGGGACATCATATGCGGAAATAATAATGACGCACACACACACACACAGGGTCTTGTTTACATCTTACAAGTTGGCGCTTTGTTGTTGGAGGTGTGTGATATAGTAGGTGCATGGACCCTAGACACACACACACACACACACACACACACACACACACACACACACACACACACACACACACACACACACAAAGATGGGTGAAAGCTGTCCAGATCGACCTGGAATCTGTCCCTGGGTCTAAATGAAAAAAAAAAACCCCAAAGATAAACAGGATGTATATTAGCTCAGTATCTATAAATAGAAGCTGGCTGCATTGTGCTGGAGGCAGACAGGGTGTCTGTCTATCAATAAAATGAAAAACAGCAGGCAGCTTGATGTCTAGCTGCGCCAGGCCCTTTTGACGTGACTATTAAATACCAGGCTTTCCAGGACAACCAGAGTGATGCTCCGATGCCCATTCACAAAACCGAGGAGTTCTTCACACTGTAATGGTGCTTTAATGCCGGGGATGTGTCCCGTCCCTTAGCTGTAGCCGTTTTAAAGGTGACTCAGCTGTTTGGAGTTCATTGCAGACTATTTTTACTTTCTTGCTGTTAAAGCTCATGTGTCACCCCGCGCTGCTGAGAGCTTTTCTTTTTCCGAGACCCGGGGGTCTCTGCATTGGCCTATATTGCAAAATTAGCCGAGACAAAATTCCAGCCGTACAAACACCTACGTTTTTGGTACTTGAAGCACTCACCAATCCAGAATTCCTAAATTTTGTTTTGGATGTTAAAGCCCTCCTCTTAAATATCACCTGAAGTCTAATCAGGTTTTGTCTTCTAAAAGAGAAGTCTACCTCTAACCCAGTGTTGTAGCTTTCTACGGATTGTCAGTGTAGCATTTACTGTGGGTATGAGTCTGTAGACTAAGAGCAAGATATGATAAGAGTGTCGTGTTTGGTAATCATCATGGTCTCTAGAGCTTCTCAAAATGTAGTTAATATGCAATCAGTACTTTCCTGAAACTGTATTATATACTGTGTGTGTGTGTGTGTGTTTTTCCTCCACAGGAATCAGAAGGTGGGTTATATGTGTGCATGAACACATTCCTGGGCTTTGGGAGAGAACACGTTGAGAGACATTACCGAAAAACTGGACAGAGTGTGTACATGCACTTAAAACGTCATGTGAAGGAGGTAAGAATGATAACTGGTGTGCTGTTTTCTGGGAGAGAGACATGCTGGTCTTTTGATGCTTTGTCAACAAAATGCGATTATAGTGTATACCACTGCAGTCTGAAGTTTACAGACACTCTTCATAGACATGTCATGGCAGTATTGGGCTGTCAATAATGTTTTTCAACTTCTCTTTTCTGGGGCGGTACGGTGGCATAGTGGTTATCACGTCCACGTGCCCCTAGGTGTGGATGGCGGCGTGAATGCTCGTGTGTGCGTTGGCCCTGCGCTGGCAAGCTGTTCAAGGTGTACCGCGCTTTCACCCAGAGTCGGCTGAGATAGGCTCCAGCCTCCCTGTGATCCTAGTATAATTAAGCGGTTCAGAACATGCATGAATAAATAAATGGAATTTCTTTTCTGGGGCAAAATGATCGTACCACATACATCTTTTATAAAAAACAAACAAACAATAATTTAATTATTTTTGATTTTCTAAAGTTAACACGAGGTAAAAAATATAAACACGTATCTACTATCTAATCCTTTTTAATCCAGACGGAATACACGGGCTGTATCATGGAATGCCGTCTGTCCCTGTCTGCTGGCAGCTTTTGGCAAAATTCAGGTTGAAAAATCTTTTTAACAGAGTTGAATTAAATTGGTTGGTTTCCTGGCACCGATCCGACTTTTGAGCACGGTCCACATATTTATGACATGGTTAAGGTCAGGACTTTGGGAAGACTATTCTAAAAGCTAGATGTTAGCCTGGTTTTTCTTCTCTTCAGTCAACTTTAATGTGAATTTGGGGGTCACTGTATGTTGGGAATCCTGACTGTGTCCATGTTTCTGATGGTCTCACGATTTCTTTATTGTTGTTTTTATGTTGCACATAAAAACATGTGTTTGACACATCCACTGGTCATTAATTCACTACAAAATTAATTCATCCTACATTATTCCATCCATGTTGGGAGATGTACCAGTTCCACTAACAGCAAAAGAGCTCCAGAGCATATTGCTCCCACCACCATGCTTAAGTGTTCCTATAGTGTTCTTGGGGTTTGCTTCATTTCTCCAAACACATCTTAGGTCGATGTGGCAACAGTTTTCTCCAGAAGGCTTCTTCTTTGTCCATGTGGTCAAGCTTGAATTTTGACGTAGGGGCTTCTTTCTGACAGCAGTCTCTGAGTCCATGGAAATGTATAAAACTCACTTGACACTAATACTTCAGCGTCTTCCAGTTAATGGCAGGCTTGTGCTTTGATGTTTCCTTAGTTGTTTTTGACCACCTCAACCAGACTCCTCTCACCCGAGACTCTCAGTTTGGGTCTTCTTCCAGACCTTGGCAACGTGGTTACATTTTCTTGTACTTGTATGCAGTTGTTTGAACTGATGATTGTGGAATATTCGTTTGTTTACAAGTGGCTCCGTACAATCCTTTTTCTCAAATCTGCACAGAGCTCCCTGGACTTTCTCATTGTATTGTGTGTTGGTCAATCAAAACCTTTTTAATGACTGCTAACAGGAAGTCAGATAGATAGATGGATACTTTATTAATCACACAGGGAAATTCACAATAAGATGCTTTGGCAAGTTAAAAGACTCTTTGAAACTTTCAGCACCACTGAATAATAATAATAATAATAATAATCTGACTGGTTTACATGTGTGTATGATTCAGATTCTGATCTGAAATTGATTTCAGAAAACCCCTAAAATTAGAACTTGTGCGCCATATTCTTGGTTCTCTTTTTCTAGTAAAGATGCACACTGTACTGTGATTCTGCCACAGCAGAAAACAGTTCAGAGACATCTGTAATGTTCATGTTCATGATGTAATTATTTTTTTTTAAATGTAGATGTGCATTTAGGCATTCAAATATTTTTTTAACATGGGAATATGCAAGGGAGCAGTGGTCAGTGTCTGAGAAAACAATACCTCGTTCCTTACACTGTTATCCTACTAAACCCCCCACCAAAAGAACGAGTGAAATACCAAGTAAGAACTAAAACATGATGGTTTGTGCTGTTATAATAAATATTATTAAAGTACATTTATTAAAGTGTACATTGCACCATAGTAAATAGGGGTAATTAAAGTTTCATTTATTTATTGAAGAATGGCGTCTATGTTTCATAGTTGTGTTTAATGTTTTGGAACATCCATAAATGAAGTGTTATTATTTATCAATCCTTCTTTCACCAGCCTCATTTTATTTCCCCCGAAAATTATAATATAAAAAAGTGAGCTTGTCATATTATCAAGAATCCGCAAAACGCCTACCTTGAAGCTTTTGTTTCACAAAACTAAATTTGGATCTTTATGTCTGACAGTTGCAAACTACTAACATGGGAGACTCTGAAAATATTGATTTAACAACATCTCACACAATATTTCACCACATCAACAAACAGAAATGTGTTTAAAACGTTCTTATGTGTGTCATAAATACCTGTATAAATTAATATAGAAGTCATAACGTATTAGAATGAACACATTAGTATGAAAATGTGAGATGAATACAGCCGGAACAACTGTCTGAGAAAATTAGTTTGGTCCACCTGACCAATTCGAATCAACAAGCTGATTTTCCATGCACTCGCAGTTTGCTTCTTTAGATGTTAGTGCTAGTCAATTTGAATATGGTCACTCTTATGTCTTTGCTAGAAAAATATTGATTAAATGATCAATGCCTAATTACATTATTGATATATTGGTTGAATTTTGGATAGGGTCTCGAGGCGATTGTAGGGTCCATGTCGGTGGCCTTTGCCCCAGGTGGGGTGGTAGGCATAAATAAGTAAGTTGGGCTGAACTGAGTGTTTAAAGTGAAGAAATGGTTTAATTGAGATTTTTATAAATAAGAAGATGTGGTCTTTCGTTTATTGTGGTTTTTGAGGTGGCGTGGCGTTGTGCTTTCGCACAGCACAGATTTGTTACTAGCAGTAGAGAAATAAGCAGTGTTGTCAATCTAGTAACCATGTTTTATTGGCAAATGTGACATCATTTTATTTTATATATAGTTAATCATATTGCAATAACTTATGCAATTCTAATTGAATGTTTATTTTTTGGACTATTAGGTTATTGTTTTTAATACAGTGATTTTTGGTACAGATTGCATGTTGATGTAATGGTTAGCATGTTCGCCTCGCAGCAAGAGGGTCCTTGGTTCGAGTTGCTGGCTCTGGCATTTCTGTGTGGAGTTTGTATGTTTTCCTAGTGCTGGCATGAGTTTCCTCCGGGTGCTCTGGTTTTCTCCTACAGTACAAAGACATGCACATTAGGCTATTTTGCTGTTCCACATTGCCCCTAGGTGTCAGTGTGAATGGCTGTGTGTGTTTATGTTTAGTCTGGCGAGCTGTCAGTGACTCCAAATTCCATTTTATTTGTTGTTCATTTTTACTTAATATGTTTGAATTTGAGGTGGTTAAGCATTGGGGTTTCTCTGAAAACAACAGGTGTATCACTCAAAACTATTCACACATTTGGTGAACTGTGCATCATTTTCATCCATGTGGTAGGAAAAATTATTTTCATAGTTTGTGTAGCAATAACAGTAAGCAAACGTTCTTGGCTGTAAAATTGTAACAAACATTGTATTCAATGCATCAAAACAAAACATCATATTGGGATATGTATCGAATCGCAGTACTTGCAGTGCAAATCAATTCCGTACCAAGTACCTATCATGATCATATTGTATTAGGTGGTCCGTGAAGATTCTCGTCCCTAGTACTTATCCCTACTCTGTGAGGCTAAAAGCAAGCAAGTTTGGTTGATCAATAGTGTAAATGTGATTGTATTGATTGTGCACATTAGCACTTTTTGTGAAATTAACATGCAATCCATTTTTGTCCAGTAATTGCTAACCAGACATTTCAGTGCTAGTGTGTCAGGAAGTTTCTGTGCGGGTCTTGATTAGAATTCCTTTCATTACCGTAATAAATTACTCTAATATATATAATTACAACTAAGTGCTAATTTTATTAAAGTTGCTTCCTGTAGCCATTTCTCCTTATTTTTTCCACTTGACCTCATGTCAGCAGGGCAGCCATCAGTAAATAGGGCAGTTTTGGTGTCAGGATCTTTTCAAAAACAGCTGGATGCATTGCTGAAATGCAACACAAATTTAAACTTAAACAAGCTTTAATCCCAATAACGGTCCTTTTATTACAAGCAAGATGTGAAGATTTTTGTTTTCACCATCATAAATAGTTCTGTTGTTTCCCACAGAAAGCTACAGGTGCTGCTGGGGGTGCTGTGTCAAGAAGGCGGAATGGGAAAATATTTTTAGGTAAGACTGCTGCAAATGCCTGAAATCTTCCAAAACTATTTAGACATATATTCTGTCTTTAAACTTTTTTTCCTTTCTTTAAAATTTAATGACATTTTCCTCATGTTCACTGACCTCTGCCCTCTCCTGACAGAGCTAAATTTGGGTTGTATATTTGTATGTGCTGTTAGTAACTGTTCTAAATCTAAAGTGCCACATGCTCGCTCAGGCCTGATCTACTGCTGGGGAGGGTTGGTTTACAGTCGGCAGATGAGCCTTTTGCTCATGCGCTCCCATCAGCTGCTGTGCCCTATCAATCCTTAGAGTTTGCAAACTTCCACTGTTGGAGGCATGACGTTGGCTTTTATTGTAATGGAGCCTCTAATTGTAATTTATAATCACACGTGTTTATTTAATGCTGTTTACACCTTCTAGGTTTTAAGTCTCACTTTGTTTGCATGTGTAATTATCTGAACTGTCACATTCCTATACAGGACAGATCATGGCTGACAGTGTCCTTAGTCTCTCTTGACATTGACCAATGTGGGGATCATCATCCACATCAAGCTCATGCGTCATGGGACAGGAGAGAATGAACCGATCTTAAAATGTTAACTTTCTCCTACTTCATGCTCCTAGTCATATTCAGTTCTCAGTGTATGACGTTCTCTCTGTTGATTGACAGTAACATCAGCAGTCTTGCAGGGTAAACGCCTGTGTGTGGTACCGATGTGTATGTGTGATTGGGATTGAGACAGAATATTAACAGGAGCACTATTTATTCTCGTCCATTTTTCATGTAGTGACGACGTTTATATCAGAAAATTTGCTTTGATATAGACTGTGCACTTATTGGTCTATTATTATGGTTTATTAGTCTATATATCAGTTTTTTATTTTTTTTTTCTCTTACAGCCTTGATATGATTTTGTTCTCTGTCAAATCTTACAAGAAATGTGTTTGATCATGTTTTCTCATATCTTTTTTTCTTAAGATTTAGAACTTAACCATGACTTTAATGGGGATGATTATGAATATGAAGATGAAGCCAAGCTTGTCATATTCCCAGACCACTATGAGATCCCTTTACCAAATATTGAAGAGTTGCCTGCTCTGGTTAGTGCGAGTGTGTGAGAATGGCTTGTGTATGTCCTGCATGCCTAAAGGTGTGATTTGAGAGTTAATATTGTCCTCTGCTTCAGCCCAAAGCACTCTAGGATAAATATCTGAAAGATTGAAAGATTATGTGTAATGTGTAGTCATTTATTATATGTAGATCGGATGACACACATAGGAAGAAAACTTCTTTTTTATTACAGCATTACACATTGCTTACTAATGCCATTTGAGAACTTAGTGTCTGACTCTTGTCTAAGAAGGAAATAATAATGAGGAAATATTTAGCACAATTTATAGCAAAGTGGCAGCACAGTATTGCAGTAGTTAGCACGTCCGCCTCACAGCATGAAAGCCTGGGTTTGATACTTGGGCTCGAGAGTTTCTGTGAGTTTGCATGCTCTCTCAATGTTCAAGCATGTTCAAACTGGGCTTTATGAAAGAGTGGGCAGGAAAAAGACATTACTAAGTGTTGAAAATAAGAATGCACGCTTTAAGTTTGCCAAAAGGCATGTGGGCGACTGCCCAAATGTAGGAGGAGGCACTCTGGTCAGATAAGACTGAAATTGAACTTTTCGGCCACCAAGGAAACGCTATGTCTGGTGCAAACCCAATTCATCCCATCACCTCAAGAACACCATCCCCACAGTGAAACATGGTGGTGGCAGCATCATGCTGTGGGGATGTTTTTCAGCAGCAGGGACTGGGAAACTGATCTGAGAGAAAGATATATGGTGCTAAATACAGGGATATTCTTGAGCAAAACCTGTTTCACTCTGCCTGTGATTTGACACTGGGACGGAGGTTCACCTTCCAGCAGGACAATGACCTGAAGCATACAGTGTTTGAGTGTGTAAATGTGTGTGCATGATGTCCTGTGATAGACTAATATCCTATCCAGCATGTATCCCTACCCCATGCCACATGTTTCTGGTTCCAGATCCACTGCAACCAAGATCAAAATGAAGGAATTGCTTGCGTGCTTTTCATTTGGGTACTCAGGTTTCCTCCCACAGTCCAAAAACATGCACAGTAGGCTAATTGGCTGCTCCAAATCACCCCTAGGTGTGAGTGTGTGTGTGAATGGTTGTATGTGTGTTGGCCCTATAATGGCCTGGTCATCTGGTCAGGGTGTACCCCACCCGTGCCCAGAGTTGGTTGAGATGTGTGTCAGCCCCTTGCAACCCTTATTAGGAATAAGGGGCTTAGAAAATGAACGAATGATAAATTTATAGCAAAGTGACTATTGAGGTATATATTTTGAATTCAACAGTTTTTCAAATTTTTTTATAAGTAAAACATCATGGTGGAAGTGTGAAGACCGTCATCTTTGAGAGATACCACTTGACTGCTTCCCAAGCAAATGCCCTCGTTACTGTACCACAGACTTTTTTGTATGGCCTTTTTAACACAGTCAGAGTCATTGGTATTTTACCCATATTTTTAATAATGGTGCTCCATTTTCAAGTCTGGGCAATTTTTATTTTTATACCAATATCCTGAATGATACTTCTCAAGAACTTTGTTCCAGGCTGGTTTTGATAGCTCCTTGACCTTCCTGAACTCCAGTAAACTAATTATACATTTGCAAGGTGGAAAATTTGTAGACAGGGGTTGGTATTAACGCACTTCAATGTAAAATAACTTACAATGACATTTGCCTTAGAACTGGTATATGCATAATTTAAATGACGAAAAATGTCCTCTTTATAGCTGCACTTAGCTTTAAGATGCATGAATGTTTGTTGCTGATGGATCTCCTCCTTCCCCGTCACATGATGCAGGCAAACACTCTAGTGCTAGTAGAGAACCACCACACAATATTTTCAGTTTCTGAGTGCTGATTTGTAGTCATTTGTAAAAGGAACATTGAATACGCTTCTCACTGAATGCCCAAAGCATTGCTCAGGTTGTGTTTGTACTACACCTACATGCAAACACAGTATGACACTACATCCAAAGAAGGTTTGTCAGACCTGAACATGTTTTCCGTGATACACCTGGATCTGATATGCATGTTAACGACATATTTCCTACGTACATGAATCTGAGTGCTTCTTTCTCAGACAGCATGCCTTGCTTTCTTTGTACTGCTTTAGACAATTCCAGCTAGTGTTTTATTTGATTTGGAATTCAGTCATGCATGGCCTCCATACAATGTATGCCTGCATAAAGGTACCGAATACTTAAATTAGCATGTATTGTTAATTTGATATGCATATTTTTCTCCCATTCAGGTAACCATTGCTTGTGATGCTGTACTTAATGCTGTTTCTGCATACAAAAAGCAAGAACAAGATTCATGGGAGGAGGAGCTTCAAGTGTCCAAGCATGCCAGAAGTCTCAGACAACAGGAGAACGGGGTTCGGATTCCTCCCAGGTTAGTATCATGCAAGTGTAATATCGGAGTATCAGATGGACTTTCTGGCACTCAGGTAATGGTAGTGGGGGAGTTCAGAAACCCCCTTTCAACTGATATGCTAACTCTTATGTCTTAATGCCTTAATGTTTCACCCTGATTAATCAGTTTGTGGAAATCCCCAGTGGATAATCATTCCAGCGGAAATGTCTTCGGATTATATTTATGTGCCTGGATGCATGCAGTGTGGCTGCGTCATATAAATATAGTACTGTATTTTTATTATCTTTGGAAATAATGTGACCACAGGGGGCTAAATAATATTTGTCAATATTATTATTAAAAAACTCTACAGATAATTTATAGTAACATGCACTGATCAGCCATAACATTAAAACATTATGATCCCTGACCTGTGAAGAAAATAACATGTGAAAATAACATCTTACGGTGGCATCTTACAACGAGTGGGTTGTATAAAGCAGAAAGTTAACAGTCAGTTCTTGAAGTTGGTTTGTTGGTAGCTGGAAAAATAAGCAACTGTAAGGATCCAAGTGACTTTTACAAGGGCAACATTGTCATGGCTAAAACACTGGGTCTGTTCATCTCCATAACAGCAGATAGAAAATGTTATTTCATTTACATAGATTGTAGGCAGTATTTGGAATCTTCAAAAATATATTATTTTTAAAATCAAGATTTGAATTACTTTTAAAAAAAATATTTATTCACTTTCAATTTCAACCTGTGTTAAACACATTTTAGTGGTGTTAAGTTTTACTGTAAAATAGTCAATTTAATGTCCTCATATGTGAGTTCTTAACAGGTTGTTATTTATTTATTTGTTGGCAGTATGATGTTTAACATTGATACTCATTAAAACTGTGTGCTTTTATAAAGGCTATTTCAGTCTTTTATTTTGTAATGTACAGCCCATGTGTGTATTTCTTCTACAGATAAAATGGAAAAAAAAGAAGATCTTTATTAAAATGTAGTGGTTGCTGATTGTATTTGCTTTGTGTTTAGTGGCTGGAAGTGTGCCAAATGTGAAATGCGAGAGAACCTGTGGCTGAACCTGACAGATGGCTCGGTCCTCTGTGGGAAATGGTTCTTTGATGGAAGCGGAGGGAATGGCCATGCCCTCGAACACTACAAAGAAACCAAATTCCCACTTGCAGTCAAGCTAAACACAATCACACCAGATGGAGCAGGTCAGTGTCTCAGGTTTGCATTTTAATTTCTCACTCAAACTACAATACATGCAAAACATCACTAATAAACTAATCACATGACGACAACTAATAGATGTAGAGTCGGTTAAGACAAATACTGCTTTTTCCCCCCCAGATGTTTACTCCTTTGATGAAGAAGAGGCAGTGCTTGATCCTCACATAGCAGAACACTTGACACACTTTGGAATAGACATGCTCAAGATGCCAAGGGTGCAATTTTGGAAACTCGTTGAGAAATGCGCTCGGTTTGATCCTTTGTTTTGATTCTGACAAAATGTCCCTGCTTGTCTCCACCAGACGGAAAACGGCCACCACACGGACAACCATGTGCAGCATCAAGCCACTGAGTGGGAGGTGATTCAGGAATCTGGCCTTAAGCTGAAGGCAGTCTATGGTTCAGGGTACACAGGCATCAGAAACCTGGGCAACAGCTGCTACCTCAGCACCACTATGCAAGTGCTCTTCAGCATCGCTGAGTTCCAGAGAGCGTACGTGCACACAGACTCTAGTGGTTTTTATTCTGTCTGGCTTGATTAAGTTTCTTTATGTTTTTGGTGGTATTTTATTTATATCATGCATTTAATGTAAATTATGGGAAAAATGGAAAATGGAAAAATTATGTATGACATCCTATTTTTGCTTTAATTGTAATTGTAAAATGTTTAGGTATGTGGGTAATCTCCAGAGGATATATGACTATTCACCCCTTGATCCTACCCAAGACTTCAGCACACAAATGTAAGTGAAATATATAAACAGCTCTTTTCCAAACACATAAATCCATTTTTATTGTTTCAACAAGAATAAGATTTTTCTACCCACTGCCCAGTATCTTGACAACTATTGGTTTTAACACTTGTCAACTAAAAAATTTTTAATCTAAAATCTGTTATTTAAAAGTAGCAGCACAACTAAGAATACAAACAGCATGAAAAACATTTTTTACACATGTAAGACAAGAACATGACACAAAAAAATAAAAACAGGATGAAAAATCCACCAGAAATCAATTTCATGTCAGAGTTTGTTAGACAGGGGTGTACAGTGTACCGGGATACCTTACGACTCATCACTATCCGCAGTGCCTGCATCATTTACAAGTTCCAAGGAATTAATTTAAGCCTTAAGCCCTCCATAAAGTTATTACTATCAGCAAATAAATGAACTACACTCCATCATAACACAGATTAAGTAGATAATTCGACATACTGTGATTTTAGTCTATTCGGAAAGAGAATATGCTTTAAAATAAGATATAACACATGATTATTGCAAGAAAGTCGACTGAGATACTTCACTTTTGAGACATTACATGCATTATTATCGCATTTTAATGACAACAGAATGCAGCAGTTTGATTCAGCCTCTGAACAGGGTGCTACAGTATCATTAACTCATTTTTCAAGAAAATGGTGCTTCTTGTGTTTTGGAAAAGAGCCCTTTATATGAATAACAATCGTATACAGTAATTCAGTGCTTAATGATCTGAACACAATGTTTGGGAATATGTGCGAATCTGGTTTCCAAACATTGTATATTTGTCAGTTGCTTGTTGACTAACAATTGGACATTCGAACATAGTGTATCAATGTTACCCTACTATATTTTATTCTTAGATTAAAACACGTAGCAATGGAGGATAAGGATATAACGAAATAATAATCTTAAAAAACAGTATCTGGCAGAAGAAGGATTAAGCGGTTTGGCAAATGAATGAGAGTGATTAAGGGGAAAAACATGATCTGAATTAGTTATTTGTTTGTTATTATTAGTTTTTCTTTTGCTTTATGTAGTGCAGCCATTAAACATTTTATGTCTCATATCACATTTGTTGTGTTTGTATCCACCAGGGCAAAACTGGGTCATGGATTACTTTCAGGCCAGTATTCCAAACCACCAATCAAATCAGACCTCATTGAACAGGTGATGAAAGAAGAATACAAGGTTGGTATATCTGACTATGTTATATGCCTTGAGCATGAGTTCTTTAGGGAGAATCTGTCTTAAAAGTTTTAAGTGAATGTGTTGATGTTTGACAGCCTCCCAGCAACCCTAATTAGGATTAAGCGGATCAGAAAATGAATAAATAAATGTATTTTTTGAAAATATGTTCAAGTGTACTGAAAAATAAAAAAGTTGCATGTTTGAATTCTGATGATGCCACAGCCAGCTATGGGCAGAAGAAAATGTTCTCAAGGAGGGAGTAGTGGTACACACACGCTGCCCTATCAGTTACAGAGAATCTAGGCAATCATGGGTGTCTGTCAACTCATGCAGGCGAAAGTGGGCAGAAAGTGCTTTTCTCATAGTGGGCAATACCACACCTGGTGTTACATTGGTAGTGGTTCAAAAAGTGGCTGGTAGCTTAGAGAAAGCACATGTAAGCTTTCGCCCTCTATGGTTGGTAGCTGTCATGTGACAGGGTGAGGTATCTGATGAGCTAAGAAATGGCCATGACTAAATTCAGGAGAAAAAAATTAGATTTTTGTTATAAAATTAGACAATAATATGAATAGGGGTATAGCAGTGTAGTGATTTTGAATATCATAGCTATAGGCTACCAGCGTAAACTTAATCAGAAAAGAACCCTCATGACTATTTACAATCATTACATTTACTTTTCTTATTAACATAAAAAAAGAGAAAACGTGTTTTGCTGATGTTCTATAAAATTTATATAAACTATTAATGGAGAAGTATGATGCCTTGTTGTGTAATGAATAAATGATTGTTATCACTGGCAAAATGCTGTGGCATGAAAAGAATACAACACTTTGACAGATGTCTCCGTTTTACTTATATCAGTTTACAACAAGTTTATTTTATTCATAAACCACTTTTAAAACAACACCAGTTGACCAAAGTGTTTTAGAGACACAAATATTAAATCCCAGAAAACAAAGAAACCAGAAAACCAAACTACGAACAGAAATCAAGACTTAAACCAAGGTAAAAGCCAGGGATTAAAATGTGATTAAATAGTCTGTGTGGAGGCCAATCTTACATACAGAGGAAATTTTGGTTCAAACATCATTATGTTTGATTGTAACCGTCCCAAGAACAAATGTCACGCAGCTGTATGGTGTTGAAATGCATAATCGTCATTACTTGCTGTAAAGAATTGCTTGCCTTTTGCTGTGTTTGTAAGACTTTCTGTAGAATTAATTCATTCTCATAATATATTTTACTTTGAAGTTACCTGCTTTCTCCTTTATAAAAAAAGAAAAGATGAATTAAAAACTGTACTTTCAGGGCCTACTATTCACTTTCTCCCACAGCAGCAGCACAAAGGGATTTCCCCCAGAATGTTCAAGGCTCTGGTCAGTAAAGGCCACCCAGAATTCTCCTCAAATAGACAGCAGGATGTCCAAGAATTCTTGCTCCATTTTATCAACCTGGTGGAGGTGAGAAATCATTCCATGGTATACAAGAAATATTTTTTTTTGTAATAAAAGCAACTACTTCATTACAGTACCATATGTTTTGAGATGAAACAGTTTTTGTCAACCGCTTCTCAGATTTATCTCAGGTTTCTTGACATGCGTCCTCTGTGACATCTGTCACATAGCTCTATTTTCAGAAGACCTGTCTGCATCCACCGCTGCTATACATACACTTGTGCTCTTAAGAGACTTTCTCAATCGTGTTAAAATTAGAACGTGCTATCAGTTACACGTGGCAGATAATGCTTCCTATTTACTTCGTCTACATGACCCATGACCAGACTTAAACCCACTATACTCGAAAGCTCTCCACAACACAAAATCACATCTAACTATTTGAAGCATGATGTCTTTATATTAGTATTTTGGATACGTACTATAAAGCGTACTATAACTCAATAATTAATTTGCTTGTAAAATGTTCATATTCATAAGACAGAATGTTTTTTAAGTAAATCACTGTTTTCTCTCAGCGTTTAGCAACAAAATATCCTGATTTATTATGAAGTCCTGGACAGTTCAATACTGTTCCTTGCTCTCTAACCAGCTGGTTCTGGTATTTCACTGCTGTTACAGGGAGAAAAAATCTCGCTGATATATTTCTGTATTGCCTCAAAATAGACCGTGACTATTTTAAAGGCAGCCTCTGTGAACTTTTAATTACAGTCCTGTTCCTCTCATTTCCAACATGAGGCTTGGATTTGTATAAATGTCATATTGATACACAGATATTGAAGATTTTCTTACCAAATATATATGAAAATATGCTAATTTTGTTACAAAGTACCTAAAGGTATTTTTTTCATTAGTATTGAAGTTGCATCACTGTGATTTTCTCAATGTCCAGAGGAATAGCGCTGGCTTGGAAAACCCCAGCGACATCTTCCGCTTCATTGTGGAGGAACGTATACAGTGCTGCCAGTCACAGAAAGTGCGTTACACACAAAGAGTCGACTACCTTATGCAGCTTCCTGTACCCATAGAGGCTGCCACCAACAGAGGTACAAAAATACAAAATGTGCTTAAAGGTGCAGTTATTGGTTCTGTAGAAAAATCATTGACATTTGAACTTAACATAACTTTGCTTGACGACAAACAACACCTGTTGCTGATTGGCTGAACTAGTGTTATGTGGCTCATTCTGTGCCACTATTTTTGTTTCTGATCTACAGGGTTTTTTTTAGTATGCACACAGATTGGACGACTGGTTGACTGTGAAAAGATATTAAAAGAATTTGAGAAAAAGTATACTGGATCAGAAAGAATGACTGCACCTTTAAATATAACAGTACTTATCTCTTCCTTCTCAGTCGATCAGAATCCTGGTCTGCTCAACAATTTTGTCCAAATAAATAATTAAATAAATAAATAGTTCCCTGAGCAAAGCCTAAAGTACTTAAAGTAGTACCTAAAGTACTAATTGGGGTAGCATTATTATTTTATTATATTTGTATTTTGTTATTATGCATCATATGGAACCATCATATCTTGCCTTTCAGAAGTGCTGGTAACTACTGTAATTAATATTTGAAGGCTGGCATTATCCTATAAAAGTTTTTATATTGCAGAAGAGCTCATGGCATATGAGACTAAGCGGAAGGATGCCCAAGAAAACTTGCGTGCTCCTCCAGATCCAGTCAGGGCCCGCATTCCGTTCACTGCCTGTCTACAAGCCTTTAATGAACCTGAGAATGTTCCAGACTTCTGGAGCTCGGCACTGCAGGCCAAGTCGGCTGGAGTGAAGTAAGCAGGTTTTTGGTCCAAAGCCTGGGAAGGGGTTTACAGGTCCAAATCAATAGATACGTGGCTTTGAGAGGAAGAAATGTGTATTTGAAACATACTGTTTCTGTACTGCCTTAATTAAAAATAAAATGATTTCACTTAAATACTTACGTTATTTGATGTAAAATTAAGCATTAATTGTTATTTTTTAAAATATTGTTAAATAAGTACTGGTAGGTTTCCAGTTGAGGAGTTATAAAAATGTAAAAAATACCTCACACTTCATGATTTTGTTGGGGATGGTAATAAATAAGTATATTGCTTTCTCCTCTAAAAAAGTTTTTTATATTTTCTTTCCAGGACTTCTCGTTTTGCATCTTTTCCTGACTACATGGTTGTGCAGCTCAAAAAGTTCACATTTGGAGTGGATTGGGTTCCAAAAAAGTTGGGTGTGTAAAATAGTGATTGGTTTATTTGTTTGTTTGTTTGTTGATGGATATGAATATTGAGCAGTATGCATTAGAATACATGATGTGGTTTAGGTATTATTCATTTTGAGACCTGCTGATCCGTAATCATTTTACAAAGCAGATCAGTGTTTCTGTTTCGTAACTGCTGACATCTGTGCCTGCCAATCAAATGCTCTCTTGTGCAACTCAGACCCATCACATGTTACAAAGGTGCTTGGGTAATACACATGCTATAAACACTATCAGTTTGCTAATTGTATTTGCTTATGTTTTAGGTAGGTACGTGTTATTTGGTCCAGCAGAGGGCACTGCGGGTCCCATTTTTACTGTTTGAGACATTGAGGAAATAGCAAGCTGTACTTATAGGATTAGTTTAGAGAAATAAACGTATTAATGGTTTAATACAGACTTTTATATCACCTTTATCCTGGTTTTTTTCCGAACAGATATTTCTGTCGACATGCCTGATTTTTTGGACTTGAATCGATTCCGGGCTACTGGGTTACAAGCAGGTGAAGAAGAGCTCCCTGACCTTACGCCGCCTATTGTTATTCCTGAGGATACAAGAGGTAATATTCTGTATATGTCATTTTCTGTGGATGTAAGAAAATGAACATCTGGCACATTTATGCAAAATTTATAAAGTAAAAGCACTTTAGAATCTCTCAAATCGAAAGGAGTTGAGAGTATTTGAGCACAGTATGGAGCCAATGGATATGGAGCGCAACGTCATGTTGCAAACCTTAACAACCTTAATGTACAAGCCAAATTCATGTCTTATTCTTCATAAACCAAATTTCCATCTATGTGAACGATTGACTTTTAAGAACATTCATGATACTTAAAATGTTTTCTTCAAACAACTAATAACACTGCCCCTTTAAGAGAGGATTCAACCGCAATAATCATATCTGACTGCAAATGTTTTTTCTCTTCCCTGCAGACAGCTCAGTGAATAATTCTTTGGAATGTAAGTGTAAATATTTGCTCCAGAAATAATGTTGCAAAATGTTATCCTGAAATTAACAATCATACCATGTGGTTCAAATATTAGTGGTGATTGCTGGTTTCCAGTCATCATAAATCCTCAATGAGTTCTCTGACAAACTTTATGGCCTTTCCCTAATGAGGCCCGATGAGATGCTTTTTAATATGAGCCTTCCATATAGGCTTTAAAGCAGTAATTCTTTACTCTTTCTTCCAGCTCCGGAAATAGATGAGGCCTCTGTGATGCAGTTGGCAGAAATGGGCTTCCCTCTGGAGGCCTGCCGAAAGGCCGTGTACTACACTGGGAACATGGGAGCAGAAATGGCCTTTAATTGGATCATTGCTCACATGGAGGAGCCAGGTAAGACAGGAGCAGCTCTTGTTAGAAGAATCTGTTGTCAGCCCCATATATGTACACTAGCCATTCATCACAGCTGGAAACTAGAATTAATTTGCTACATATTTCTGTTCGTTTTCCTCTAAGGATAGAGGTGCAAATTGTGTTTTTGGAAGACTTACCCTGTTGGCATCCTTTCTAAATGTGTAGAGGCAGGCTGTAGTGTAAATCTGCATACACACTGGAAGTGATGAGTGAATTGTTTTGTCGCTGAAAGTGGTCATACACACATAAAGCGAGTCACTCTTTGCTGGTTCTGGTTGCCTAGGTAACCCTCCTGCATGTTTCCCACCTCAAATATGTCTGTGTGAATCTTAGTATCCATGCTACAGGACCACAAATATATTTCACATTCAATATATGAACAGGCCCAGACTTCAACAGTAACCATTCACACATATTTATTTTATTTTACTTTCAGTTCTTACATCTCCTGTCTTTTTTTTTTTTTAAATCTCTGAAATACCTTCAGTTTCCCTTTAACTTAACATTTCAATTTATTTATTTGCTATTTGTCAAAAAATTGAGGGGCAACACAACTTAATTAATGGGAAAAAAATTTTAGATAATAGAAACATAGGTATGGGTTAGTTAGGTAACACACTGTAATTAAGTGGACACTCACAACGAATGACGCTGATCTCAGAAATAAGGATACAGGCATCACAATTTATGTTATTACGCTTAGATAATTTGTCTAGGGTTATTAGATTTCTTTAACTCTTATATGTTTGCAGCTTAGGCAGGGTTCTCCTTTGCAAATTGCTTGGGTTGTGGTTTTGATTAGTAAATTATTATGAGTATCTAGATACTCTATTTTATTGCTCTATGAAGGCATATTTATTATGAGTGGCATATGCCTGTGTACATTTGTAATTATGTTTATTAAATGTCCAAGGCGGAGATGATGATAATAATTTGAAAACAAAGCAAAAAACAACCCAAATAATAGTTTAATTATCTTTTCCCATTAACCTTTGAAATGTGAGAGTTTTTTTTTTTAGTCATCCTGTAGTGTTCATCGTGTCTTCTTGTGCCTTTGTCTATTTTAACCAGAAGAAGATGGTATCTCTTGGATGGCTCGGGAATATTGTTTTATTATTTTATCGGTTATATTTCCTTTTTTTTGGTCTGTGTATGGTGCTTGGCAGTACAGTCCCAGGAAGTCACAAGAAAGTAAATACAGAAAGTAAGAGCAATAAAAACAACCCTTGTTTATTTCAAGCAAGCAGTTCTCAACACTGCATGAAGTAAATTAGGGTTTAGTTGTTTTGGGGGGTTTTTCGCTCCAATTTTCTGTATTAATTTTCTTGTGACTCATTATTTCAAGCCAGAGGAGAGCCCATGAATAATCTATAAGTACACTCATGTGAATTCATAGATTTTATTCATAGGCTCTTCTCTGTGTTAAATGATGAGTAATTAAGATAGTGTTCTTTGCAGTAATATTCATACACATAAAGACTGAATGCAAATGAAGTGACCTGAGGCAGCTTTTACATCTCTGATGAAAGTTGGTTGCTTAATGGTGTGTAGCAGACATGCTGCATGCGGCTTGACTCCTTTGTGACCAAATTAATTTCCCTTTCTGGGAAATTAACTGCTTTTATTCCAGGTTGCAGACCTCTTACCCTGTGTGCTTGATCTGGTTAGAGTGTCTGGGTGTCAGATTCAGGCTCCAAAGAGCCTAAGTGTTGCAGATGTACGTTTACAGCAATCTCAGTCTGTGCTGCCTTTGTATCTGAAGGGGGAAAAAGAAAGAATGTGGATCACCAGCAACAAACCAATCAGGGAAAAAAAAGCATCAATACTTGCCTGTTTATTAATTTAGAAAGCTCTGTCTTCCACCAGCATTTAGGCGTGTAGCAGTGAAAGTGTATATGGATATGAGTGAGGTTGTAGCCTTTAGAACACTAAAGAGAAGGAAAAAAAAATGTTGTTTGTTTTAAAAAAAATTTCACACTAAGTAGTTTGTTTCGTTGCAATTTCTCAAAAAGCCGATACGCCAGTCTGTACCTCGACAAATATAAAGCACACTGCTATCTAATAGGTAATCGTACATATGCAGCAGATATCATGCAGTGTTTAATTGCATGTTGATGTAAATATGCACTCAGTCATACATATTTAGAGATACCAGCTGGTTCTTAGGCTTGTTACGTTTTCTACAGACTTTGCAGAGCCCCTTGCAGTTCCTTCATACATGGAGGCAGATCTGCCCAGTGCCAGCTTTCCTACTGCCAGCCCTGTGGATAACCAGCCTCCTGAGGAAAGCATCTCCATCCTTACCTCCATGGGCTTCCCCAGACATCATACTATTCGAGCTCTGAAAGCCACAGTAAGGGAGCTATTACTGTTTATTGTTTTAATGTATTTATTACATCTGTTTGCTTAATGTGTTCCTGTTTAGGAGTCTGTCAGTTATACTTCAGCGTCATCACTGTCATTTGTGAGTCTGTCCGTCTGTGAACAAGATCCTTTACAAAGCTTGGTGGGGACATTGCACTACTTGGGTCCCAGAGATGATTTTGAACTGTTTTTGAAAGTTTTTGAAGACCACTTGCCATGTTAGTCTCATGACTCTGGTGTGTGTGTGTGTGTGTGTGTGTGTGTGTGTGTACACCAAATGGACATTATCCATGCTGCATGGCAAAGGTACACCGCAATGTCTGAGTACCTCTGTAGTTTATTTTGAAGTTTAAATTGTTGTATTGTGGCCTCCTGGGTACCTGCTTCATTATGGAGGTTGATTAATAAAAGTAAGCCTGTTATAAGTTTCTGTGCATGTTCTTCCAATATCCAGTTGAATGTTCCCTGATTGCCTCCCACCTCCCAAAAACATGTCAGTAGCTGAATTGGCTAAAAAAATTTTCTTTATCTTTATTAAAATGTGTGTAAATGTGTGTGTGCAGGGTGTCCTTTGATGCACTCGCATCCAATCCATTGTGTATGCAGCGTGTGAATGAATGATCAGGACTATTCATCACGCTTGGTCTCATTAGTAAAGGGTTTATCCATTTGTTTATTGCTTGTTGTACCTTGTCCTTTATCTTTTCCACATTTTCTAATGCTATAACTGAACTGGAATTGAAGTACACATACTTTGGATTATAAAAAGTTTACATTACTTGATTAATCCTGTGATTATTTTCTCACTGACATTTGGTGGACGTTGCAGAGATACAGTTATGCCGTATTGTTTGTATTTTATTTAAACAATTGTTTAAATGCTGCTCTGTGCAGTGTTTAAAGTTTGGGTTGTTTTTATACCAATACTTTGACTTTGTCTCAGAACTTTTTTGACCACTCCTCAGACATGATACTCTTTGTTTAGGTTGATAAGAGTTTGCTGTGTTTATTTCTTGAAGAGATTGTGTAGTTGTCTATTCAGCTCTCCTGTT
>JBCNYG010000006.1:10111129-10124782 GCA_039654305.1 Porochilus rendahli | reverse complement strand
CACACACACACACACACACACACACACACACACACACACACACACACACACACACACACACACACACACCATGAACAGACAGTATGAGTTAGACAGCATGTGGGTAAACCTCTAAAGTTTCCCCCTTCTGAGACAAGAACAAACTCTGGTCTTGCAGAGCTCTGATGCATTAACAGCTCACATTCACATCTCTCTCAAACACTCTGCTGTCTTTGTCCAGCATCCCTTTATTAGTAACTCTACTTGGACCAGCCTTGAACTGACATGCTGACATGCCGCAGTCAGTAAATGGACATTTGCACATTTTCTCTGGATATAGCATAGCGTAATCATTCACTTGAATAAAAAAAAAAGGCATGACATTTCAGAGAGGCACATGGGTGGGCATGCTACATGTGAAGCAAAGCAAAAAACACAACACAAAATATCGCGATGGTTTAAAAGTCTATAATATAGCCTACAGTCTCAAAATAATATATATAATACATGTGTCTCACCGCTGGACAGCTTTAGAAAATCAATCCTTTTTATCAGTTTATATTTTTTCAATGATAACAGATGTTATATGCTCATCCATTAAAATCATACAACACATGTGTTAGCAGTTTGATAACTCTTTGTGTAAGTTCTTGAATCTTTTATCATTTGATAATAAATAAGGGGATTGTAGTATAAAATGTCTTAGCTTAGTAAGTGCAAATGAAAACAAAACATTGCCTGGCCAAAAAAAGGTTCCAGTTTGTATTTAAATAAAAAAAAAAACTAACAGCCTCAACTGGATAATTACTGCTGTGATTAAAATGGTTTAGCTGGCAACAAGTTATTTAACATTAACTGATGCAGTAAGTACCTTCTAATTTCTAAAACAAGCATGTCAGAAGACATATTCCTTGTTGGTGCTAAAGATGCTCCTGTGTTTCAGAAACGTCTAATTACTGGCCTGCCTCAAGCAAATAAAACAACTGAGTAGACTGCTAAAATTAGTGGAATTGGATTAGGAACCTTATTAAAATCGGGTAGAACAGTGTTCAAGTGTCAGCATGAAGTAAGAAATGTGGTTACAAGGACTGAAGCTCATTTACTCACTCATTTTCCAAACCACTTAAATTCTTCTAGGATCATGACCATGAGACTAGGAGGCCAGATCATTGCAGGGAAACACACACAACCATGTACACTCCACTTGGTACGGCTGGACAGTAGAACTCACTGATGCTGATTAGTAGTGAAAGTAAGAGCATTTACACCGAACTGTGACCTGAACTCAGGATTCACTATTTAAACAAGTTAATCTTGAATATAGTCAAAATGAGCTAGCATTGCCTCAAATAAGACTGCAACACAAGAGATCTGGGATTATTAAACCTGTTTAAATCATCTCAGGTCTAGAACCAAATTATTCCAAGTTTCAGTGTTCAGAAAAATGATCTGTTCTTGCAAAAAGATAATTTAGATGGTAAAAAAAAAAGTGAAGTGTTTATTTCTTGTATTTTAAGAGATTCTTTATTGCAGTGCTGCTGTGTAGCCATACGCAAATCAAAATAAAGGCTTTAATTTGGTATAGGGGTCATTTTCTAATGTAAAAAACCCTGCCAAAAGAAAAAGACAAATTCAAGCTCAAAGTAAGCAAAAATGTCTGGAAATAGACGTATAGAATTATCATATATAAATAAAAAATGACGAGAAATATTTGCCAATATTCAAGATATATTTACATGCTAAGACATTTTGCTTTACAATGTGGATCCCTTTTAGTATTAAACTGAACCCGTGCTTATCAAAGCCACATTGTTGCTACCTGAATTTAATTCTGTATAAGTACATTTCACCAAACAATGAGTGTGGGTGGTGGGGGGGTTTTGGACCTGCTTCACTGGACATTCATCAATTGCCAGGGTAAAGGTATTAAATTGATTTCAGGAAGTTATAATGGAGGTCTCTGAGCAGACAATCAGTCTTGCTTTAGTGTGCTGTAACCCTAGCTTGTGTCTTGATGACTAATGTGCTCCATCAAACTCTGAGTCAGAGCAAAAATTATCCTAAACATTGCCCTTTCCATTTTTGTGGCCCCTCACAGTTGAATAACCAAATCAAGCAAGACTTATACTGATGTGTTCAACTACTGCGCAAAACGGCCCCTCATGGCAGGCTCACTAAGAGCCAAAGGAAAATGTTATAATGACAGTTATATCATTGTCTATTACATAACCCGTTCTTAACATCCAACAGATTCACTTTGGATTTTATATCTGACCATAATAATGGAGACCAGATCAATCTACGGTTTGGTTTTACAATATGGTCAATTTCTGAGCGAAAAACCCCTCCTGTGTATTAAGTACTTATATACCATTTGCCTGAAGGAGCACTATATGTGCAGTGTAATAATTTACAAAATGCAACTCTGTCCTTATACATATGTATGAAAGAAGGATAACTTAAAGACTAAGATTTACTGATCTGAACAGCTTAAACACAGTTCACAGTTTGAAAGACAGCAGATAGACTAAGGCATTGTTTCTCAGTACTGATCCTGAAGTATCATTGCCATGGATATTTCAGTGTTTACTCTGCTGCTAAGTATAAAGCCTGACATCATTTTAAATTAACAAGTTAGAGGAGAGAACAACACAAAGTGTGGGCTGGGTAAACTGCAGGACAAAGAGAGAAAAACACTGGACCTCCCATTGTGCCACCCGTTTTATGCAGTAGCTGCTGCTATTGATCAAACCGGCATGGTTGTAAATCCTGTTCCATTCTGGCTCATTGGCTTCTTCCAAGTTTCTTCCACTCTGCATTATCTTCCACTAAACATTCCTCTGTCTCCTTTGCTATATCAATACTGGCTTTGCTCTCATGACCAGATTCACTCACCATTACTGTCTTCATTACTCTGGACAATGGTTACTCTTGTGATGTCAAAAGCTGGTAACCAGGAAATAGCTGGGAGCAAAAGTTGTTCCCGATATAATAAATAATTATTTTGAACTGCTTTATGCTGGAGCCTATCTAAGGTGACTCCAGTCAAAGGTGGAGTCTAAACAGCTAACCAGTCTATCACGGGGTCAACACTCACAAGCTTTCACTCTCATACCTAGGGTCAATTTGGAACAGCCAGTTAGCCTGTGCATGTTTTTGGACTGTGGGAGGAAACTGGAGTACCCAGAGGAAACCCACCCAAGCATGTGGATAACATGCAGGCTCCACACAAATCATGATTGACAGATTGTACATTTACATTTACAGAGGCAAACAAATACACTTCACCCTCGATTTCCCGGATTATAAGAAGATAGGTGGCCCGGGAACCTCAAATGTCTGGCAATTGCTAATGTCCGGGGTCTCTGCCATGTCCTGGTTATTTACCATGATTAGTCCGGCAATAGCCATTGTTCGGCTGCAGTCCTGGACTACTACAACACTTATCCGACACTCAATACACAATATTATGTTTCCACAAATCTATTTTAAATGTGGGTTCCAGCTCGTCATCAATGTCCTCACTTTCACTTGGTTCTCCCGTCACTGATGCCACTATCTGTTAGTCGGACATTATTTCGTGCCCCTCTGCTGCTTCATTTTTGTCCATCCACTCGGACGGGAACGGGCCGGACAGGAAGGAAGTTTGAAAATCATGACCGACTCAGACTTCCTCATTGATTCCCGGACTTTTTCCGGCAATACCAAATAATGTTTGGTGCAAGATTTTGTATGTGAAACCCGGAATCCGGGAAATAGGGGTACAGAAATCGAGGGTGAAGTGTATATCACAAATACATGGCAGTATGAATCATAGCGTAATCGATTTGCTCATTTAGTACATATTCTCTTTAAGGCTAATATATGAAATACTCTAGATTTTTTCAAATACTTTGTGAAAGAATTGTTAAGACAGCTTGAATCTGAATAAAACATGTTTTGGGCTGGTTGTGGAGTTGTTTTGGAAAGCTTATGAAAAGCAGACATGGCAACCCTGTTCATATTATCTACAAGGTGCAGAAGAATAACATTATTCCGCTCTTGGAAAACAAGAGGAAAAAGTAAAGATTAAAGTACACGTTACCCTGTCTTTATTTTATTTTAAGCCATTGTTTTAACTTTTTAAGACTAAATCCTGGAACATTAACCACTTTCTCATTCTCTTTTTATTTTCATTTAAATTATGTTTCTCTACAATATTTTGATGAAGGGAGCCAAAACCATTTTATCAGCTCACTGGTTGAACATTTCCACCTTTTCAGTAGAAGCTTTTAAACTGTCTGCCTCAAGCAAAATCTAATTAATTGGCTGTCCCATGTGCAGGAACGAGATACAGCCTCAGTAAATTGAATGTTATTTTCAGATGCATGCTGAGTGCATATTGCCATTACTTCAAGTTGTGATTTAAATGTCATCATACTATTCTATGTAGTTCTGAAACTAATGTCTGTGTATCATGTGTATCTGAACAGAAAAGTTTCTGAATGTTATATTATTAGCCTATATACTCAAATAATCATCAGATGTACAAATGCTTATTAAAAGTGACTGATTAGCCAAATAAAACTTGGCATTCTTGAATGTTGACCTGGCTGTGTTTCTATCATTATTTTTCCTTATTATCCTAATCTCATGCCTTTTAGAGTCTCATTAAAATGTCACCTGTATTTCACCTGATGTAGTGGACACCGTACACTGTAAAAAGCACAGGAAGAACTTACTGAATAATTAATGATCTATCAATCTAACAACAGATGCTGAAGCAACAGGAATAGCAGCCCAGCAGATCTTCATGCTCCAATAAGTACAGAAGCGCACATTTGTACCCTGTAGCATCACAAATAAATTAAAATAAAATTAAATTAAACTAACAAACAAACAAGAAAGACTGGATGCAAAGTTGTAAGTTAGATTAATTAATCAAGTTGTAAATTTTACATGATGCTGGCAAGACATGGATCCTATTTTTAAATAATAAAAAATAATGTTCATGTGGTGATACTACTGGCATGGCACGGGCGCAAATGCAGATACTGATCAGCATGTCATACAAAAAAAGCGTAGAGAGGCTTACATGTCGTCCACTAAAATAGTGCTTGTTGAGCTGTAATGACAGAATTCTCCGAGTTAGCAGATAATTAACCAGCATGTACAGTACTGTGCAAACATCTTGAGCTATCCTCTATTTTTAGGTACAAACTTTGTTACAGATTTTTTCTGATGACTTCTTCATTAAGAAATCAGAACAAGAAATAAATAAATAAAAACTTTTCTAGCAAAAAATTACATTACAATAAAAAAAAAGCTTTGTATGTAAGTAAAAGAAGCAGGTCACACAATTTTCAGACAAAAAGGCTGTTGAGTTTTACTGCAGAAATAAACATAGCAGTTCTATAAAACGTGATAACCCCTCAGCCAGGACACCTCAAGTGCATGGAGGACAAAAGCCATCCCCATACGACCAGTTTCAGACATTTTATCAGCCACCCTACGCACAGGTTTAGGTCATAGGAAGTGCCTCTGCAAAATTTCAGGAAGCCGTCATGCATATGAGCCGAGCACTGGTCCGTACAAACTTTATGAGGTCACTGTGCTAAGGTCAAAGGTCACATAAGAAAATTAGCTATGCCACACACAGGTTTAGGCCATAGGGAGTCCCTATGCAAAAGTTCAGAAACTTGCCATGTGCATGCGCATAAACTTATTGCTACGCTGCCCACCCGGTCGCCTGCCTGGCAGCCAAGCCAACGACAATACCCTCAAGCCATAACTGGCTGAAAGATAAAAAGCAAATGTAACCTTCAAAATCTCCACAAGAACCGTGGCTGATTCTGCTCGGTGCTCAGTAGCACCTACAGCTCATTTCTTTCTGATGCTGCACAAAATGTTACGTGTCGTGACTATTTATTTAAGCAAAGTGTCGTCATATTAAATATTTAATTTTTGTTTTATTTATTACTGTTTACTGCTCTTTATGGTATGTTTTTAATTGTAATAACATTGTATTCTTCACTTTAGAAAAACATTTTTACTTAACCAGTTTTCTTTATGGGTTTCTGAAGACCTTTGCACAGTACTGTATATTAATACATGCTTACAGTATAATACATCATTATTTTATTTAAATTCCACTGAAGTTCAATGTTTAAGGTTAATAACAAAAAAAGCCTTTCATCCACAAAGCACTAAATCTGGTGTTATTATTGCAAAATATGTAATTCTAATTATCCAACCGTTGCTGTATTACAGGGTTTTGCATTTCTAACTACCTCTGTTTACTGATTAATTAATGGATGTAGTGATACAGTGGAGTTTTAGCATTGTAAATGTTGTTGCAGATGATATTTTCACTGAATGATTATTAGAAAACAAATAAGCTTACTTGACTGGATGGAGAGGTCTCTGCCTCAGCCTTGTAATTTATTTCTAATGAGCTCTTGGAGGCTGTATCAGGTTGTGTTTTGCTGTCAGTAGACCTTTGGGTGTATCATAAGGGACAGAAGCAATAAGATCAGTGTTTAAAAAGATGCTTGCTTTAGTATAATAGGTCTCAGTAAAATCATTTCACTCACAGCTTTTCACAACATATGAGAGATAAGATTACCAAACAAAATCGCCAGAATTTTTGGATGACCGTCTTTTGTCCAGCTTCCATTTCCTGCTGCCAGTTCTCTCGGGATGAGGACTGAGTTCCTCCCATTTCTCCAGCGGCGAAGGAACTCCTGCTGTCAACATCCAACCACATACATTTCTAAGATATAACAAGTGATTTATTTAAAGGTTTCATGCATTCACCTTTACTTTCCCTTTGACCTGGATACCTGAATCCAAAGAATCTTTCACAGGAGTGCGAGAGCAGGGTTTGTCATGTTCAACATCCACTTGTATCAGCTCAGTTTCATCTGCTTTCTTTCTATGAAGTGTGCTCTTGGTAGACATGGGACTCTTTCTCTCTCTACTGTTTCTTCTTTCCCCAGGCTCACTCAGGTCCAGCAGATCCAAAGAAGAGGACAGCACTGGGAACAGGGGATACGACTATGTTAAATAGCTTTCAGGAGTTTAGGATGACCTCATTTATTCACCAAAGGCTAGCATGCCACAATTTCCTCCCAAAATTAGCAGCACTGTAATATGATGGGAAAGAAACTGCTGCTACACTGGAGATCGGCTAATCTGGGTGAACAAAAACTAATTAAAATGTCTAATCTTAGGAACACCTCCCTTTTTACATTACGCACTGGATAGTGCAATCCCAGCAGAATCACAATAAAAACAATGGCTGATCTATATCCAATGCATATGCTTCTGTCTATTAATTAGTATGCATGTATCATAACAAAGCAGGCGACTATCCTGCCAATTTGGTTGGGTAGTACCGAGAAATGTCTGAACATTACTGCAGCAGTATGAAACTGACAGGAATGAGCAATAAGTGATGACACTCTCTGCAAACTGCTATAGCTGTAGGCACCCACCTATATGAGAAGCCACTGTATCAAAAAAAACACCATGTGGATCTGACAGCTAGAGGGCTTGGAATTATATTATTTTTGATTTCATATTTTTTCCCCTTCAGCAGAACAACAGTTTCGAAAGGTATGTAACAGCCGATCAATACTTTGACCGTATGTATTAATGCATAAAGGTCGTGTTTGCACATTTTTTGGTTAGATTTTTTTTATATAGTATAATGTAAATGTTTTTTTTTAAATAAATAATAAATCTGTTTGCTTTTTATATCAAGTTGATGTTTCTGATGTTTCTGAACTGAACATGCTTACTGAATTCAAATGTAGTCAATAGCAGCACCATTCAAAATGCTTTGTATGTGCAAGTACTCAATAAACATTATACATTTATTCCCCACATTGTTTATTTAATACTTTCTTTGTTTTGATAAATAAAACAAATCATTATATAGGCACATGACTTTTCTGTCTAAGTATCTCCCCAACTTTCACTTTTCCTAACAGTGTGAGACATTTCTGAAATAACTTTACAGGCTTTACATTTAGAGCAGGCTTTAGAGTTGCACTGTAGAATGCACTAATGCGCTCTCATAATTTTGCAAACAAATTCTAAACAAAACCAACTGAAAGCTAGTCTAGCAGATACCTGCTCCTCCATGCAGTGAATCAGTCAGCATAAAATCAAGCAAGATACAAATCAAGAGAGATGTAAATTAATATTTAGATCAAACATCAGAATGGGGGGGAGATGTGATCTGAGATATCTGAGACGTACAAAAGTAGTAAAAAACTTTAATTTTTTGTTTTTAACTAGAAACCTGAGCCTAAATTTCTTTTCTATTTCCAACTTAGTAATAAAAAGGCTGTACCAGGTGCCTGGCTAGAGATTGCTGACAGTAATATCACGGCTCATCAGAAATTCTGCAGCCAGGCTCATTCATTCATTTGCTGAGCTGCTTAATCCTACTATGGTCATAGGGAGGCTTGGAGCATCCCGTCCACCTTGAACAGCCTGCCAGTCAACTGCACGACAACACACAATTCGGCAATCTGGAACAGCCGAGTAGCCGTGCATGTCTTTGGACTGTGGGAAAAAAGCGGAGTACCTGGAGGAAACCCAGGTAAGCACAGAGAGAACAAGCAAACTCCACACTGAAATGCCCTCACCAATCCCGTGACTCAAATCCAGGACCTTCCTGCTGTGAGGTGTACGTGTCAGGGTGCGTGCTAACTACTACGCCACCATGCTGCCGCCTGCCATAATTAACAACAATGTAATAAATAAACAAATAAAAAAGTATGTAAATAAGTACATAAATCAATAAAAAGAATACAGTTGGTATTTTGTTTTAAATACAAAACAGTATTTTTTGAGGAGTTTGGAGTTTTCTACCGCTTCTCAATCACACTTCTCAAATCTACTGCCAAGATCTACAAATTTAAATGTTAAGCATTACCTTGCAGGATAGAAAAGCTTGATGATGAGAGAGATTAGAGGAGAATGAGCAGACTGCTCTGGCAGGAAGTTATTTATAATAACTTAAATAAGTCCTCTTTACAACTGGAGTGAGCAGGAAAACATCTCAGAGCACACAACACATCAACAGAAGACCATATCAGGTTATACTCCTGTTAACCAAGAACAAGAATCTAAAGCTATCATTGGCATTGACTCACCAAACCAGAGTTGAAGTCTGATCTTCAACTGTCCAGTTTGGTTTTTCCTGTTCTTGGTTGGCAGGAACGGAACCCAATATTGTGTTTTGCTGTTTGTTGTGATGATTGAATAACTATATTAAGGAGCAGACATACAAGTGTAGGTACAAGGTAACAAAAGATGACATTTTATACGGACATAAAAAACTGCATTTAGAGACTGCTCTACAAACCAAAATTATATCACTTTTGAACAAATCTTCCAAATTCCAATTAGTGGATGATAGATCAATACATGGCCATTCCAAATGGCTTTCCACTCATCAAAGTGCATAATATTTTAGTTTCACCTGGTTTATTACATTGTGAATAGGCCTGCATTGATGGTGATCATGTAATCCTGCTACTCTTAAGTCCAGAGGATGAGGCAGCCATGTTTTCTTAAAGGATTAATGTTTTTGATTTTTGAATTAAACATTTTTCTTTACAAATGAAATTTGGCATGGAGAAGACAGCATCGTGTTCACTTACGGTTTCTTCTGTGGATCACATGGCAAGCTGTTCACAGACAATAACTTCTGGAAGTAGTCCTGAGCCCATGCAGTGAATTCTTTGACAGAGTCAAAAAATTCTTTGCCTGTTTTTAATGTCGTGCCACCAGAAGAATGTTGAGGAACATCATCCTGATATTGTTCCACAATTTGTAGATGCAGCTTTTTTGCAGGTTCGAGACGCCCTTAATAAACCAAGTCATGTGATTGACCAGCAGAAAATTTACGAAACTAGTTTCAAATTGTTCTTATGGTTGTTTTTTAGTACCACGTACTTTTCTAGCCTTTTGTTGCCCTTTTTTGAGACATGTTGCTGCCATCAAATTTAAAAAGAGCTAAAATTTTTAATTAAAATTTTTTAATGAAACAGCAAAATGTCTCAGTTTCAAAATGTCATATGTTTGCTATGTTGTACTGTAGACAAAATATGGGTTTATGTGATTCACAAATCATTGCATTCAGTTTTTATTTACAATTTGGGGTTATGCCATTATTAAACCATCAAAAGCATCTAACAAACACCATCTAACTACCCAGACTGAGTCTTTCTCATTACAGAGCATCTTAGCAAGATGTGACTGTAGGTTGACTATGTGTGTCATTTCTTAGCAACTACAACATAAGACACCACTGGCATAGTACTGTTACACTGCATTCTGGAACTTTTAATCCAGTGTTTGCTGTCTCCCTACTTCTGCTTAAATATGACATTGAACATTGCTGAATGATAAGTGAGAACAGACTAGAACTACAAGGGACGCAAATGTATTTCCAGTGGGTAGGGTTGACACTAACCAGAAAACAAAATTGATGTTTTCTGTTTGGTGAGCTTGTTCCTAAGCTAATTACAGATTGCCACTTGTTAAAAAAAAAAATCCTCTGTGATGCACATTAAATGACATGAAATTACTATGGCAGCTGTTTGTGTAATAATATTCACAAGACACTAGAGATCAAGAATATTAATTGTTACCCAAGGAGAAATAAAATGGCCACGTCTGAGGTTTTCTTAATTAAGTAGATGCGACCAGATGTTCAGCTGTTTATAAATCCTGCCTTCGGTCTCGGTAAGATATCCTCACGAGAGTAAATCACACTTCATACAATGCAGCATTTTCCCCTGGGGGTTACTGTAGCAACTGTAAGAGAATTTAGTCAAGGAAGAGATTTTCTTGAGGAAATCATTATGCAATTTTCATTAAATAATCAAAGGATAATCCAACAAAGATCAATAGCCATCTCATGATATCGGTCTCTTAATTTGCCTCCTATGATATTTAGAGAGAAGTTGGGTGCCACCACAAAATCATTTGTTTGCTCTGAGTATAACCCAGTCTTTATCTTACAGTTACACACTGCTGCTTTATTGCAGCTGTACTGTCTTTCAAAAGAAAAGTGGATGTATTTAGATCCCTGATAAACGTTTCTCCAAATGTAAACACAATTAGAGACTAACAGCTCAGGGTCTCAATGGGTGTAGCCTTATTCAGTGACTTGTAAATTAGGAAAGGCAAAATGTATGAATGCAGATCTTTCGTCTTGCTGTGCACTTTAAATAATGAATCTGTCTGGAAGTGAGCTCTCACATTTCTAGCACTAGATCTTCATCTAGCCTTGTTTTGGTAGAACACTGTATGTATTAAGTAGGGAACAGCAGTCTCAGAGGAAATATAAAAATATTTATGTAGTGCTGAAACAAATAACATTTTTATTGGTCACACAATCATATACAGTACAACAAGCATTGAACTGCTTTTTAGGAGTGTCTGTGACATAAACATAGAATTTACATCCACAATAATTTACTTTCACACAAATAAAAAGATGGAAAATATACTGTAAAGATAAATGGATGTAACAATGTTATGTCCAAAGCAACACTGTGGAGCATCAGGCTATGATAGTATCAGTGTGCCTGCTTCGACTCATCACAATTTTATTTTCACACATCTTTGAAGAATTTACGAAGTCGTTTAGGCGGTAAGTCAACAAAGGCTATATTCTTTTGTCAGAAAGCATTCATGTCACTGGAGGTCTTTTTACATTTTTTCGCTCTTTTGGTCTAGGACGAACTATCATAATTCTTCCGGCTATTTCTTTTCTCATCATTTGCAACAATATTAGAGTCGCTTTCTTCTTTAAACTCTTCAGAATAGTTGAATTCACTCTCTGAATGCTTGTCATCATTTGTGTAAAAAATAGCTGTTCCATAGAATGTTATGACCCCTCAGCCAGGACGACAAAGCGCAGAAGAAACTCTATATGTTCAAGGTCACTGAGGGGTAATATTGAGGGGCGTCCATTAAATTGGTTACATTCAATTTAAAAACACTTGTAGTGAAATAGTTCTTATTTTGGATGATAGTGTAAGTATGCTCAACGCCGATGAAATTATGCATTACTGCTATCTAAGCATTAACTAACATAATGTTACAGAACAATTACCATAATATTACAGAAAAATAAAGAAAAATGAAGTAAGGTAGCATTCTGCACTTCTTTACACATGGTGCACAGTCTACAGTCTACACTACTGTGGGCTAGATCAAGACATCTTAAGGCTGAGGTCAGCTTTTCAATTACCTGCTGTGTTGGAGGTCACAGGGCGGGTAGCTCCATCACACTTGGTCTCACACAAGAAGTCATCGATGGAAGGGCTTAGCAAGGGACGGCTCTCTTGTTGTTCACTCACCACCTGAAAAAGTGCAATACTTTTGGTGAGAATTAAATAATTGTGCATTATGGTGAACCTCACTCATCACTGCATTACTGCAAACACATTCTGATTTGACAATCCCATTCTAACCTATTGACAGATGATACTGCCAATTCCCAACTTGGATCCTGGGGTTGCATACCATGATTCCTGAATAACATGCATTGTTTTTCTGCCTAATGTAGGCTTTTGTTGGTTCATTGAAGGCTAGGTCTACAGGTTCGTTCCAGCAGTCATATCTAATTATTCAGCTGACATATTGAAAATGAAATAACACTATTACATGATAGTCTTGGCATTTCAGTGCACACATGTAAAGCTGGTGTAATTAAGATGATGTCCTCCGGCTATACTCTACGACTCTCATCTTATAAGTATCTACACATCAGGGAGTCCAGCATCAAACAACTGAGAAAATACATCAATCATCATCTAGCTCTCATAGGGCTAGTTTGGTCATGTTAATCTAACCCAGAAGTGCACTGCAGGTATCTTCTACTATGAATCACTCATCATTAAAAATCTTACAGAAGCACTAAAGCTAAATCTTTTCCAATCTGGCTTTTCCCCTTTGCATTTCCCATATTTATTTCTATGTTGCCACTGATCACAGCTTTAAATGTGTTTTTTTTATTTCTAATAAAATCCATACCTATCTATGCACAAACTGGCTATGTTTGCGGTATACTGTTATGCATTAAGAAATAAGGCATCAGGTGTTCTTAACATTCAGTGTCTATCAGCTGGTTTGGCAATAACTGATGTGTACGAGTGATCCCATCCACATGCCCTGTAGCTCAGTTCTTCTTATGTGTTTTAGAAACAAATGTGAGCATGATTTCACATTTTTAGCCTGTTAATATTTCTCTATATTCCACAGTATCAGATTACTGCAATAAAAATTTTTTCATATCTACATTTTGATATGTCATACATTTTGATATAATGTCATATGATTTTAGTTCATCGATGACTTAACAAAAGGGAATTAAACTTGTAAACTGTGAAACCTTATTGAAGTATACAAGATATTCAAGCCTGGCTGTGTTTACACTGCACTCTCAGTCCTTTTAGAGAAAAACAGCTTAGCAGGAAAACCCCTAAAAGGGATGGGCATTCACCAGCTAGCATGTCTTTGCATTTTCACTGGAGAAGTTGCTAATCCTAGTGTAACATGACTTATTTAGGTAATAACTAATTTCGTTTATGTATTATCTATCTATCTATCTATCTATCTATCTATCTATCTATCTATCTATCTATCTATCTATCTATCTATCTA
>JBCNYG010000006.1:10036574-10049523 GCA_039654305.1 Porochilus rendahli | reverse complement strand
GAAAATGAATGAATGAATGAATGAATGTACTGTATTTATTCATTCATTCATTTTCTGATCTGCTTAATCCTAAATAGGGTCACAAGGAGGCAGGAGCCCATCTCCACCCAGGTACACCCTGTACAGCTTGCCAGACCATTGCAGGCCCAACACACACACACACACACACACACACACACACACACACACACATAAACTTACTGTTTATGCTTTTTCACTGTGGGAGGAAACTGGAGTACCCGGCGGAAATCCATGCAAGCATGGGAAGAATATGCAAACTCCACACAGAAACCCCAAGCCTGGGAACTGAACCCAGGACCTTCTTGCTGTGCGGTGGAGGTGCTAAACACTGCATCACTATGCCACCCTATACTGTATACAATAATAGCTAAAGTCAATTCCATAACCTACTGCAGGCCTGACCTAAAATAAAAGGCATGAATTTGTTTTTGTTCTAATTCTGTTATCTAAAACACTTTTTGATGAACAGCACAGGCACCCGCTTGCACTTAGGGTTTTATTATATAACAGATCTGTCAGTTCATTCAAAGGCAGATGCTGTGGTAACAGTAAGTGAGTAAAGTGTATAATTCTATTAATATAACACATTTAAAACAACTCAAAACTGGCAAAAGAAATCCTGTACACAGCTAAGAGCATATGAAATTTAGTCAGTAGCAACAACAAAAAGACTGCTATATGTATGATATATGCCTAACAAAATAAATTTACAAAAATACATATTTAGTCTTGATTTAAATACTGTAATAGAAGGAAACGCACTGGGTGTTGAATGGGAGGCTGTTTTACAATCAAGACACATTTCCTGTATCTTAGGGGAAGGTTAGGGTAGATAAATCCACATGAGGGCTTTAAGATAACAGCGCAATATTGCTAATATAGAGCATTAAGCAGGTCTCAACATTCGGATTACTGTTAGGGATGCGAGTGAACATCTCAATCAATTTCCAGCAACAAAGAGGCTCTGTGTTTTATTACAAGCCATTTCTGTTTCATCTTGTGGAATTCCCCATTGTTATTGTTTCATTACTTTACCAGCTCAAGTGAAGTTTGTTAGTTTCTCCCCTCACAGAAGACGGAACAATCAAAATAATTTAATTGAAAACCTATTTACTATTTAAAAAAACATAAAATGTGATGTGTTATGCTTAAATTGGGTTCGATAAAGCCAGCAAGTTTGTCTGTGCATGAGAGTTGATACAGCTTCACTTTATTCTGCTAGATAAGAAGCATATATATGATATATACACATTCGGAAAAAATTGGCAATGCAAATGGACAAGAAAATTACTTCTGCTGAATAGATGCTTGCTAGCTTTTTTTGCAAAAAAAAAAAACAACAACAACAACAACAACAAAAAAACAACAACCCTGCACTTTTTTTGGCTGCAAGTGGGCCAGTCATGTAATGTAGGTGATAGGCACATCTGTGAGAGGAAGCTGATGAGGCATGTTGAAAGCAATGAATGAAGTAATGAAACAGGGCCTGTAACATAAACTGTAAAGGATGCATGCAAAACTAACCAAATCGATTCTTAATGATCCTTTATATCAGAGCTTGTACTTTCTCTGTTTCAGTACACTGTGGGAAATTGTTATTTGGAACCACTTGGGTTGTTGTGAACTATGAATTCGTCTTGCTGTATAAAATTAAATTCTGAAACTGCATTGCAGTACAACAAATACTACAAGCATTGTAGTCTGAGAGAAAAAAAAATACTGGCTAAGGCAACATGACACATGAAAAGCTGCAAAGAAGAAAATAGAATTCATTAAAAAGTGCAGCGTTGCAGTATCCCATGGTACACTGCTTATTTTTAGCTTGAAATTTCAGGTCCAAATGAAAGAAGTGTTATTTCATGAATACAATAAACCATCTCCTATCTAAATGTAAATGGTCTTGACATGTCTTCAGAAGTATTTCATTGATTTAGTAAATAAAAACTAATATAGTAATTGTAATATAGTATGCTTTTTGTAAACAAAGGCTTATGTGTCGCAATCAGAAAGACTGCACCTATGCAGGTGAATGCATTTGAATTAGCCACGCCTCTACAGATGACCACACTCTACATGGCCCATCCTGTGAGTACCACACGTAATGCTTGTTTTGAACTGACCAATCGTGTTTTATCGTACCACTATGGCTACTTATGTATATTACCCCTAAACGTTGTAAACAGGTGAAGTTTTGTGTTGTGTTAGTGCAATTGTGACTTTTTCTCTTAATACTCAGTGCACACAGAATCAAAAACGTAATTCAGTAATTCAGAAATCAGCTATTTAAATTAATTGTAAACATATTCATTGTAAACCTGAAAATGAATGATCTACTGCAGCAATCAATAGTAAATGGACTGTGTAATAAAACATGCAAAGCAAGTGTTCATTAACAAAGTAATTTGGATAATAATATCAGATTTGACCTGCACTCACAGTGAAGTATGCACTTTTATTACAGTAAAGAGACCACTGCTTAAGTGACTTGAATATTTATAAATGTCTTAAGAATAGAACATTTGGTTCATTACAAAGATCCATCATAAATGTATGAAGTCTCCAACTGCCTTGAGTATGATTAATGACCTCAATTAAAATTGTATAACGGCTATTTTGGGGGGACACATTATATGGTTTCATATCCTTATGGAAAAAGAATATAATGATGTGCAATAATTAATATATGCCGCTATAGTGAAGCCCTTAGAGTACTGTTTAATAACATACAGTAATTACTGCAAATACCTGACACAGGTATTTTCTGACTAGTCTTCTTCACACCTTAAAAAAAGTGTGAGCACAGGTCTCTTTGTGTCTCAGAGGTATTATTGTGTTCTGTCAACACCATCCAATTATTACGTACCGCATCTTATTGTAGAGAACACAGCAATGCCAGTCAGTGCTGCTTGTGTTTGTGTGTGCTGTAGTCTGGCTATTAGAGATGCGATTGGCAAATCCCCAGTGTATGACAGTCAAGCGTTTGGCTTGGAGTGGAGCGTTTCCAAGGCAGGATGGGAAAAGTGACACCACAGCATGATAAACAAATCATTTAGAGCCAGGATAGATGGGACATATGCCTGTCATCATTGCAAATTATGTTTGCTAGCTGGAGAAAACAAAAGAGGGCCATGAACTTAATCCTAGCATATGAGGTGTTTTGTGTTTAGCAAATGTATTAAAATATATATTGGTTAGATGGTACTGGAAAAGTAATCTGAACTAGTAGTCGACAAAAGTCAAGATTAAAACAAATTTGATTATGATATAATTAAAACAAACAAAAACAACCCTAAACCACTCATACTTGAAGACATCAATAGTAAGTTTTACAATGGAGTTTGTTTAATGTTCACCAACACCATCCTACGTTATATCCATAATTAGCTTACAATTCCATAAAAGATGAGCTGAATTAACCTCTAAATTCCCTTAATCTTTATGGTGGTATACTACTGGGATGGTCTATTAGAAGAAAAGTATGTGTGTTATGTTTGTGTGTGTGTGTGTGCTAAATTTTAAATGTTGATTATTTATTTAAAAGAAAAAAGACTTCCAAGGAATGCACTACATACTGTGAAGCATGGTAGTGTTAGCATCACATTTTTGGCTCTGTTTCTCTCTTCAGCTGGGACTGAAATGTACTTGATCTGTTTTAAATATAACATAACTTGCTTGCATTTGAAACATGGCTAATCATTTTAAAAGCCTCAGTATAAGTTTATACAGTAAAGGTAATTTCAGCCTGATTACTTAACCTTGTTTGGAATTTGAGATGGTATTGATTTCCCAAATAAGGAGTGAAAGCGTGGGTCCACTTATGGGTCCATTTATCCTTACTTAAAATTTATGTAACGCTATAAAAACAGGATGAGACAAGTTAATAACTGTAATGAACGCTGCCTGCCTCTGTGACCAAAGTTTACATTCACCTATCTTTTAAATTATTAATGTAATTCAATTATTAGGTACATTTCTTTCTTATTAAATAATCTAAAAGCTTAAAATTACATTGTGGCATCTACACAGCCATTTTCTTATGAATAATTTGTAAGCCCATATAAAGCCACAGCACTCATTATATGTACTGAATATCCTTTTCTGCTATAAGGCTAGCACTCTGACTGTGGTGAAATCCACACCACTACACTGTGATGTCATGTAATTAATGTCAAACAGTTCAGTTTACAGTTACCCAAAGCATTGAGACTGTGGAGGTGGTTATCAACACCATTGTTCAGACTTAAAGGGCGAGTGTCTGCTAGAAGATAAATGAGATGACGATTTTTACCCCTAATAGGATGAAAAAAGGATGCTAAATAATTGTTGAAAAAGGAGAGAAAAGTGTCTTAGAAACAGAAAGAGTCCATGGGTACTGCACATGTCTCCCATTAGAACCAAGGATATGTGATGAACCTCTTGTAGCTTGTCACCAGGGATCCAATCAGTGGAGGTCATCACTCAGAGATACTCACTTCCCTACCAGCACACTGACAGAGCTGTAATTAGCTGTGCTTCCTCCCAGTGTTATCTCACACCTTAACATATATACATATACAAAAACTCTGAGGAGAGAGGGAGCTGGATGAATTTTGAATGCTGTGAATTAAAAGGAGTGCTTTCTAAATATTAAAATACCTTAAAAAGAAAAACACAGTGAAAAAGGTCACATGTATAAGGTCATGGAAACTGTTTAAGAGTAATGTGGATTTTTGAGGAGGCAAAATAAGTTTAATGTAACCTGAACAGAATGGAAAGGTAATTCAGAAGTGTGTAGTCTATGTATTTTATCTCTCATTATCAATTCAGTTTGGATAAATCCAAGGTTTTCTGGCAAGACCACCTCAGCTGACGGGTTTAGTATCTCGTATTCACCTGTTTGACATCTCCTTTTCATTCTGTGTCTGTTCAAAGAATTACAAATTTAAAAATTACAAGACTGCATGACCAATGATCCTGTGTATGTGCCAATACTTTGCAGCACATTCATAGAATGTAGAAACGTCCAGGCGCAAGGACTCCGCGCTCTCACTTGCCTCAATATGGAAAGGTTTTATAGGTTTAATATTATCGCAACTGGTGCGGGGGCCATTTAACACACATGTACAGGATTAAGAAATCGGCTTCAGAAGGAATGATGGCCAATTCCATTTTATTTCCAAGAGATAACATGTTTATTTAATTTGTCTGGTAGGTGAGTGAGCACCTTTAATGCTTTTTGATTGGTACCAGATCATGTTAGACTTACAATGTAAATGCAAATATATTTTGAAATTATTTATTAATTTTGATATACTGCATTGATCCTGCAAGGGAAATTTTGGCTTCTGCATTTAACCTTTCCAAAGTGTGCACATGAAATCAGTGAGCACGGTCCCAAAGATTATTCTAACCATTAGGTCACGGCTGCCCCCATATGCCCCAATATAAATATATGAGGTGTGGCAATTAAATAACAAGACAGGCCTTGTGTAAGTTGGTACGATTATTTAAACTGACCAATAGCTGAGCATAAACATCTGGTGAAAGTCTGAAGCATGTTTAAATCACTGTTACGCCTGTGTTAGGTGTGTTTGTCTGAATTGCAATGAAATGGGTGGTTGAAAAATCGAGCAATGCATTAATTTTAAATGAGCCCCTCTCAGCCCACTCTGTATGAGGGCAGGATACACCCTGAACAGCTTGCCACACCATCGCAGGGCATCACAGAAACAACCATTCACACTCACACTCATACCTAGGGGTGATTTGAAACAGCTAATTCACCTTCTGTACATGTTTTTGGACTGTAGGAGGAAACCGTAGTACCCAGAGAAAAGCACAGGGAAAACATGCGAACTCCACACAGCACAAGGATGCTAATTGAACCCAGGCCTTCTTGCTGTGAGGAGGCCACTGTGCTGCCCCATGAGAAACATTTAAAATATAAAAGAAAATTAAAATTATATGAGACTTGGATCCTCCAGTAACATCCTGAAACTAATGACAGACAGTGCACTAGAAAACACCTGGATCACAAAGGATAAATCAAGTCTGAACTTTAGGGAACTTGTTTCAAGTCTCCTCCAGAAGTGAATCAAAAACCGAAGGAGCTTCTGACACAACTAATGGAAGAAGACTTCCTGCATCAGCATTTTATATAACATTTCGAAATGCTGCATGAAAAGCAGTAGTGATTAGCACATCTGCGTCACAACAAGGTCCTGTGTTTGAGTCCTGTGCTCGGTGAGGGTGTTTTTATGTGGAGTTTGCATGTTCCGTGTGGGTTTCATCCTGGTACGTTGGCTTACTCCCACAGTCCAAAGACAAGCACATTAGGCTAATTGGCTGTTCCAAATTACAATGAACTGGTAAGATGTTCAGGGTGTACCTTGCATGCACCCAGAGTTGTCTCAAATTGTACCCCTAGAAGGAGTTAGCTTTTTGGCAAATGAATAAATGAATGCATGAAAATCAAAGATTTTTTTAATCTTTCCAAAAGTCTCATAATGTCACATTCATGTTTAGGATTAAATGTCATCCTCAGTGTTAGACAACTCACTAATTATTAAATTAAAAAATCAGATTTCAGTATCAACTTCATATGCCAGTAGAACAAAAGGAAATATGCACACAAAATGAGGGGAAGCTTTATGAGAGTTTGACACTAGGTGATATCTTCCTGCATAGCATTATAATCCATTTTGAGCATAAATGTCCTAAAAAATTGCCTTGTGCAAAGCTGCAAATGAGACAACGTGAGAAACCTAATGAACGTTGAAATGAAAGTTAGTGTCAAGGGCTATCAATTATAATATCCCCAACCCACACATTCACCTCATTCCACACCCTCATCAATTCTATTATTGTATTTCGACCATGGTTGGAGCTCATTAAACAGCTCTCATCAATACATGCATAGGTCAAAGGCCTCATTCCACCATGTTTTTATGCCCTTTTGAATCTTACCTTTCTTAAACCATTACAAAAAAGTGTGATAGGTTAAATTTGCCAATTTAATAGGTGCTGTTATTCTTTTGTGATGAACTTGTTCATGAAATTGAAATTAAATGTATACTCAGTCATGAGTGGTTTATTCTGTCATTACACTTTACAAAAGTCAACTTAAGTGTGTTGTTCCCAGTTATGTCCTCTTTCCCACCTTCTACATCTCTAAAATTTGCAGGAAATCTGTTTGTTACTTTAACTGATTTTTAGCATTTTAGCAGATACAAAGCATGTGCATATATTGGTTTTAAAGTAGAAAATTAACATTAAAAAATGAAGACATTATGATCAGCATGAAATTTTCATCTGATTATCTGAACTGGCATTCTAAGACATGTAATGGGTATGTAATATTTTAAAGCCATTATTTCATTTTACACTCTTCATGTTTTTCATGAGCAGGATGGTGGTGAAGTGGTTAGCACATCCACCTCACAGCAAGAAGGTTGTAGGTTCAAGTCTGGGCTGGACAAGGGCATTTCAGTATGGAATTTGCATGTTCTACATTGCATGCGTGGGTTTCCTCCAGGTACTCTGGTTTCCTTCCACAGTCCAAAATCATGTTCATTAAGAAAAGTGCTTATTCGAAATTGTTTCTAGATGTGAGTGTGAGTGTTAATGGTTGTGTGTGTGTTGCCCTTGGAAGGACTGGTGAGCAGTTTAATACCAATAAAAAGATTAAATAAAATAAAATAAATAAATAAATAAATACATAAACAGAATTAAAGGAAACTGAAGAAGTTAGTGTAGTCAGAGGCAGTCAAATGTCCTATGAGTAGATATATCTATAGGATATAGATATTTTATGAGGAAAGATCTCTATAGATTAGAACCCCATGCAGGCAGAACCTGTCATATCTAAACTTGACATCTTAGGTCTGGTGTTCTTTTTCATACTGAAATGTGTCTATTATGCCAATATATCAAAAGCTCCCTAAATCCTTCATAAAAAAGTAGTTGATGTCAGTTTTCCCAGAACTGTCCAATTCAGCTCATCCCCCCTATTTTTTCTTCCTTAATTTAGTCGTACCCAATTCCTACCCTCAAGTATGCTTACAGCACAAGGGTAAACATGTGACATATAATGCCAGCCTGCCACCTTAATTTTTTTTCGAACTGCTGTGCATCCATATTCAGGGGCAGTGTAATATGTGGAAAGCTCTATCCACTTCCTTGAATGCATGATCTCACTGATGCCCAAGATTGTCACTTTCAGTGACAGGGAAGCCAATTAGCGCCAATTGGTTCCCATGGATTACTGTGTGCATCGATGTGGACAACATGGATGGCAGGGGCGCACCTTGTAAATGCATAAACATAAGAGTAGACCATTTGATGTGAAGTCTTAAAGAAACCCAAAATGTCATTGCAGGATCTGCAGGTGAAACTGTTGGTGTTGAAGTGTATATATACATCAATGAGAAATTTTACCTGCATAAGGACAACCAGCAATTTTTTTTTATTTTGGATGTACTTTTATTTTGTTTAACATACCTGCGCAGTCTTAACAGGTTAGTTACCATTTCCACACAATTATTAAGGTAAAATTTGCATTGCATTGCAATTTGCAAAGTCATGTGCTTATTCAAGTGTACAAAATACAATAGACTGGCAGGCGTGGCTTGTTTACCCAATCGCACATTTTTTTCAGTCAAATTTATGTGTGTCACAAAATACAGTGCACCTGTAAATTCTACCTATGGCAGTGGTTAAGCCTCAGTGGTTAAGCCTGTGGATTACTGACATGAAGCTCTGGGTTCAAGCCCCTTAACCCTCAATTGCTCGGTTGTATAAAAATGATAAATGTAATCACCTTGGATTAGGGTATCTGTACCAATTGTTATAACTTTTTAAAATAAATTAGTTAATGTGACTAACTCAGATTAGTTCAAATGTTCAATGAGTGAGTTCAAATAACTAATTTAGAGTTTGGCTCTATATTACCATACAAGATTAGTTAGATGTAACTACTATATTAGTCATTTTAACTAATCTGTTTTAAGTTTGTGTGGTGTAATTTTAACATACAATTACAATCCTTCAGTCGCTTGTATCCACGGTCATGTTCTTTCATCACAAAGATCATGTCCATGGGTGAGGGTAGAAATATAGATCGACAGGTAAATTGAGAGCTTTGCCATTCAGCTCAGCTCCCTCTTTACTACAACAGACCGGAACAAACTCCACTTCACAGCAAAGGCTGCACCAATCTGTCGATTTCCTGTTCTATCCTTCCCTCACTCATGAACAAGACCCCGAGATACTCCTCCACTTGGGGCAGCACCTCGCTCCAGACCTGGAGGATGCATTCCAACGTTTTCCGGCTGAGAACCACGGCCTCGGACTTGGAGGTGCTGATTGTCATCCTGGCCGCTTCACACTCAGCTGCGAATCGCTCCAATGAGAGCTGGAGGTCCTGGTTGAATGAAGCCAAGAGGACAACATTATCAGCAAAAGGCAGAGACAAGGTACTAGTAATAATAATTATTAATATTATTTTTATTATTATTATTATTATAAACTTTATTCATATAGCACCTTTCCTAAAGGGGTTTTCAAAGAACAATAAAATCAGATTAATTACAAAGTAGATAGACCGACAGTTTAAAACCAAATAATACAAAATACAAAAGTATCATGTAGTTGGAAAAAGGCGGCATCTCCTTTTTTCTTCGGTGAGGCCCTGAGAATCTTGGGACGCCCAGTCTCAGTAGATCTTAAGGGTCGGAATCTGATAGATAAGTGGGTGCTAGACTGTTAAGAGCTTTGTAAACAAGCAGAAGGACTTTAAAATCTATTCTAAAATCTATGGGGAGCCAGTGCAGTGCTGCTAAAATGGGGGTTATGTGCTCTCGCTTCCATATTCTCTACGGCCACCAACCAAAACCCCTCCACTCCCTGGAAATACTATGCTTACAAATTCTGAACAGAACTGGTGACAGGACAGCCCTGAAGCCATATGAAGTGGAAGAATAAACTATCAGTATGTGCTAATTGAAAAAAAATAAAATAAAATAAATGCTCCTCCGCATTGAGAGGAGACAGCTGAGGTGGCTCGGGCATATGATTAGAATGCTTCCTGAATGCCTCTCTGATGTGGTGTTTTAATGTCCAACTGGAAAAAGACCCCGGGGTCGACCCGGAACACAGCTCAGCTGGTCTGGGAACACCTTGGTGTACCCTTGGAAGAGCCGGGGGAAGTGACTTGGGAGAGGGACCTCTGCACTTCACTGCTTAGGCTGCTACCCCAAGTCCCAATCCTGGACTAAGCAGAAGAAGAAAATATGATGATGATGATTAACAATGTTATGGGATGAGGCATTTGTATTTTTTTGGAGTGAGTCATCTGAAGTCCTGTGTGGAAACGCACCTGTAGTATGGAGGGAAGCTATCTATTGCCTTATAATAAAAAAAACCTTTCTACCTTGGATGTGAGACATCTGCAGTTTTATATGGAGAGATATCTATTGTCTGGTGGGAGACACACTGATAGTCTTGCAGAGATGAATAGGGTTTAGTTAGACCCAGCAATAAAACTGTGCAATAAGAGCATGAATGCACAGCTCATGTGCTATGATTAGACACTTTTAAAAGGGCACTGAGAATGCTGAGCACACCAGTCCTAATCTCCATGATAAATAATTATCAGCACGACATGGTTTATTACTACAATTGTTGAAGAGAAGCCTAGTGCTGAAGGCTAAAGGACCTGAGAGGAAGTGATTACAGCGCCAGTGTTATACATAACAATTACAAATCCCAAATGCAATAATACCAGACAAGGCACCCAACGACTTTTTCTAATTAGAATGGAAATGTCTTGGGGTGTTGCCAATCAGAGATTAATTGAGAAAAATTTGCAGCAAGATACTCCAATGCTGCGACAGACTGATGGCTAATTCAGAACTGCAGGTGCCAAAAGAGTTTTAAGTCGATGATTTAGGGAATTTGTTAATAGCTCCACTCTTCTCATTTGACTTAAATCAGCATTTTTATGAGGAAATAAATTTCATGAAAGGAATTTTTTAAACATACTGAATATTCACTCACTCATTTGCTAAATTGCTTAATCTTGTTAAGGTCGTGGGGAGGCTAGAGCCTATCTCAGCCGACACTAAGTGAAGGCGGGGTACACCCTGAACAGCTCACCAGACCATTGCAGGGCCAACACACTCACATCTCGGGGCAATTTGGAACAGCCAATTAGCCTAATGTGCATGTTTTTGGTTGTGGGAGGAAACTGGTGTACCAACGGGAAAACATGCAAACTCAACTCAGAAACGCCCAAGCCCAGGACTCAAATCCAGGATATGCTAACCACTACACGACCACGCTGTCCAACATACTGAATAGATAAAGCTTAATAGCAACAAATAGTAACAAAAAAAATCTCAAGTATTCTTTCTTTGCTTTTGAAAAGAGAAATCAAATTGAGGTTCTTGTTTTTTGATACTTTATATTGACATCTTTCTTGTGCTCAATCATCTTCTGTCCCATCTGTCAGTACATCTGATATAATCCTCAAAAAAAAAGAGACTGATTAGAAACACAGTGGCACTCTTTACAGAAAACTTGGAACAAAGGACAAGTAGAAGTTCAATAACAAAAGGCTAAAGATACTTTTACTGCAGTGAATGTACTTTAGTTTATATACTAATTTATGGTTGACTGCTATAACAGTCTCCTAACAGATGATTATACTCACTTTATCAACTTATGCACCTTTCAAACATCACCATGTTTAATGCACCACTTATAGAAAATGTTTCCATTCCACCTTTAAACTTGGGGCAGATGATGTGGTAGAAAGTATCACATAATTATATACAAGGATATTTTCAGAAGGCATAATACTGCACAGAGGATGTATCTTATGTAATATATCTGGTTTGTTTAGGCTTTGCTAACAAAATTGCAGAAAAACTCTAGCCAGACACTGCAGAAGAATAAACTTTTTCGTCCAAGATTTTTGTCCAAATTCAAATTCAGGAGGGAAATTATATAAATGATTTAAACATTTTAAAGACTTTATTTAGGAACATCATTTTCACAAAGCCTGTGAAAAAGGCCTGCAACATTTACCTCATTGCATACCACAATACTAATGAATTCTGTAAACTGACTGGTCACATGGTGTTGATTAATGTTCTATAACAGCATCTCTGGAGGTAGTGCATCCCTGGTTTATATGTAAATGTGCTTGTCCTAATTTGATATTGTTTTTTGTTGTAACAACCCATTTTCAACTTATTGTAAAAAAAAATACCTAATCAATAATTTGGTGTATTCTCTACGGAGAAGTTTATTTAACATTTATGGAAAGAGTCATGGGGGTATGCCATATGTGAATATAAATATATGTCATATATGAACTTGCAGTTATTGGTAACAGGAAGAAATATTGCGATGTAACAGGACATATTTATTAAGAGGAAAAGCTTATTTCACATAACTCTCTGCCAAAATATAACTCCTCTCTGGCAAAATCTTGTATTAAAAAAAAAGGACAGTATGTGTTCAAAGATTGCAATATCCACAAGAGCAAATACAGCTTACTAAAGAAATGTGGGACAAAAGAAGATAAACAATTAATTATTCAACACAGAAGTTTTTGTGTCAAGCTCAGTGTGAGGAGAAATGTGTGTCTTTGTGCGTGCGTGCATGGATGCGTGTGTTCGTGTGTGCATGTGTGTGTGTGTGTGTGTGGTATAAGGAGCCTGTCATCCAGACTCTAATTTTGTAATTAGACCCTACACTGGCATTTTATTACCTGAAGGGAAAACTGCTTTACCTGAAAGAAAAAAAAAACTTTAAAAACACCATGTTATCTGAATAGTGACGAGAAAGAAAGAAATTTCCATTGTATGATTCATTCATTCATTTTCTGAACCGCTTATTCCTAATTAGGGTCGCGGGGAGGCTGGCACCCATCTCAGCCGACTCT
>JBCNYG010000006.1:10018683-10034456 GCA_039654305.1 Porochilus rendahli | reverse complement strand
GTCGCGGGGAGGCTGGCACCCATCTCAGCCGACTCTGGGCGAGGGCGGGGTACACCCTGGACATCTCGCCAGGCCATTGCAGGGCCCATTGTATGATGAATTGCCAAATTTGAAACAGCATAAACAGTTTTATTCATTTGACTTCTAATAATACAAAAAAAACTGCTTGCTTAAACCAAATTCTTGCTCTTAAAGCATGGTGTAAAAACTTTTTTGTCACTGTAGAACAACACCGCTTTTATGACATGACTAAGTTCAATACCAGTTCAGGTATTGTTTCACAACCTCCCTGAGCATGCACAAGTATTTCTTATAGTCACTTATTCTTGGTCAGTTACAGTGGCACTGAAGAAATTACTAGTAAACTGGGTATGAAGTGGAAAAACAATCTAAGAGAGGAAAATGCACCTTATACCTCATACTTTACTTCACACTTTACTTCACTTGAATGGACAGATATTACTGATATTTAGCCCAGATCATACTGAGCATGGCAAAAGATTCCCTATGGCATGAGTTATTACTGTTAAAGTAGAAATGCAATAAAAGTGATTACGACAATTCATTCTGTAGATTAGTCTGGATTTCCATGCTGATGCTTGCATTTGTGTGATCCCTTTTCATTACCAAACATTAATAAATCATCATCTAACAGTTACCTCTACAAACTGATTAAGCAGTAAACAATTTCTTTCTATCTTTTCTCTTGCATATTTGCCTCATCTTGAAAATAAAATATGGATAGACATCAACATTAATCACATCGATGACTCAGCTACACAAGGATAATTGGAATTTGTTGAACTCTTTATTACACAGTCTATAAATTAGAAGGCTTATAGCAGTGGACATTTATGGTTTAAATGCAAATATTGTTTAGCTTTATCCCTGGCGAGACTTTGCTATTCATTACGCTGCCTCTCTGCATGACCTCTCTCAACCACTCAGTCTAAATTGTGGTGGGGAATCAAAGTGAGAGTGTTCACTGTGGCACAGTGGGGGATTGTGCTAATTTTGATCCTCTTTGCTAATTAGAGGCTGTTCCTGCCCTTGAGTGGTTTCTGGAGATTTGTGCTGCCGTAAAGGGGGCATGGTTTAAAAACTTTTTGCTGGGTTGCACAAATAAAGTAGCCATTGCCAAATCTACACAAGCTGCCTCTAGATAACGTTTGTCTGTCCGGCTCAAATTTACTGAATACTTGCTTCAATGCACCTGTTCACTGCCAGGTCTAACGAGGTCTAACTTGGACAGGAATACAGATATAGAGGACCAGAATTGAACTTGCAATTTCTTGGATAATAGGTCAAGTCAAGTAGAATCATGTAAAAAGATGTTTAAAAAGACTACCACTTGAAATGATGCTCACTCACCCGCTTAATCCTATTAGTGTCGCGAGGAGGCTGGAGTCTACCTCAGCTGATTCTGGACTTTCCAACACACAAGAACAGACCATTGCGCCTCCAACACACAAACAACCATTCACACTCACACCTAGGGGCAATTTGGAACAGCCAATTTAACTAATGTGCATGTCTTTAGACTGTGGGAGGGAACTTGAGTTCCTAGAGGAAAGCCATGCAAGCACAGGGAGAACAAGCAAACTTTACATAGAGATGCCTGAACTCAGGACTTGAACCCTGTTTTAACAGTTGGATTGTTTCTTTTGGGCAGTGGTTAGACCTTGCCGGTCTAGAATGATGAAGTAGGGCACCTCCTTCGCTCCACTAGCCTGAGTGTACCAGGTCTGATTCTTTTAACTAACTCAATTCTTTCAGTTCATTTGACGATAGTGAATCAATTCGTACTGATTCATTTGATTCACCAAAACAACAAAAATCAAAATAAACCCTGCTGCCAGGCTCAAACCCGCATCACCAGGTTGCAAGAGATACTGTTAACTCACAGAGCTATTATGAAGAGGTATCATACTAAATACTCAAACATTCAATTTCTCTTTTCCATTTTTTTATCAATGAATGATTTAGTTTGCAAATTACAAAACCTAAAGATTTTTCACTAGTACATAAATGTTTGCTAAGTTATTCAGCAAGTTAGCGATTTGCGAATGACTCAGCAAGTTAGCGATTCAATGAGCAATTCAGCAAGTTAGAGGTTCTTGGAAACTCAGCGAGTTAACTGTTAAATGAGTGATTTAGCAAGTTAGCAGTTCACGAAAGACTCAGCTAGTTAGCGATTGACCATGTGATTCAGCATGGTATTGGTTCACAAATAAACAGCGTTCCGCTGTTGTATTCATGTATTCAAGATTGTTCCAGCAACTCCTGTGTGGCCGCTGGTGCCAAACTGTAACAGCCTGATGTTCCTTTGGATCCATCAGCAAAGTGGTGCATGGACAACAGCTCACCTCCATATTACTTTGCCCATGCTTACATCCTACACATTCCCTATTAAGGACATAGGATGCTTCTTCCATGGTCATCTCTGTTCGATGGAGGCCTATAGAAATCCCAACAAAATTGTTCTCAGTAATTAGTATTCTGATACATTGGGAGTGGGGTAAAGTTGGTGCTTAAAACTGTTAGCGTCAATCCAAACAGACCTTTTACATATGATTTTATTCCTGTGTGACCTAAGAGGATTAACCTAGCTTTGGCTGCACAGTTGAGTGGCGCTTGAGATAAATAATCAGAATAGGTGGTAGGCAAAACTGTGAGTTCCAAGTTTAGCCACAAACCAATTCACATTCCAGACCTCAGCGGAGCTACAAAGCAATTAGCACAGACATATGCTTGCCGATGCAGGACTGAATCAGAAAAGGAAAATGACTGTGACCAGAGTTGGCTCTGTTAATGGCTTTCTTATTCCCTCTGACAGGTCAGAGAAAGTAACACTTCTGGGGATAGAAATATACTCATTTTCCAGCTGAGGGTTGTTGCTAATTTGTCTCTGCCTGGCCTGGTTTATATTGATATGGTGAGCATCAGGAGAAAGTGCAAGAGACAGATTGAAGACTGAGAGGAAGTAGAGTGCTTTCTTAGTTTAAAAAAAAAGATTCTTGCATTCTTAAATAAAGTATGTCAGACTTTGTAATATATAAAACAAAAATACACCCACATCTATGCTTGGTTAAAGTCAAACAAAATGCAGGACAATATCCATATATTATCATTTGTGTCAGACATAGTGAACATCATTTTCAAAATACTTTATGCCAAAACATGTTTGTATTAGTATATATCCACATATAAATGTTGTGAGTTTTGAGTTGAAACCCAGATATTGTGCAGAAATTATCTAGCAAACTGGAAAAGTTTTCGAGTTGCCGAAAAGTAAAATTTTAGTCTCATCTGACCAGAGAACATTCCTTCATACATTTGGGGAGTCGCCCACATGCCTTTTGGCAAACTCAAAATGTGCCTGCTTATTTTCAACACTAACCAATGGCTTTTTTTCAGGCCACTCTTTCATAAAGCCCAGCTCTAGGGAGTGTACGGCTCATTGTGGTCCCATGCACAGATACACCAGTCTCTGCTGTGGAATTCTGCAGCTCCTTTAGGTTTACCTTTGGTCTCTGTGCTGCCTCTCTGATAAATGCCCTCTTTGCCCGGTCTATGAGTTTTGGTGGGCAGCCCTCTCTTGGCAGGTTTGTTGTGGTACCATATTCTTCCCATTTGAAGATGTTGGATTTGATGGTGGTCCAAGGGATCATTAATAATTTGGATTTTTTTATAACCCAACTATGACTTGCACTTCTCAACAACTTTGTCCCTGACTTGTTTGAAGAGCTCCTTGGTCTTCATGGTGTGATGCCCCTTGCTTAGAGGTGTTGCAACCTCTGGGGCCTTTCAGAAAAGGTGTGTTTATACTAGCAGATCATGTGACACTTAGATTGATTTATTTCATTTCATTATATGACTTCTGAAGGTAACTGGTTGCACCAGAATTTTTGAGGGGCTTCATAGCAAAGGGGTCAATACATGGGCACATGCCAATTTTCAGATGTTTTATATTTTTTTTTCTCATTTCACTTCACCAACTTAGACTATTTTGTGCAGATCTATCACATAAAATTCAGATTAAAAAATATTCAAATTACAGGTTATGTAACAAAATTGTTAAAAAGCCAAGGTGGGTGAATACTTTTGCAAGGCACTGTAGATACATACATACCACTTATGTAATATCTAATTATACACTTTCAAACCCTGCAATCACTTTTTCCATCTGTTAATAAACACAAAATAATGTACTAAATCTGGCATTTCCCTTCCTTTTAATGATGCTCATAAATGTGATAAACTGGCACAGATGGTCAGTCATAGAAACAGCTACTATATGAGATTTAAAAAAAAACAAATCCCTTGTTTATATGCAACTACATGTGCATTTCCTTTCCTAATGTCTGCCTTAAAATTATCTAAACAGATTATTATATTCTGTAGACAGTTTAGAGGCTCAGAGCAGCATTTAACATTCTTTTAACAAATAAGATTTTTATTCCACCTATTGATTTCATCTTGAGATCTACATCTTGAGTTAGACAAATGCACATTTCTAAATATTCTCTAAACACAGACACACTCTGTTGCCCAAGAATGATGGTTTGTTATACATCGGATCTAAGCTCTGGTAGATCCAAAGCCCATCCCATGAACATGAGGTGTGAGGTAGGACTACATCTCAGAAAGGACAGCAATCCATCACAGGGCAGCATGCACACACAGTTATTCTCACATAGGAAAAATTTAAAATAACAATTTAGCATTTCTTATAAAATGTGAGGAAACTTACATGAATGCATGGGGAACATACAAAACTCCACACAAACTGTAAACCAAGGTCAGGATTAAACCAGAGACCATGGAGCTGTGAGGATACAATGAACATTTCAAAATTAAATTTTTTAATGTAAAAAATTTAAAACAAAATGTAAATGTGCAGGCAATAAGTTCTTTCAGTGGCGATTTTCTTGCAGAGTCTGTAAAGTGTCTGTGTGCAAAAAGGTGACAAAATCATGAAACAAACATGATACAGAAACAATATTAAAACAGATTGCAAACTATATAAATTATAAAATATTCACATACTATAAATTTAGAAAACGGAAAAAATATAAACAAGGAATAACAGATGAATACAAAAAGTTTTTTTTAGGATGGAACTAATATGTGTGTGTGTGTGTGTGTTTATACTTTTTTTTCTTATCATTTTTTCAAAATCATTGACATTTTGTTACATCATATTTTTTTCTCTTTATTGTTTTGTTGCCTTGCTTAAAAACGTTCTAAAAGTGTATTTTAAACTGGTAGCAGTGTGTAAATCTCTGAGGGTGGGATGTCCCGGGGGGGCAGCATCACAGAGTGTGTAACATCACAGAGTGTGTAGGTCAGTCAGTAGGTGAAGATGTCACAGAGGTTCTCATCATCGTGACAGAGATAAAGAGCCAATAAGACAGAGGGACACAGAAGCTGGGGCCCCATACGAGCATCGCTAAGTGATTTGTCTTGTTACATGGTCTATCTCCTACAAAAATCAGCATATAAAAGAAGAAAATATTTTAAATATCAAAATAATCAAATATTTCCATAAGTGTCATGGAACAGAAAACTCACTCATAATAAAGTAGTATTTATTTACTATGTCATTATAATATTCTCTAATGGCAACATAGAATATAAAACAGCTATTACAAAATACAAGATCAGACTTTTGAACGAAAAAAACATTGATTGATGAGGATGGGATTCGAACCCCTGCATGCAGAGCACAATGGATTAGCAGTCCATCACTGGTGGGAGGAAGAAAAAGGAGGAAAGGGGGAAAGGGCAGAAAGAAAAGACAAATGAAAAAAGCTGACGCCTGCTGGTAATTTCCCATGCAAGGGACTTTATCACATGGAGAGGGGTTTTCCATTGTATTATTCATACTATATCAAGAATTAACTCTAACACATCTTTAAACAAATATTTCAAATGTTCATTCATTGATTCATTTACCTCTTATTCCTAATTAGGGTCACAGGGAGGCTGGCGCCCATCTCAGCCGACTCTGGCCGAGGGCAGGGTACACCCTGGACAGCTTGCCAGGCCACCGCAGGGCCATCAGTAACACAACCATTCGCACTCACACTCACACCTAGGGGTGATTTGGAACAGCCAATTAGCCTACTGTGCACGTTTTTGAATCGAACCCAGTACCTTCTTGCTGTGAGGCGGACGTGCTAACCACTACGCCACCATGCCGCCCCGATGTATATTATTTTTAACTTTATTTAGGATCTAGGAAATAAGTTGGTGAGTACTCATTTAATTGGCCTGGCTCACAAATCCTTTTTTTATTAAGTTGCAATAAATATCCTTGACATTTGCACTGAGGTGCAGATTTTCTGTAATGATAACTTGCACAATAAATAGATTTATGAAATTTTATTTCTGTTAAGTGGATAAATGTGAAAAACTACATTTCTAGTATATTCAATAGATTTAGAAATATTTACTCAGTCCAATGTAAATTAAAATGAGGTGGTTTGGTGAAAAATTTAATACTGCAAATAGAAGTAGATTTTAGCTTCATAAACAAACAAAACAGTTCAAAACTAAATACTTCGAAACAGTTTACACCTTAAAATTCAGAAAACTGGAATCGGTGAGCTTGGATTAGTGCCATTTATTCGATTTAGAAATTCTTACAGGTAGAACCAGTTTTATTTAAACCTTCTCACTGACATTACATGTAAACTAGAAATTGTCTTTCTTAAAAAAAAAATATATATATACACACACACACACATTGTGTATTCAGCCATTAAGCTATATACTTACTTGGCAAGCCAATCTGATGGCAAGCAGAGCAAGCAACAAGTTTGGTTTTGAACTGGTGGCTCTAAAAGGTTTTGAATAGGAGAAATGCCATGTCCACGTACATGATTTCAGCAGTGTCAGTGCCACTCACTCACACAAAACAGTAAAGAAATGTGACTTAAACTTGGATCAAGCATCAATTTTCTTTGGAGTGGAGCAAAGGATGAGTCCAAGCTCAGATGAGTTTATGGAGCCTTGTGCACTTTTATTTGTTACGCGTACTGTATAGGCTAAATTTCCAATTTTTGTATTTTAATTGTTGATATGAAGATAATGTTTATACCTGCAATGTTTGAGTGCAGTGTTTGTATTTTCTTTATTCTTCATATTCTTGATGCAGTACAGTTGATATCTCCCTTTCCTGTGAATGTTTTAATGCATTTGTTAATAACCTCGCGTGATGTGAGTGTTCTCATTCAAGTCCAGTTGCGGCTGTGGATGACGTAAATAATATTTATATTAGGAATAAAATTGCGTCCTGTCCTGTTTATGTAGTTAAGTAGGCCTACACTATTGTATTTTAAAGTTATATTTTTTTCCCCCAGTCAGCTATGATAATTGGGTACAGGCAAAAAAGGAACAGAAAATCTGGTAAGCTTAGTTTTAGAGTTAGTTTGGAGTTGATACGTGGCACAGCACCCCCACTCAGACTTACATACGTGGCACAGCACCACCACTCAGACTTGCACAGAATAAACACACAGTTTACCTCAGCTAGGCAGACAAACTTTCATCGAGCAAAACACCAAACATTAACTGGAGTACAGAACATGAACTCGTTAAAAGGATAATTAAACTAATAAAACAAGTGGTACAAAGACCGTCTTCGAGTGAAGTTATATCCTTCAGGGCAGAACTCGATTAACCTTTTTAAAGCAGTGCTACTGTTGTAACACCAGCCTTGGACACTTATCATTAGAGATCTCTATTGGGAGCTCTGCTTTTAGACATTACGTAAAGCAAGTTCCTAGGTCTATAATGATACTGAAGTATTTTTGTCAAAGCTGTTATTATGAAAGTAAATTATTATTCGCACTTTTCACCATTGTCAACTGTGAAACTGGGGATATCCCAATTCAGGCCTGAAATGTAAAACAGAGGGGTGAGGGGAAAGTTTTCATTGGCAGCATCAGAAATTTACACTACACAAATGTAACAAGAGTATACATGTACTTGATGTATTTTATTGCTGAAGATTAAAAAGTTGGCAGCTTTATAAGTCTCTGTTTTACAGTTTGTGACATTATTAGTAGGCTTATGTGGATTATATTAATGATGTTTGATCATGGCTGACCCTTTTAAATTGTGGACAACCTATTTACTTTCAAGAACTTCCAGTCTTATTACTAACACTGTCAATATGGTCTATATGTCCGCAGTCAAAACTGGCAGTTGGTAAGTTCAGTCACAAGCGGTAGGATGTCAGTTTCTGACAGTAGACAGGGAGGACATGTCATGTCAATCAGGGCATGTTTGTGGGTCCATGTGGACAAAGGGCTGACTTTGTGATGCCTCATCTTTTTATGTCTACTGTAAGGCAGCCAGCATCTGACCTTATTTTGTTCAGCTGTACCCAGGGCTTTCGGCGGAGGTTGATGCCTGGAGGGTAAAGCGACCAAGCTTTTATATATAGCTTGACTATCTCATGCCTACTGCTTCCAGGTTCTATATCACAGAGCCCTACTTTGACAGGAGTGATGCGGTAACCTTGATGCAGAATGTGATATCTGGGATCGTTCCTCTCTTCCATCTACCAGAGTAAAGACTGGTTCCTTTGGGTCAGTCAAGGTATCCAGACTCACCATGTTGCAAGGGCCATTGATATTTGAGTCTAGGTAATCCCAGAATTTATGGCAACATTTAAAGTCTCCAGTGATAATGAATTGGGAATATGCAAATTAGAGACATAAGTTGCCAAGTGCAGATGCTTTCGGGAGGTACAGTTTGACAACTTTTGATGATAGACCACTGAAAGGTATCTTGCCCATGAGAGATGTATACATTTGCGATGAGGACAGACTTCTGAGCAAAGGTTGCAATACCATGATGAACACCTGAAATTAAGTCTGCTAGGATGTAGTCATGCAGCTATAGAATGTTGAATGGTTTCTTGCCAAAATCACTGTTTCAAGTCTTGAAAAAATGAAAAATTATTTTAGTGTGGGGAGCAGCGGCTGCAGCCCAAAAGCCCTTCAAAGGAAATTCATTTAATTCTTGTATCTGCAATATCCTTTTTTCGGTCACTACCTAAATGTCATAACCATAGTTTAGGGTCGGAACACAGATGGACTGTTAAATCGAAAACCTTTGCCGTTTGGTTTAGCTCCCTCTTCCCCATGATGGACTGGTGCACTGCCCTCATTGTTCTTATGCAGGACTGATTTAGTCTGTCCATTTCCCACTCCATACTAACTTCGTTAATGAACAACCAGGGGATCGTACATCCCCTCTGTCCTGGGAATGCCTCGATCTCCCAAGAGGAGCTAGGGAGAAATATGCTTGGGTTTTCGTCCTTAACCTGTTGCATCTGCTATAAGTAGGTGAAAATTCATGGATGGATATCTTTTGGAACATGTCTTGAGCATTCCAGTAAACAGGTGCCAAATGTGTATGAAACTGTGTATAAAAATGGCTGTAATTGCTACAGGGTGGTGGTGTCATTGATTTAGCAGCACCATTGGCATGTAAGTCCCTTACCTTTGTGGTACTATGGGAATTAAATGGATATTTGTCGTTTAATTCATATTAGAGTATTGTGATAGACTTCCATCACCAAATCCATAAATTGGGGGAAAATGTTCCAAGATACATAAATAATTTTATGTGTTTTTTCAGATGTACCACTGCTCAGATTGTGGGAAGAGTTTTTCTCGACCAAGTCATCTCAAAAGACACCAGCATATCCACACAGGAGAGAAACCATTTGTCTGTTCGCAGTGTGGGAAAAGTTTTCGCCGAAAGTTTAATCTCCAAGCACATGAGCGCATCCACACGGGAGAGCGGCCGTATCACTGTGGACAGTGTGGGAAGACTTTTACTGAACGGTGTACTCTCCTACAGCACGAGCGCATCCACACAGGAGAGAAGCCGTACTGCTGTAGGTACTGTGGGAGGTGTTTCATTCGTCGGAGTAGTCTTCAACAGCATGAGCGCATTCACACAGGACACAAGCCGTATTACTGCACACAGTGTGATAAGAGTTACAGCTGTCCGAGAAGTCTCCAAGTGCATGAGCGTATGCACACAGGAGTCAGGCCGTATCACTGTGGACACTGTGCCAAGAGTTTCATCACTCAAAGTAATCTCCAGTCACACGAGCGTGTCCACACGGGAGAAAGGCCGTATCATTGTGAACAGTGTGGGAAGAGTTTTACTACAAGTTGTAATCTCAGAAAGCACCAGCGGATCCACACGGGAGAGAAGCCACATATTTGCTCTCAGTGTGGAAAGAGTTTTACCCAACTATCTGGTCTCAAAGGACATCAGCTCATCCACACAGGAGAGAAACCACATCGCTGTGGACAGTGTGGAAAGAGCTTTACTCGCGGGAGTGCTCTCCTACTGCATGAGCGCATCCACACAGGAGAGAAGCCACATCATTGCGAAGACTGTGGGAAAAATTTCAGTTGTAAAATATATCTCCGACAGCATAAACGTACCCACACAGGAGAGAAGCCGTATTACTGTGAACAGTGTGGGAAGAGTTTCACTTTTATCAGTTCTCTCCGACAACATCGACGTATCCACACAGGAGAGAAGCCTCATCACTGTGAAACGTGTGGAAAGAGTTTTATTCGTCGGAATCATCTCGTACAACACAAGCGCATTCACACAGGAGAGAAGCCGTATCACTGTGAACAGTGTGGGAAAAGTTTTACCTTTAGCCATTCTCTTCGAGAGCATAAACGTATCCACACAGGAGAGAAGCCATATCACTGTGAACAGTGTGAGGAGCGTTTTATCCGCCTAAGTCATCTCAAACACCACCAGCGCATTCACACAGGAGGGAAGCCACGTAGGAGTGCTAGCAGTATGGCAAAGGTTTCAGTGACCTGACTGCCTACTGCAGACACCAACAGAGTCATACAGGATTGCGCACTCTAATATTTTGTTGGATCATTTTTAATATTGATTATTGTGTGTAATCAACGCGACATGGTTTTTACAACCGTAAGCTACATAACATTTTATTTTTATTTTTTAATTTTTTTATTTCCAGATTTGGGTTAATTTTTCACTAAAATCCTGAATTGTTGATGGGAAAATTTAACCACTCCATAAAGACTTTCAATAGGGTTAAAGTCAGTTTTTTTTTTTGTAAGGCAAAGCAGCTTTACAGAGTAAAAGCAAATTTAATTTGACAAATTTTAACATTTCTCTATAGACCCAACACATCCCCAATGATCAAGCCCATGGCTACAGAGGAAAGAAAAACAAGGAAAGATGTCACAGGGATCAAAATTTGAGAGGATCCAGACTCAAGGGAGAAACCCATCCTTCTTAGGGTAAAACCAAATAAAAATACAAGCCATGAAACTGAAACTACATTATGGGCATCTTCATGGTCTCTTAGAGCAATCAGTCCCAAAGGGGTAAAAAATTAAGGTTTTTAATTTGCTGTAGTAATTTTCTTAAATGTTCAAGGTTATAAAAGATTTTTAAATTTTGGCTATAATATTATTTTCTTGGAAGTTATTGCCTTTGAAAGTATACATGTCCAAAACAATAAAAGGTCTTTAAAAAATATAATTGTCAATAATTGTATGAAATTTTAACCAGATTACTTATTTCGTTTACTGGAGGACCTATTACAATTTGGAAAAAAAAACATGTTCGCAAATTTCATTTCATTTGAAAATTTTGTAAATAATGACCAACCATGGGAGATAAAGTCTACTTCTTTTGTAGGAAGAATATCGGTTTATGCTTGTATTAATGAGTATAAGTTCACACTGTCTTAAAAATGTTGATATAGGCCCTAAAATTATTAACTCCTGTATTGTATTCCAACAATATTTAAGGGTCCCGTGTTTGGGTTCGGAATGGACAAATTTGGACAACATTGTTATTGTGCCCAATGGAGCCATCAGATTATTAGGTATAAAAGAAACATGTGTTAATTGATATCCTTAATTAAAGAAGCCAAACAATTAATAATCATTATGCAAATCATAAGTATGAGCATTGTATCAATCACTGGCACATTCAGTGGTTAAAGAAACTTTGTGCAATTAATTTTTCAGAATTTTTAATCACTGTTTTGTAAATTTAAATTTAAAACTGACATGAACTTTTCTTCTGGTAAACTAATAATAGATTTGAGACACATGCCAGATTTTCAAATTGTTACTGGATTATTATAAAGCACTTTTGCTATTTTATTCTGTAAGTAATTAAATATTTGATTATTTCAGTCAGTGTACCAATAATTATATATTATACATGTATAAACTGGGTTTCAAAATCACTTGAGTCTATTAGAAATAGTTTGATTTTGGACGGACAAATACTCACATGCTTGTGTAATCATTGTGTAATTTCAGAATCTGGTTCAGATATGTTTTGCTCTAAAGTTACATACCTAGATGTACTTTATAAAAAGTGTATCAAATTGAAAAAAGATTAATTTGTTATTTTCTTAAGAGATAGAAAAGTCAGAGTGGACATTTTGGATGGACACTTCCTTGCATATATTCAGACCCTGGGTAAAACAAATCAGGGATATTGCAACCAATGCATGATTTAGTTAAACAACATATGCTTATCTAATTTTGAATGAAAAAAAATTCATGAAAAACATCCTCCTTTAAAAATATTTTTATTTGGAGTCCTGAGAATTTTTGGGGAAACTCAAATTTGTCCAAAATTTAACTTTTAAAGACATTTAAAGACAATTTAAAGACAAGCTGATACTTTTTGTTCATTATTTTTTATGTGAAGGAACTCCATACTATTGTGTATAAATTCATATATGAAATTTTACATAATATGTAAAGATTTTGGAACAATAATTTTATGTATCCCTGGTGGTCTAGAAGACTGTGAAAAGGCTCATTATTAAACATGAAGTCTAGTTGGTTATCTTATAACTGTAATGGTAATTGTAGTCCTAAATCATTTCAGTAAAAGAGTTTATATCACCAGCAGTAATCTTCACAGTTTCTGAGTGTATATTTAGGTCCATATGAATCATCATTAGCAAGAGAAAGGGGCTTTTAAGATGAGAACTCTAACCAGTAGTAGCACATCAGGATTGATCACAGGATTCAGAAAGCAGATGAATCAGGATCACTGGTATCTCAGAAGTAGCATGTGTACCTCAACAAAAACAGAGAGGGAAAGAGAGGGGGGTTGTTGGGTATGCTAATAACAGTGTAATGGTTAAGGAAAAGAGTTTATTTGTGCTGAATGCAAGCAGGGACTCTGGCATGAATGACTATGACAGCATAACTAAAAAGAGAGAAGCCAGAAGGACGACAGACTTTGGGGTACCCTGCAACATGAGGCAATCAGTGAGTAACTCAGTGAGGGAGTGACAACATCCAAACATCACGGTTTACCAGAACTCTTTATGCCCCAAAAATTAAGCGAAGGCTTTTCCTTAACTGTGGGGCTTTACCATATGCAGTAGTCCTCAGTATTTAAGGAATCACTATTAGAGGATATTAAACGACAAATTCACTAATATGGCATGAGACCATTCACTGCTTTATAGGTTAAAAGTAGTAATTTATATTCTATACAAAATTTAATTGGGAGCCAGTGCAGTGTAAATGAGATGTGGGGGGTTAAAATGTTAAAATAATATTTTAGCATACAGAGAAATCAACATTTGCATCTACAAACTGAGAACGGTCAGTTAAATAAAATTTTATCCAGTACGGGGCCGTTCCCTTACCTTCAAAAACATGATCTAATCTGTCAAGGGGAATTGTATGATCAGTAGTGTCAAAGGCTGCACTAAGGTCAAGAAACATAAGCAGGGAGAGACAGACTTGGTCAGAGGCCAGCAGTAAATCGTTTATTACCTTAATGAGTGCTGTCTCTGCTATGATGAGGCCTAAATGCAGATTAATACACTAATTATTAATTAGCTAATACACTCATTAATATTATTTCTACATAGATATTAAAATAACTGCATTGCTACAGATTTTTCTAAGATTTTGGAGAATAAAGGGAGCTTTAATATTGGTCGATAGTTGGACAGCTAATATGGGTCAAGGTCAGATTTTTAAATCAGAGATTTGATAACTGCTCATTTAAAGGATATAGGTACATAAGCAGTGCTAAGAGTTGCAGTATGTTTTCTACGAGAATCACCATTACTACTAGAATAAAAATTTAGCATGTTGCAAATAACATGATGTGTTATAATTTCATTGTTTCTAATTAATAAATAACTTTACCTATTGTGAACTATGCATTCCATAACAATGAAATAAAACACACTGATATTATGATATCATGTTATGTGCCAAACACACCCACAGTTCGCTTTCTTGTGGCATTAAAATTTCTTTATGCTCACTTCCCCCACTGTTTCCATAGCAAAAACCCACAGGGAGCCCTCTTCAAGATGGCGTCATGTTGACGCTGTGAAAGCGATGCGTAATACATCTAACTTTTTAGCATGTCTATGCACCTACTCCCGCCCCTACTCCCAGCATGCTCGGCGCGGCGGTCATATTACGTCACTCCTGGCAACGGCGAATTGTCAACTTCCGGGTTTTTCTTACTTTCTTTTTTACAGTTTATGGATGAAACTGTGTTCTCTGGCTTAAGTAGTGAGTAGAGCATTTATAAATGCCTCTGCTGCTGATGTGCAGCACTGCTTTTAATAGTGGAACAGTAAGTAATCTTAGCAGTTAAACTGTTACCTGTGTATACGATCATTAAAGGTGAGTTTATGTAGTGTATCACCTGATCTGCTCTGTTCACAGCTGGTGAAGATTCTGGAGTCATGAATCTCTGTGTTTTTCTTCCAGGGTTCTGATTCTTTACAGCTTTTATAATGAAACCAAAGTCCAGACGGCGCTCTTTAGGAAAACCTCCCCAGACTCCTGCTGCTACTGGATCAAAAGTAAAGTTTTTAAACTCAGATCTTCTTCATAATTAAATAACCAGTCAGAATATTCTGTGTTCAACAAGCAGAAATCTTCAAATCAGGGCTCGCACTTCATGTAGCCTTCAAATTAATAATAATGGAATTGATTTTATTGCATGGGTTGCGACAATATTGGTGTTACAGGTATTACAATTACAATTACTTTGTTCATGCCTTCGTAATAAAAAAAAGGGAAGATGTGACATTTATTTTAAACGTCACAGTTTTGCTCTGAGATCAGTTTTCTTTCACATCTGAAGTACCAAAGGCAGCACGATGACAGAGTTGCCGTGTCCGCCGCGCATCAAGAAGATCCTGGGTTCAAGTCTTGGGCTCAGCGAGTGCATTTCAATGTGGCGTGTGCATGTTTTTCCTGTTCTTGTGCGGGCTCCCTCCAGGTACTCCGGTTTGCTCCCACAGCCGAACAACTGGCACGTTCTAATTGGCTGTTCCAAATTGCCCCTCGGTGTGAGTGTGTGTTGCATTGCGATGGATTGGTGTTCAGGGTAGGCTTGTAACGATCGATAAAACCATCATTAAAATCACTCGACATCACGGTGGCGTAGTGGTTAGCACATCCGCCTCACAGCATGAAGGTCCTGGCTTTGATTCCCAGCTCAGGCGTTTCTTTGTGGAGTTTGCATGTTCTCCCAGTGCTTGCGTGGGTTTCCTCCGGGTTCTCCGGTTTCCTTCCACAGTCCAAAAACATGCACAGTAGGCTAATTGGCTGTTCCAAATCACCTCTAGGTGTGAGTGTGAGTGCGAACGGTTGTGTGACTGATGGCCCTGCGATGGCCTGGCGAACTGTCCAGGGTGTACCCCGCCCTCGCCCAGAGTCGGCTGA
>JBCNYG010000006.1:9968051-9982972 GCA_039654305.1 Porochilus rendahli | reverse complement strand
TAAGTAGCTATATACATACATACATACATACATATATACATACATACGAACATACACACACACACTTATATATATATATATATATATATATATATATATATACACACAAACACACACACACACACACACACATTCTCCTAGTTTTTCCATACACGGTTGTCCCATTAATTATGGAGTTCCCTCCAGACCAGCAGAGGGCCATGTCGTTCATCTCTTTAAAAGACTGCTTGTCTGCAATCACTTTCTTTGATTGTGCACACCTGTTTTATGTTCCCCTGATTACTTACCTACATTAAGTCTGTGTGTACTTTTCTTAGTTTTATTATGTTTGTTCTCTGAGTAACTTGCCTGGGTGGGGTCCTTTGTTTTTCTAGTTTTTGATTCTTTCCTTGCCTGTGTGCATTTATTAGTTTATCTAATTAAGCTTTGTGCACTTGCATGCATTACAGCTGTTTTCATACTACTTATGACCAAGTTACCTAACTTGTGTGATAATACAGCCTAGTCTTCAACATTCGTGTCACATCTCACCCCACTGAGATTATTTGTGGTGAGTTATAAGTGGGAAATTATGGAAAATAATGAAATATTACTGCACTGATATTACATTGCTAAATTTGTAAGCAAAGTGTTCCAGTACTTCATCAGATTCACTGAACAAGTCACACAAATTTGGCCCGATGTACCCTACAGCTGTCACCATGTGTTCTGTTTGAACATGAGGCCCCAAAGGCAACCACAGTGTCTGACCAGCCTGATGTATGCTGTAACCCCTGACAAAAATTATGTAATCACCACACTTCACGGAGGATGTTCCCCTCACTTAAAAAAACAGAGAAAGAATTACAAAGCATTTTTATTGATAAATGGCTTAAACCATATACCTTAAACAATTGTTTTGTTTAATAGTCATATTTTAGCAGATAAAGTAGAGGGAAAAGTACACAATCACCTAATATTAAGGAAACAATTATGGCATCACCATCATTAAAGCTTAAATGAGTTTAAGTGTGAAAATGAAAGCGCTCACAGATCTTAATGAGCTGTTGGACTTGGTTAAGTGAAAGGAAGCATGAGAGCTGTCAGTTGAAACAATGAAAAGGATTTTAAATCTCTTACAAGAAGGAAGTCCAACAAAGAGTATATAAACAGCATGAGAAGGTTATAAAAGGAAAGTATGCAAGTAGATAAAGAAAGACGTCAAGGTTTTAGGATGAAACACTCAAAGCAATATGCCATAAAAATAGAAAAAGCACCATAAAACAAGTCAATGGGTTTTTTTTTTCACAACTGTAAGAAATAAATTGAATGAAGTGTGGTTTACATAAAGAAAATTAGTTAAACAATATAAAACTAGATGTTCTGGGAGCCCAAGCTGGGCTTCCTGTGTATTCATAGTTTTCTTATCAGTTCCTTTTAGTTCTCTTTGAGTTTCTTTGAGTTTGTGGGCCAACCCATTTTGAAACCTAAATACATCTTTTAGAGTGGGTCTACTGCAAACGGCAAGTGTAAGTACTTTGAGCATCCCGATAAAAAAAGATAAAGAGAAATACAGGCCTCATGCCTGCAACTCACATTCCTTGGTGTGACAGAACACTACACAGCAATGAACAGCCCCTGAAGGAAATGCGCAATGGTGAATGACCAGACCTTCGAAAGCAAATGGCCAACTATATCCTATGTAACCAGTTATTAAACTATTCTGCGATGTAGACTGTGCTACCGCAGGTAGTCCAGTAATAAGGTTACACTGGCCAAAGACAAGCAGTCATGGAGAGTGGATAACTGGAAGAAAGTGATGTTCAGTCATGAATCACAAAGGAGATGATGTTAAATCTTTCTTCTGCTATTTAGAAAGAAACATATAAAGATCCCTGGGGGGAAAACCCAATACAAATTTCCTCATCATCCCTTATCCAAGTTACTTTTGATATGGGGTTACATGTCAGGTGCAGGATTGGGTGAGCTAGCAATAATTATCTCAACATATAATATACAGGTTAACATTGAGATTTTGGACAATTTTCCATTTTTAAAGGAATGGGATATTAACTCCGTGATATAACTTATTAAAAATAATTAAAAATAATAATGATAATGAAATAGTTTTACTTACATTTTTTTACCTGATAAATTGTGATTTTTTTTTTTTTTTCATTTTTCCAGGGGTTGTAAATTATGTTCATGATTAAAATGTGATTTAAATAGTTATTATAAAATATGGTGTAGCTGTTGGTTTATGCATCTAATTTTTATAAAAATAAATATGAGTATGACACCCGTGTGAACATGACAGTAATAAACGTAACTCTTACCACACCTTTGATAGAAATATAAAGGCTTGATAATAATTTGATCCTTCTACTCTTGTAACCTAGCACCCTTCTGTGGGAATATTATGCAATTACAGGTACCCTTTTAAATCCATTGCAAAGAATTTATGTCTGGCCCATTAGGTATTCTGGAAAAACAAACATAGTATTAAACAACCAAACTGTAATGCTCCCGCAGTAATTCAGTAGAATACAGTATAATTAGCTTTAATTGTAAAACTATTCACCAAAAGCATTTATCTGAAGAAGCAAAGGAATCTCATATGCCGATGCTTCATATTTTTCAGTATGCCTAATATTTTTCTGTGCAACAAATTTAGGTATTAAACCAAATTTACCTAGGTTTGCTAGTTAGCCTGATTGATAACCAATATTATTAGCTTTATCCTCTTTTTTGTGGTCTGTCTGTGTTTATATGCATAACATATACTTATACATAACTTATTGTCCTATCAGGTTCTTATTGAACAATGCAATTGTCTGTCTTAGATATACAGTCTGTAAACATAATACACTGGAGAACTTTATCACAGCAGTCTATGGGTCATATGCAATCAAATAAGTATATTTGACTTAATTGTAGTTGAAAACATTCTATTCCAATACTTTAGCTCGCTTGAAACACAGGGTAGTTTGACACAAAATGTGCGATGGTAACAGAGATGTAAATACATAGGAATAAAAACTGAAACTCTGACATCTCTTTTGATATTCATCCTTTGATCTCACACCCAAAAAAAATCAGTACACAGCAAAAAGAAATGAATTTGGCCATCCTGCTCAAATACTTATGGAGGGGACTATAAATAGCATCTAATCATTCCTAAATATCAGCTATAAAATGTTTTCTTACTGTAAGTGGGGGTTTTGAATTTAATAAGGTGGGTTATTTTTGCACATTCTTTAAAGTTCCTGTTGTTCCTTAATAAGCATTAAAATAGCCACTAGGCAGGTTCCAACATAGGCCGCTAAATCACAGAAAGAAGAAATTGCACTTAAAAAGCTGTGAAAAGCCATGATTGGCACAGATTGCATTGTAGTTCGCATTGTTTAAAAAACTAAATTTTTGCTGTAGATAAACACATTTGATAGAATTCAAATAAACAAACAAATAAATTAATAATAAAATAACCACACAAAGAGCGAAAAGTTAGCAATCGTACATTCAGTCAGTGGGTATGTTTGTGTAACTCTCTATATTGTTTTATTCTGAAAATTACTTTAAGAATTCAGATTCAATAAAAAGTTTCCTGTTTTTATATCAAGATGAACAGATTTTTTCCTGACCATAATCTGTGTGATTTAAACATAACTTCAATGTAGACTTTATTAACTCACGATCAGTCATGTTATAGGCTACTGTGGAAACCTGAAGTATTTATACAAGGTCTTTACTGATGTTATCTTTTAAAAACCCTCTTCAGCTCTCTCTTTTATACTAGGGGTATAACTTTATTTATGTCTGACTAATTTTGCAAAAAATTTTATGCAACCCACATTATAAATTTTATAACTGCTTGAAATGTCATAAACACGTTGCATTGAATGTCATGTGATAACTTCCTAAATTATAGCCCTTCATCTCATACATTTTGTGTACTAAGAAGGCTATAAAGTATGCAGTGTGGATGTGGATTGAGGCAATATACAATATGATATAGCAACATAGAGCAATCTAGACCATCTGGATCATGTTATTCTGTGTGTATATGGCATGATGATACATGTTTAAAAAATTATTAATTACTCTGAACAACTTGCCACACCATTGCAGGGCCAATACAGGCACACAGCCATTTACACCTGGGGGAAGTCCAGAATGTCCAATTATCCGAATGTGGATGTCTTTGGCATCTGGAGGAAACTCTACACAGAAACTTTGCTTGACCCCATTCCTGATCCAGGACATCAAGCACTACATAAATTGGCTTGGTGTGGTGGTGTTTAGAGACTGTTAAATTGGGTCTGCAGGACAGAAGTTAAGATGCCCCGGTTTTTACCCCTCAGCCGGTTATGGCTGTAGGGGTATTGACGTTGTCTTGGCGGGCAGGCGGGTGTGCGGGCGGGTGGGCGAGCAGGCAGGTGGGCGGCAGGACAATAACTTTGTCTGGACCATCGCTTGGCTAATGCACAGGCCAGCTTTCTGAAATTTTGCACAGGCACTCCTTATGACCTAAAACTGGGGAAGCTAATTTGCATATGTATATAAATACATAAACTTGCCACCGTGACTTTAAACATATAAAGTTTGTCTGGGCCATTGCTCAGCTCATATGCACAAAAGCTTTCTGAGCTTTTGCATACCTGAATGCTGCATGTTTTTTTTTTTAAGTTATTTCTTACCTTTTACAAAACTTCCATTTTTGTCCTCGGTGCGCTTGAGGCGACCTGGCTGAGGGGTTACGTTACGACGTTCTATAGAACAGCTATTTTCCTTCTTAACGAGAAAACGAAGTGTGCTTGTCCTACACGACTTACCGTAGTTTACATCCGAAGGCCCTTTCAGTTGCCACCGGTGACGCGTCCCTTGTCAACCCAAACCCGCCCATAATCCCTCCTCTTCACTATCATTGGACAATGGCCTTCCGCAAGCCTTCATATCTTTGCAGAATAATAGGGCGGTCTTGTTGTCAATCTCAGACAGAGAATCTATTTACAGTAGGTTGAGAAGAACCATCAAGTATAATATCTCTGTTCAGACTAACGCAGTGCTGTTGGTTAAAAAGTGATATATACAACTGGTTAAATTGTCGTTTCTTAAGTTATTGGATCATATTCTGACGAATAGGTGGTTGTTTTGGTTTTTTATTTATCAAAGCGGACCGTTTTGGGAAACCATGTCTTCGGACGAAGACCGAGCAAAGGAGATTCTGAAGGGCTTTAAACTGTATCCTTTAAACTTGTGCTACAGGCACCGGTTAAATCCCAAACGGCGATCTAGTGCCCCTGTAAGAGGACTACAAAGGGAAGAAATAAGAGGATTGTTAGTCCTGCAGTGAGCTACATCACCAAGAGCGAGCTGTTTGGACTGTAGCCTGAGTCTGCTAGCTTTATCAGCTAGCTTGGACGAAGGTCTTTAACAGCTTTATCTATTTCGGAATCAGTTACCGAGGAGAACTTTTTAGAAATCTTGGTATAAATAGGTCACTTAGTTATTTGGCTTGTAAAGAAATAATCTTGATAACATGTTTAATGTATTAATGAACTGCCTGTGAAATTATTGAGCGGGTTGTGTAGCTGTAATGCACCCTGCAACATCACAACATCCTGCAGCTACTTAGTCGTGGTGATTTGTACTTTTCTTTAAGCTTCACATGCACTGTATTTTGGTTGGTTTTGTTTGTTTGTTTGTTTGTTTACTGTAGGTATAGTGTTGGCTAACCAGCTAACGCTAACGACCGTCTAGCTCATCGTTCCTCTTCCAGTAGGCTAGTAACCCGTTATTATCAGCATAACTCTGAAGTCTGAGCTGTCCTTTCATATCTGAGGATAAGGAGGATGATGAGGATGATTTCGTATTTGAATTTATCTGTAAGCTGATATTTGTTATATTTTATACTTTAAAATAAGGTTTATATATTTTTTTCTTCTGATTGCTGTTTCCGTTTACATCTTTTGCACTTTTATATGGAAAGGTGCTTGTTAGGTTCTTCTTAAAACTAATACTCTACCTTTTATTTAAAAAAAAACAAAAAATTAATACTAAATTTAATACTAAAACTTATTTACATTTTTGATAAACTTTTTATTCTTTTTAAAAATTACAACTGTAAAATTTTTATTCTTTTTTTTAATACAAAACCTTTTTTATGTAATTTTTAATACTAAACCTTTTATTTTTTTTTATTTTTGGTACTAAACCTTTTAATCTGTTTAAAACTACAACCGATCCACATTTTCAATTCAACTTAATTTAATAAAGATAAACACTTGCTAAGTAAGGTCACAGATCAGTCACAGTCATGCCCCTAAAATAATTATTGTTATTATAAAGAGTCAGATCTATCTATGGAAATTTCTGGATGTTCATGAGGACTCTGGTGTATTATCCGGGTGTAATCACTACTCAAGCCTTTAATACAAGGAGCAAGGAGCCCATAAAGCTGCATGGTTGTATTAATTCTTTGTATTTAAGAAACTGATGAAGCTTGGTGTTATAGTGTCCTGTCGGTTATGCCAGTGTGTTATTGTGTAATACTTTTCTCAGTGTTCTCATGTGGTTATGTGTGTGACCTTCCTTTGGGTAATTCAGCCTGATAATTCTTAAATCCTTCATTCCAAGGACAGGGATTTGTTGCCTTATGTTCCTCACTGACTTGTGGGTCACTTGAAATCCTGCTATTCTGCTTGAGTATGTTCAAATCTTTATTTTGTGTTGAAGTAGTTGAAGGGAAATTTTATATTGTAACTTTAACTTAACTGCCCCAAAGGCAAATTTATACAAATTTTTTCATGTAAGGAAGCAAATGACTGTTCTGATTCGAGGGGTTTTTTTTGTGACACTTGAATATTTACATATTGCATGTTGCATTTGGTGTGATGCCCAGAGAACAATCCTAATAGTTTTCTAACCTTCAATTATGTACACATGTGTTAAAACTTGCCTGTATTATGTCATTAGTGTTCAAGCTAATTTGTAGGCTTTTTTTTTTAAATAAAGGATTAGAAAGGTTTGAGGATGAAATTGCTTGCTGTCTTATGTGACTATGGGGTTGTGTGGTTGTGGTTCCCCAACCATGAGCCCCAGGAGTAAATGCACTGTACAAAGTAGTTTTTCCTTAGAGAAGTACCAAGACGTGAACATACTCAAGATAATACGTGCATTCCTGTGATTTTTTTTTTCCTGATAGTTTTTTTCCCTGAGTTAGTAGCATATGATAGCTTAGATTCCAGAAAGAGTTTGTGAGAAAGTCATAGTGAATTTTGCCTAAAAAACTGGAACGAATTTCTGACCTGTTTTCAGACAGATTGTTCAAAAGGGTATGGTGTGTCTCTGTAAATGAATCAGACAAGGTGTTTTCTCTTCTTTATACTTTTCTGGTGACATCTTATCCGCTCACGTGTCTAATGTCAAATCAGAAATGCCAGTGCTTTAAAACAGTAGGTCACTTCTTAAAAATGTATGTGACTTCCCTGAAAACTGCATCACCCAGGGACTAATTAGCTCGACTGTGTTATTGTTTGCAAGTAAAAGGCTCCCTCCCCTGTGACGCTCACTATGCTTCACTGCTGTATCTCAGCAGGTGTGATCCCAAGAACACCTGTCACCATGAACGCTAATCTCCAACGCTATGACCCAGGCTGTCGGTGACAGAGCCATCCATTCATTCAGTTCTGCATTTTAACGTCCTCATGCTATTTTCTGATTCGGATTGACAGCCGTCATCCATGAGCCTTAGGTTTTCCACTGCTGCTAGAATTTAGCTTTTTTCCTGCAAGCTATTAGTACTACAGTCTAATACTTTTGAACATATTAAGCCTATATAATGGATATTGCCAGGTAACTGGATTTTATTCAACATCGCCAAATTTTAAAGATTTTCATTAGAAAGTGTTGCTTGTTAAAACGTGTGTATCTGAAAAGCAGAGTCAACTTTTTTTGCATGCATCTGAATTTACATTAATCATTTGTATGTATTGTATTCATTTGTAATACATCAGTTATTATCTGCAAATGATTTCAATGTATATTAAGCCAGTAGGAAATGTTTTTTTATCCTGTACTGTAAACATTCTCCTTTATTTAGCCATAGGTCCTTTGGTGGTTGGTTTCCAGGGCAGTTGTTTTTGCTGTTCCTGGCAGTGACACACTTAGTCCACTGCGCCTGTGTGTCTTAAACAAGGCAGTAAGGGGCACACAAGTGGTCTGAAGATGGAGAGGTCAGGTGTCTCTGACTTGAGGCATGGTGAATTGTGACAAGCCATTGTTCTTTTACTACTTCAGGAAGCTTTAGTTAAAGCAGAACACCATTTGTTTACCCCCTTGTGCTTATAATTTTAGGGATTATTAGAGCCAGTTCATAATTAGATTTATAGACTTGTCAGTCCGGTGAGTGTGATGGCACTTGCGAAAAGCTAATTGGTAGAAGGTATAACATGCTTCACTTAATGATACATTTTGTGTTTGGTAAGTGTTTTGCTGCCTTGACCCTTAACCTGTCTGCAGAAACTGGATGAACCTGAGGGATGCAGAGACGGGAAAAGTTCTCTGGCAGGGGACTGAAGATCTCTCTGTTCCTGGTGTAGAACATGAAGGTATTAAACCATATGGGAAGGAGCGAGACATTGCAACATTGACCCTCAGCAGTTACAGACTTTATCTCTTTAATCTTAGTGTGATTTATTTATGTGGCAGCTGCACCATTCCGATGAGAGAGGGTAGATTTTCTTCCCTTTATGTGACTTTTTCCGATATTAAACTTTGATATCATATGGGGATTTTTGGGTTGCCAGACCCATAGAATTTAAAGGATGTTATTTTGCACTGTCACTCTTGATTCTTCCAGCTCGGGTTCCCAAAAAGATCTTAAAATGTAAAGCTGTCTCCAGAGAGCTGAATTTCTCCTCTTCAGAAAAGCTGGAAAAGTTTCGTTTGGAGCAGAAGGTTCTCTTCAAAGGCCAATGTCTAGAAGGTTGGCATCATTTTATGTTTTTCTTTCCTTTTTTCTTGTTCACTTTTATTGAAACCTGTGTACTTACGCATACTCGAACAGAATTTCAGTCATGATGTACTGTTTAAACCTAAACCTGTTATCTGCCATTGGGTTTAAATTTGAAAATTGTTACTTTACTATTAATGTGATGGAGGCTTTAGACAACATTTTTGTTTTTTAAGATAAACAAATCAAATCTCCAAATAGAGTGAGATGCTAATCAGGTGAATTACTTGCATTATCAGTAGCTGTGTTATTATCTTTGTATTTTTCTTACTGGTCACATATTTCCCTCTTTTTCTCATCCTCATCAGAATGGTTCTTTGAATTTGGCTTCGTGATCCCTAATTCTACAAACACATGGCAGTCCTTGATAGAGGCAGCACCTGAGTCACAGATGATGCCTGCTAATGTGTTAACGTAAGACTCATTCATTCATCTTCACTAACTGCTTCATAATGATGCTTAGTAGGGTCTCTTAAACCCTTGTTTAATATTCTAGTTATTTAGAAATGTTCAGAATTCTTTTTCTTTTATTTACACTTTTACAGTGGGAATGTTGTCATAGAAACAAAGTTCTACGATGATGATCTTCATGTCAGCACCTCTCGAGTACGACTTTTCTACGTCTGAGATATGAAGCCTCTCCTTTTTAAAAAAGAAAAAAAAGAAAAAGAATATTCTGTCATTCAGAAGGATGCACACACTGCTGCAAGTTTTTTTTTAATGGCCAGATGAGACTCTGCTTAATGAGTATTTCTGTGGCACCATGACAACAGCACTAAAGGGAACAAGTCAAGCAAACTCAATTTCAGGTTAAACAGTCACACACAGTTTAATGACGGATAAAGACTTGAAAACAGGGGCAGTGATGCTCATCTCAACCTGATGATGTAAATTGTTTTGTTTGTACATTTTTTTTCTTTTCTTTTTCATCCTTCTTTCTCTTTTTAAAATTGATATTGCATTGTATACAGCTTCCATGTACTGTTTTAAAATATTTGCTGCCGGTTTCTGTGGTTGCTACTATTTTTTTTTTAAACAAACTTGTAAGATAGGCAGTGTTTATGAACATGTTGTAATTATGCGTATAAGGTTGGATCTCCTTGAGTGATGCCTTTTTCCTTCAATTCTGCTGTTTGTTTTCTTTATAAATAGGTGTATTCCTATAAGACTATCAGTACCAGCTGTGTATTAGCTCTTCCATATGGGTGATTGGGGGGTGGGGGGTTGTTGTAAATCTGTAAAAGACAAACCAGTGGATTTATAAACTACTCTGTGTAACCTGGCATATTTTCATTTCTTATTTTCAATCTTTCTTGCCCAGGATGCTCATAAAAAGTACTTGTCTCCCCATTTATTAGTATGATTTGATCTTTATTAAAAACGAGGAAATGTTGTTGTATATTTGTTTCCTTTTATGGATCTGAAAATTTGCAACTTTGTTTGTCTAAACCTTGTGTACATATACACTCAAATTCATCATTATGTCCTTCATACACTCGCCGTAGGATACCAGTTCATCTTAGGGTGCTACACACATTCTCGCACTTGCATGTAGTGGTGTAAATTCATTCCCTAGCATATTTCTGAGAGGGGGAGGAACATGGCGAAGCAAACAGATAACCACATGGATATAAAAACATGCAAAGCTCCACAGGTAGGCCGAGCTCAGGATAAAACTGAGCTGGCCTGCTGCACTTTACTGTGCCATCCAGCCCTTTAATATTAATAAGCCACAAAATAATAACCCATCGCAGTTCAGAAATTTTCCATTACATCCATTTCCTTTATAGACCACCAAATAGTGACTTGCAGTATATTGAAGATCCCTGTGCTGTGATTCATAATGCAAGCAATAGGTTTCAATACTCAATAATTTGGCTCGGTGGTGACTTAAATCTGCCTGACATAAACTGACTATGAATTCTGCTGAAGAAAACCATAACACAAGCAGTGTCAACAACAAGTTCCTAGAAACGATTCAAAACTGCAGCCTTGAACAGAAAGTTCCCCTTTTTTCACAAATAGACCCACACTTATAAATCGTTGCAAAATAATAATACCAGGAATCAGCAATCATGACATGGTATATCTTGAATCATCTGTGACAGCAAAGAGTGAAGCCAGTAAAAAGAAAAATCTATATCTGGAATAAGGCAAACATTGATAAATTGAAGTGTGAAGCTCAATCCTTTCAGCACAAATTTTTTAAATCTTACACATTGGCCAGTTCAGTCCAGGAACCGTGGAACAATATTAAAAAGGCCCTACTGCAGTTATTGGAATCCTGTGTACCAAGTAAAATGACGTCCACTAGGTTCAACCAGCCTTGGATTACAATGGAGCTGAAGAAGTTGTGCAGGCGGAAAAAGATAGCATATAAAAGGGCCAAATCACCCCAAAAAAGGCAAAGGACATAAACGTTATGAACATATAAGAATGAAAAAAACTTGTAAGTGTGCATATAATGGCAACATAGTTGACCCAGAAACCTCAAATAACCCTAAGAAATCGTCGTCTTATATAAAAAGCAGGAGCTGCCCGAATGGTCCTCTCAGACTACAGACAAACTAGCAGCGTTACCCCCATTTACATTTACAGCATTTGGCAGACACTCTTATTATTTTTACACAACTGAACAATTGAGGGGTTAAGGGCCTTGCTCAAGAACCACTTGAACCACTGACCTTTGGATCAGTAACCCATCGCCTTAACCACCCAGTGGGCTGACCTCCAGCAGCAAGCCAAGGTAGCCATGATGTAACGAGTTGTACACAACCTTGTTGATATACCTATTACGCAGCTGATGCCAACATTGTCTGTGCGTGAACACAGCACTACTTTTCTGGTGCCATTGGCCAGAATTCTCATTTACCAGCAGTCCTTCTTCCCAGACAACATCAGGTTGTTGAACAGCCTCCCTCAGACAGTGATCAGCTACCCTACCTTTGACAGCCTCAGGAGAATATGCTGGCCACCAAGTTACGATGTGTCATACTTGACATTTTTATTTATTTGTTTTACCTCGTCAACTGATAACCTTCCACCAACAGTTATCCCCACTTGCATGCCACTTCAAATCAACATCAACGTGCTACCCAAGACTGTGGATGTCACCTATCATATTAGACCTTCACCGTAATCAGACTACAACTGCCACAACCTCGTCGGCCCCGGATACGGACACCCTCCTGGTTAGGACTATTTAGTATAGTGTACCATTCCAGACATTTATGGAACCTGCTTATGTCCATCACAGAACTCAGATTGTGGCCCCTCAGGAACTTGAATTTGACGTCATTGCTGGAGAGCCAAGGCAATGAAAACTACATATCCCAGAATCCTCCGTGGATGCGGAAGTTTCTGGTGCCGACCTTGGGAAAACTACAGTGGCAAAGCATGGCGAATAAAGACCCTAACGTGAGTATCTTACATTTAAAATTTATATTATAACAGATAAGTTATGTTTGTGGCATCAAGTAAATGACATGTTCAGATATGTTTTTATTTTAACAGCATTAAGATAATATTTTCTTAACAAATAAGGAATAGTGGACTGGACATGATATCTACACCAGCACTAATGCACTAGCATTCAGTAGGGACTTGGACATCATTTAGAAATTGCTTTAAAAGCATTTTATACTGGTCTTATCTGAAACAGCTTAAAAACCAAGAGGAATTTTGTTGGAATTGATTTTATGCAAGCTTAATTATCGCACATGGCTCATTCAGACCAATAAATATATTATGCTTAGGAGTCATCATTGCATGCTTATATTTGGGAAATTTTTTTTTGACCCATATCCTCTTTAGAACCTGTGTGAGGTCTTCATTTACACGTAATGGGCTTTAGAGAGAGAGAGAGAGAGAGAGAGAGATGATATTAGTTGACCTGCGTTGCGCTCCTGTCAAGTGCCACCACACAGGGCACTTCAGGGGAGAAGAACCGCTTACTTAAAATATTGTGTTTTCAATTATTTATCCACTAATTTGGTATTGGTTATATTTTTTTAATACAGTTATTCTGTATGTGCTTGAGAATTTCTGTAATATATATAATAAAGGAGAAACAGTGACTTATTAATAATAATAATACAGTAATAATCATTCATTTATTCATTTTCTGAACCGCTTAATCCTAATTTGGGTTGCAGGGAAGCTGGCACCCATCTTAGCCGTCTCTGAGCGAGGGAAGAGCTCGCTAGGCCATCGCAGGGCAGAAACACCCTGGCAGCAATGCAGCCTACTCTTTATGTGCCTCTCACCACAGACACTGAGAGACATGGCTGGTCCTTGATAACCCAGTTAGCTGCACTTGAGGAGTAATAGTAGTAATAATACTAATTATTATAATAGTCTTAATTTACTACATAAAATTACAAGTTAAGTGTTAAAGTATGATAATATAAATTTTTTTTTAACAATTCCCAGCTCATCTGATCTGTTAAATTTTTCTTCTTCCTCTTCTTTCTCTGATACTTTCTGCTGCTCATGTTAAGGGTTGCCAGAGTGGATCACCCTTCTCTATCTCATACTGTTCTCTGCATTCCTTTCCATCATATCAATCCACATATTCTCTCTCATCACATCCATAAATCTCCTCTATGGCCTTCTCCTCCTACCAGGCAGTTCCATCTTCTTCATTCTTCTACCAGTATTCCCTTCATCCCTCCTCTGTACATGTCCACACCATTGCAACCTGGCAAACGCTCCTGCCTGTGCTGTCCCTTTAATATGTCTGTTTCTACTCTCCATTCATGTCACTCCTAGAGAGTGACAATCTGTCTTTATCTGTAAATTGAAAACACTGAAAATATGTAGGATTGATGTCAGGAGCCAAAGAAGACCAATGAGCTGCTAACGACCTGAATATGCACTAGTTACAAAGTCACTGTAAAGTAAAGTAGAGTTATGGGTTTTTATTCACCATTACTCTAGTTAGAATAATAACCCATAATCCCACCTCCTGACAAGCCATCTGGTTTGTTGGGTTAAAAAAATTATAACGATAAGAAAAATGATTTGCTACTTTATACACTCAGCCAGGGACCATTTTAACTTTGTTTGTGTAAAGCACCAGTGAGTATCATCTATGCATATAGATTTATTTTGCAAATCGACTCTTTAGAAATTACACACATTGTGTACAAATATATTTCTGCTAAAGGTTTTATTTCTGATTAATTATGTTTACATTCAAGTGACATTAATTACATCATAACTTTTATAATGGTGTGTTGTGATTTTCACCTCTTTATTAAAAAATTTAAAAAGCACCCTGCCCTGACTATGCTTCACAAACCCCACTTTGAGAACTATGTGTTCCAGCAACATCAACAAAAACCCTAATATAAGGATTCAGTGTGACTCTCACCTTTCAAAGATAGTCTGCATGGATCCTGGTGATTAGTAGTTTTTTTTTTCTTATGCAACAGTTATTTAGGCATTTGAAGGATTTTGCTGGTCGGATGTCCTCTGGTCCTCGGGGTGTAGGACTTGGACTGAAGTTACTAATTGGCGCTGGCGCATTTGCCTATGGAATCAAAGAGGCCACATATACAGGTACTACCCATATCTGTGAGCTGCCTCATTGTTTGCATGCTATATAGCTTAAAATTAACACACACATGTGCACTTTACTTGACATTTTCACAAAATTGGGAGTACATATCTGTATTAAAGAATATTGCGACACTTCCTAGGTTTGGGCTCCTGAAGAGTCTGAGCCAGACAGACCACTGTTTATACACATTCAGTTACACTTGATGTGCTTTTCAGTCACCTTTTATTATCGCACTCATAAATAACATGCACTGTACCACACCCTTCCCAGCTCGGGCGTTTCTGTGTGAAGTTTGCTTGTTCTCCCTGTGCTTGCGTGGGTTTCCTCCGGGTACTCCGGTTTCCTCCCACAGTCCAAAAACATGCA